>OY720151.1:30112610-30712610 GCA_963082725.1 Pedicia rivosa
TTTTAGCGCATGAATACTTAAAACTTGAACACGGGCTTCAAAACAAAATAGTAAAAGCCAAAGTTCAGAGATAATCGATTTTCGTTGGTTTAATTTTATTTAAAATATAATAAATAAATAATCAACTTTCTTTTAACATAACCATCCCCAAGTAGAATAGAAAATCAAAACTTATACAGACACAATACTTGATTCCGACTCCAGTTCAGTCATTTTGTTTTTATTTTATTTTTTTTGGAGACAATTTTTTGAGGCGACAACAATATTTTCCTAAATTGTCTTAAACAAAGTGCTTAAACAGACTTCAATTACATCATTATAAAGTCTCGACTAAATAACATAATCGTTTTAGTTGAATATTAAAGAAAAATTAAAAAAAAAAACGTACATAATTTTTTATTACACAAGACATGAAAGCATCTTTAAATTTTAATTTAAAATTGTCTTTTATATTCTTAAGAATATGAATTAAATTTAATTAGTCTTAATTAGATAATCTCTTTGTTTTAAATTAAATAAAAAAAAAATTTACATTTATGAAATGACACAATCTTTCTAGTTCTGCAAAAGCTTTATTTTTCTGAAATTTAAAGTCAATCGTTATTTATTTTTGAATGGTTTTTCATTTGTATTTTTGCCGTAAATAGAATTTGCCTTTAGTTAATTATCTAATCCCAGAATTATTTGTGATAAAGTCATTTTGTATAAAGTTGTATTTCTTAACATTTTTGCAGATAAATATCTCTTAACTCAGTTGTCACCTGAGAAAGTGAACACAGATATAAACTATAAAACTCTACGTTCACAATTACAAGTCAATACAATAATCCCTTATTAGTAAGTTTCTTCTAATTCTCCGATTCTACAGAAAAAAAAACATAGAAAAAAAGAAAATGAAACGAAAAACGTAGAAAAAAGGACACATAATTATCTGTTTCCGATTTATTTCAATCATTAAATAGACATTATTTGGGTCATATGTGTGATGATTGAGTCTCATTAATGGTGTTTATTATAGTAGTAATTTAATTGGACATATTTAATGTTTTATAGATTTTCGTGGTCAATTATGGATTTCTATATTTTTGTTAAATCCCTTTAACAAATCCCCATACCCTCTCCACATCCTTTTCATTTTTAATGAAAAGAATTATTCTATGATGATCAATAATATCTTCTTTATAGTTAATCGTTCTTTCTTTATATGATTTTATTTAAGTTTGTACAGATTTTTATTGAACACAAAAAAATAAACTATGAAATCAAGAAAAAAAAACAAATAGCAATATTAAATCACACAAGATAATAAAATAATAAATATTTAATGAAAGTAACAATAAAGAAATAAAAATCATCTTAAAAGAAAAAATTGATTAATAATTAAGGATCCATTAATATGCGCGTACATTATTCTATTATCATAATTTTTCTTTTATTTTGTTTTACGATGATTTAAAAAACGACACAGCTTTTCATTATTCATACATTTTTATTTCTTTCTCTATAAATGATAAGGGCCGACTTTAGGTAAGAAACACTGAAAATAAAGTGAATTTCATAAAATTATTTAAAGTGTATCTTTTGTATCTTTTGTGACCTTTCTTGCACTTATTCTTAGAAGTGCATTAAATATGTCGTGAAATGACTTTGCTAGGAATTTGGAAATTTTTCAAATAAACAATTTTGGCGCCCTATATGCAAACAGTTACCTCTGATGCCTAAATTTGAACGTGTTCAATGTTTTCTTACTTTATTAAATAATAAATAATTTGTACGCGCATATTTATAAAATGAAGAAGAAGAAGAAGTAGAAGAAGTAGAAAAAGAAGAATATTTATATTTTATTAAAATAAAATAAAAAAAAACGTCTTGTTTTATTTTATTACTCAAACCCATCAATTTAAGATCAATTATTATTGTGAATGTTTCGTAAATAAATATATATGTATTATATACAGTTCTAGGTACATTTTCTATACAAACATGAATGTAAACATACAAAAACATACATACACACACACATATATATATAAATATTGCCCCATTAAAATCTCAAGAGATATCTTTCGACGAATATAATAATAAATTATTAAAAGTTCTATTAAAAGTTACTCGTTTTACCTTATTCAACATAATATTTATATTTTTTTTTTTTTTTGTTTTTTTTTTCTCTCCATCCTCTCAGTCATTTTCTTTCTCTCTCTCTCACTTTCTCACACATACATACACACACGCTATTTGTATCCATAAAATAATGTTTTAACTTTTGTATACATTTGTTTGCAAATACAAACATTTAATGTGTGTATGTGTGTGTAACCTTAAAACAATATTTTTAATATGAGATTCATTAAAATTTAACCAAAAAACCCAGGACCCTTTTTTTACTCTCGCTTTCTTTCTTTCTTTTTTTATAAGAGTTTCTTTTATTTGTAAGAATTTTTATACAGGAAAGTGTAACCGGTTTTATCGCTTTTTTTTCTTTTCTATCGTTGTGTTATTTCGCTTTTTTTTCTTTTCTATCGTTGTGTTATTTTATTTACATGTGTGTATATGAGTATATAGTAAACGTACACGTAGTACGTTTCTGTATATGTGTAGTCAAAAAAAAAGAAGTTAAAGTTTGATCACGTTTAATTTTCTCCTTCAAGGATTGTGTTTATTTAGTGTGATATGAACCATTTTATTTGTAATACGAAGACATTCTTGAAAGAATTTAATGAAACATTTTCAACTTTGATTTCTTTTGTCTGGGCGAACTAAAAAAGAAAACAAAAAAAAGGGATGATTTTAATAATTTGTTTAAGGGTGTGTTGTTGTTTTGTTGGTCACAAAAAGTTTTGGGTTACATTTTCATGATTACAAAGTACAACGAAGAGACGAAAAAGTTTACGATAACCAGAAATAACTTTCTTTTTTTTTTTTGTTATTTCTTCTAATGTTTCTTTTCTCTCTCTCTCTCTCTCTCTCTCTCTCTCTCTCTCTCTCTCTCTCTCTCTCTCTCTCTCTCTCTCTCTTACTACTTTATTATTTTCCTATTTTTATATTTTCCCAACTAGAGTCTGACGATATACTTGAGTTGAGTCTGGACAAACTTATGGGTATAGTTATGCAAGCCAAATACACATATTCTCTTTGTATTTCATTTATTAAAACCTTAATACTTTACTAATGAATCGACAATTCTATTTATTGTTTTCTTTTCTCTTGTTACTGAATGAGTTCCTTTTCTTAGTTCTTTTTCTTCTGAAAGGGTATTAAAAGTAGAGACTCAATAAACTAAATAATAAATAGAAAAAATATCTGTCTATAAATAAGATCGATTCTTTGTGGAACTACTAACACGAAAAATTGATCCAAAAACAAAAGTAAAAATGAACTTTTCAATATAATGATTGCCAATCAATATTTAGAATTCTTTCCTCTTTCTAATTTTGCTTCTTCTTTTTATGAAATAAAATTTCATATTTTCTTTAAGTTGATATAAAGTTAAAATAAAAATAAAAAGTCAATTTTTTATAATAAAAATTTTAAAACAAAAATAAAAATAAAATTAAAAGAAATGGAAAATCTAGACGAAAACATTCATAACAATGACAACACTAAATAGTAATAATATATTTTATAATGAAAAGCTTGAAGCTTCATGTAAACAAAAGAAGACACCAAAAACCAAAAAGAAGAAAAACGTGAAAGAAAAAGAAAACTCCTATTAAAAAGTTTTCTTGTTTCTTTGTTGTTGTTGTTTTTTTTCGTGTAAAAATATTTTAAGGAAAAAGGGGAAAAAAAGATTCACAAAAGTAAAAACAAAAAAAAAGGAAAAAAAAGGAAAAGAATGAAATAAATGTTACCCACATTTGATTTATTATTATTATAATATACACAACTTATTTAATATGATTCTAAAACCTTAACATATTTTAATAAACAGAAAAAGTACAGAGAGTGTATGAGAGAGAGAGAGAGTGAGAGATAGTGTAATAATGAAAAGTTAGTTTAACTAAAACATAAACAAAAATATGAACTACCTTTAATTCACGTTATTTCTTATGCTTATTAATTATACAAAGTTTTATTACAACATCAGAAAACGTGTTATAACAGAAACCTTTGCCGTTGTATTATGAGGGTATGTGTACCAATGAACATACAGATACACACAGTGTTCATTGGTACTCTACTACAACTGTAGGTTCTCTACTACTCTACTCAACTGTCTTTATTTACACGGTAATTTCCTGTTGTTTTTTTATAAAGTAAAAATTTCCCTTTTTTAACGTTTTTATTAAAATCTAATTTTCTAATCTAGTAAATGATCCCTTTTTTAATCTCAAAGAGACAACAACTATTTTACAGTAAATTATTTATTGTAGAGAATGAAAAAGGTCCACTATAGTCATACTTATTATTTATTTAAGAATTGTTGATTTAAAACAGTGTACTAGTATCTAGTGTCATTCAATAATAACTAGATACTAGTTAGAAAATCTATTTGTAAATACTACGTAGATTAAGACGTAACAACATTAATTAAAACACAATAAACATGTAATAGTTGATTTTAGAATAATTAGCGAGGAGAATAATGCTTAATGCTAGTCATTATTGGATTTTACTACTTAGTAAACTTTAGTTCAGAGAATATTTTGATTTAAAAATAATTACGGTTTACGAAAAGAAAAAGAATATTATGCAAGGAACTAAAAGATAATTAATTTCAATTCCCTTAAATTTCCATATTTTCTTGTTTAAATAATTCCTAATATAATTTATAGTCACCAGCCTTTCTCAAGTTTTGCTTAAATAAAGAAACATTTACTATCATGAAAAAGAGCGATGCCAATATAATTCACTAGATAATGGTACTAGAAACTATAATTATTTTTTTCCATAATTAACTGTGTATAGTCTCTTAACTAACCCATATAGATAGTCTAAGCTTTTTTTCCTCATGTCAAAACATTTACCTTTATACCTTAGATTTTGAACATTGACTCAATTTTTTGGGTTACACAAAAGAATATAATATTATATAGGATGAATAGAAATAGGGATATACAGAATAGAAAGTGAGTATAGTTGAAAGTGAAAGAAAGATACACACATAGTTTTTATAAGTGTGCTTTTGCATGTGTGTATGCGTGTATGTGTGAATGTTGTACCCAAAAATGACGCACGTCTTTATTTAGACAAAGCGGTTTGGGAGCCAACAACTTTATTCATATGTCTCTTGAGATTTCAAGTAACACATCTTCAGTTATATAGACGGATTTTTATTCTCTATCTCTTTCTCTTTTTCTCTTACAATAAATAAAGGATGTTTTATATATATGTTATATGTTATGTGTGAAATGTTTGAAATATTGTTATTCATTATGTAAATATATTTAGCACATATTTATATTTTCAAGTTGATATTTAAATTAAGAATTTTTTTTAATGAGGTTTTTCTAATTTTCTTTTCTAATTTATATTTTCTTCTTTTTTTTATATTTTATATTTGACTAAACTAAAAGTTTCACACAAAAATTTATAATTTAGAATTTTGTTTTAACCACAAACCAACAACAATATGAAAATAAAAATATAAAGAGAAAAAAGAAAAAAATGGAAGGAAAAATGAAAAGAAAAATTATGTTACAACAATTGACAAATTATTCACGACAACCAATTGCCATTAAATATGAATATTATTCATTTAATCTAGTTCGTAAGACGTGTTTTGTGGTAGGTCTTTAGACCTAAGATGTCTAGAAATATACACAGCTGTGTATGGAATTACGATTTAATAGCAGCATTGAATAATATGAATAAATTTAAAATTGACTAAACAATGGCAATAAAACTATAGAAATTAATAAATTAGGTTTTAGAATAATGAATTAGAATTCAAACGTATTCATAAATCTAATATTGGTTGTTGTAAATTGATACAATGATTCATTCTGAAATCGAATTAAATCTAAAGCTTATCACATGAAATTTGTTCTATCATAAATCAGAAGATATCAAATGAGTAGATATTTAAATTTGTATGTTTTGTCACTATAACTTTTCCCAAAATGATGTTTTTCCTAACATTAAAGTAAACAAAAAAAACTAACCCAAAAATACTAACTAAGACAAAAATTGACCCAAAATTAGTCATCATTATATGAACATAAATTATGAAATATTAACTGTTGTGACAGTTGGATAGAACTTTCATGTTTTCTATCCTCAAACAAGAAAAAAAAACATCTTCTCCCCCCTATACCGATAATTTATAGTTATCTTCATAAAACATGTTACCATTATTACTACCTTCCGTCCTATTTTTTTTTTCTTGTAAATTGTTATTGTAACCATTTGGGATGATGAACAACTAACCTAATCAATCAAATATTAAAATCTTAAATCAAAGAGAATACAAACAGCTCAAAATAAATAGAAAAAAAATGAAAATTCCGACAAGTCTAAAGGAAAAATGTCAATGTAAATTAGTCAGTTTTTTTTTCTTCTTCATCATAAAATCTAAATCTTATTGAACTCAAATGGGTTGAGCAAAAGATATTTCTTTTTTTTTTCCCAAATTAAAATCCTACTCTTCTATTTCTCCACCTCCTTCTCTCATCATCATCATTTTCTTCTACCCTATTCTAGTAACTAAACTTTGAACTTCAGTAAATAAATCTTCCCCATTTAGAACATGATGTGAAGGGGGGTCTTTCTTTCCTTATTTCTTTTTTTTTTATGTTAAAAGAAAAGAAGAAAAAAAAAATTAATCGACAATCTCATCCCTTTTAGTTTCAACAGTTCAGTACAGTTTTTCAGAGTAATTACTTAAAAAACCGTTTAATTAGAAATTTTCCAATTTTCTTTTTTCTTTCCTTTTTTTTTTTTTTTTTTCTTGTGCTACCTCTTCCCTTTTCTTTTTCAGTTTTCTTCTATTTATTTATTTTTCGTTTTTCCCTTTTTTTCATCCTTCATTCTTTCCTTATTCTCGTTTGTTTTCTTTTCTCTTGTTTTTTTTTGCTTTTTGCGTCTTTTTCTCATACAAGAAAATTGAGTCAATAAACCGCGGTCAATTTATAAAACAATCCAATTCCGAAGTAAACACATGATACACGCCCCAAGGATACTTAGTCAAAATTGTATTATTTTCATTATGTTCAGTTATCCATTTTCTTTTTTCTTTCCTTATTCTCTCTTTCTCCATTGCATGTGTGTGTGTATATATATATATATATATATGTGTTTTACTTTATTATTATTAGTATACTGAGGAAAAACATAATACACAAAAATAAAAATAACAACAAAACGAAAAAGCAAAAAAAAAACTCAAATGTCTCTAATAATCACATCTCATTTATTTCATTTTGAAATTTTCCATCACGTTTTTCTTCTCTTCTCTTTTCACTTATTTTTCTGTTCTGTTTTGTATTTGTGTGTGTGTTTGTATGTATGTATGTATGTCTGTGGTTAAGTTTATCCTTTGCGATTTTCCTGTCTTGTCTTGTCTGTATATTATTTTCTCTTTTGTTTTATTTTCTTTTTTCTTTTCAGTTGTTTTCTTCTTCTCTTTTCATTCGTTTCATTTTTCTTCGGAGGTTTTTACTTATTTTATTTTTCTTATTTTTATTTTCTTGTTGTATTGTTGTTGTTGTTTTTCTAGAATAAATTTATAAACTTGTGTGAATATTTTTTCTCCAAGAACTTATTATAATTTGTTTACTGTAATGTGATTATCATTTTTACACATCAATTTTTCTTCTTCTAACACATCCCCATATATATGAGTATATAAAGTGGTTAGATCACTTTATATACTCATATATAACAACTTTAACCCCTCATATACATATTCACCCTCACACACATAATCTAATTCATCTAAATAAATAATATTTTGTTTGGTAAATTTTTTGTTCTTATTTTTGTTGTTGTTGTTGTTCTTCTTCTTCTTCTTAAAACTTAACTGCGTTTAAATGATGTAATATCACTAGCACAAGTCAAAACAGAAAGTGTGTGTGTGTGTGTAAAAGAGAGAGAGTGTGAGGAAGAGAAGGAGTAACAAGTAACAAGTAATAAGAAATAACACCCACCATCATCATCATCATCAAAATAAAAATAAGAATAAATAAACACAACATAACCAAAAACTTATATAAAAACGGGAAAAAAAATAAAAGGAAAAAAGCGAGAAAAAAAACGAAATAACATAAAATAAAAAAGAAAGCGAATTGGAATAACAAATGGTAAGAGAGAAAGGATAATCATGATAAACTTTTAACAAACAGTTTATGAAAATTATATATTTTATAATAATATAATAAACGAGAGAAACGAGATTGTGTCTGTACTCATTTTTATTAACTTTATGAGTATGTAACGCCATTTATATTTTTTTTTGTTACACACACACAAACACACACAAGAATTCTTGTACATCAGATATGATAATAATCGCTGGTATTTCTAATATTCTAAAACAGCTATGGTGATTTTTTTTTTGTATATTTTTTTATGTGTTATATACATGCTCCCATCTCTCTCTCTTTCTTTGTTTATCTCTTTCTCTTAGTGTGTGTTTAAAGCTTTTTATGTTAAAATAAATAAAATGAAAATAAAAAAGGAGGGAGAATAGATGAGGACAAGTTGAAGGATGAGGACGAGGGTAGAGTGTAAAGGAACATTTTTATATATTTTATTAAAAATTACCCTTTATCTTTTTTTCCCTTCTATTTTCTTGTGTTCCAGCATCTCTCCATTCCTGGAATTATATTTGTGTTTAGAAGTTTACATGAAATGTTTTAAGATTTTATGGGATTTTTTTTTTTTTGTACAAAAAAAAAACGTTTTATGAAATCCAATTATTGAAGAAAGATATAATTGTTAATTTTACGCCTTACTTTAAATTTGTTTTAATTAATTTGTTGGAATATATTTTTATCAAACAATTATTCAGATCAATTAAAAACTTTTGTTTAAAATAATTTTCCTCTTCCGTTTTCTAAATTTCCGATTGAATTTTGTTGAAAAGTTACAAGAAAAAAAAATAATTTGGTGAACTTTTTTTTTCAACAAAAACAGATTTAAAATTTAGAAGAAATTAAAGAAGGTAGATACTTAATTAGGATAAATCGACATAATCATTGCCATAATGCAGAGGAATAATGCTTTAAGATTATATTGAAAAACATATTTATTTAATGAAAACAAGGATTAAAAGTTATTATTTAAAATCATAAGGATGTCGAAGATCCAGATGGAGAATTTAAAGAAATTATTTTTCTTTTGTTATTGGTATGACGTGAGGTAAAGTTATATATATATATATATATATATATATATATATGTGTGTGTGTATATATATTGCGATGTTATTCATGGAAATAAATTAAAAATTGTTTCAATAGAAATTTTTGAATTTAACTTTTGAAGAAAAGAAAAAAGAATACAATTCAGTAAATGAACTGAAAGAGCACAAAAATAATAATAACAATAAAATATTTTATAAATTATTCTCATGCAATATTAAATTCTCGGCATACCAAATTATTACTGCATTATTCCACTTAACCCATTTTTATTTCTTGTTAAAATTAGTTTATTCTTTAAAATTTTATAATAATTTTTTTTTTTAATTTTATTTCAACCATTTAATTTTATTCTGTAAATTTCTTCTACTTCAAGACTACTGCATGTAACTATATTAAATTTTCATAAGAATAAATTATATAATTGTCTCGGTACAAATATCCCTTTCAGAAACATACACACAAACACACATACACAAAGAGAGAAAAACGAAAAGAAAACAATTGTTTTACTGATTTTAGTTGACCTCATTTGTAAAGTTAAGAGATATTTTTGTTTTATTGTTCTTGAAAGTAGATCGTATGTTTTAGCATAAATCGCCTTTTTTTGTTGTTTAGTTACGACTTTTAAAGAAATGGCCTTCAACTTAATTCTATTCACATTTATGGGTTGTTTGTTATTGTTTCTTAAAACAAATTATTTATAATTTTTTTATAGCAATTTTTTTTTCTGTCATCACAATCTTCCATTGTTCTAGAAAACTTTTGAACGACTGAATTTTTGTTTAATTTTCCAATGAATGCCTTTTATAAGAATTTAAATTCTCCTAGAATCATTTTATCGCGAATTGAGGAATTATTTTCCAAAAGTGTGTTTTTTATTTGTTTTAATTTCAAACAATCCTAAAATTATGGAAATAAATAAACAATAGATTTATTCATCACGGAGATTTTCCATAAAACAACATAATTAAAAAATAATTAACACAGGAGCAACAAAAATAAACAAAACAACAGATAATAATTATAATAATCCGATGATTCTGTTGATGACGTAAACAAATTCACAAATAGAAATTAACACGAAATTATCAATTGATTGTTTTGTTGTTGTTTTTTTTTTGGGGACAATTTGACATTTAACACATTTTGTTGTTGTTGTTTTATTCATCCCCAAATAATCCATTTTCATTTAACTTTTATTTAAAATTTTAATCTTGTCAAATAGCCAAATTTCAATTATAATTTTTTTAGTTTTAATATTATACCAAAAAAAAAACAAAGAAAAAAAAAATAATATTCCGCTGCAATTCTCAATGATTAGCAGCTTTTGTTAGTCTTTTTTTTATTCCAAAACGTAAACTTTAAAGGGAAGAGAAAATAAAAAGGAGAAATAAAAAACAAAACGAAAATTTTGAACTTTGAAAACTGAAGCCACTCTTAAAAGAAAGTTTTCTCGCTTAAAAGAAAACTCTACACAAGTAACGTCTTAAAAAAAAAAGTAAAAGAAACGGAAAGAAATAAAATGTTGAAACGAACATAAAACTAAATTAAATGTTTTAAACTTTTCTCTTCCTTTTCTTTTCCCATCTATCTTCTTTCTTCTTTTATTCCTTTATTTGATGAAGATTATTTCTTATTAAAATTAGATTAATTGAGATTTAGAATTTTAAACAGTTTTCTTCTCTTTTCTCTCTTACTTTTTTTTTGCTAATTATATTCATGCTGGTTTGTTGATGTAAAGTGCATTTTCTTCTTTCATCAAATTCTTATTTTCAATTTAATTTCAGAAATTTTGTCCTTTCTTAATTAATTTTGGTAATCGAAGATTGGAACAATTTTTGATTTAATTATTTAATAATTGAAAAACCAAAATTAAAAAATGTTGTTGTAGAGAATTAGAAGTAGACAACTCCAACCTTTGAAAAGAAGTTACTGAAAATAAGGCACATTCATAGGTTTCGTATAATCAAATTCTGTTTGTAGTAAAACAATTCTAAATTAAATTTGTCATTTATTTAAAGCTTAAATCACTCACATTGGGTCAGTTAAGTATAATTAAAGAGTTTAAAAAACCTTGAGTTTTGCACTGTGGGAATATTGACTGTTATTAAAGGCAGTTCTAAAATATTCACATTTTCAAAATAAATTAAACAATTTTGCCGGCCATATTCTATAAACATCAAAATTGGGTATTTCAACGTAAATTCGAAAATTGTCTCTTCTATGGGATAATTTATTTTGGCTTGAAAAGTACAATAACAAAAACAATAAGAATTTTTGTGTAGAGAGAAGCGAGAACCATTTGCGAATGACAATTTTTATTCATAATATTACATACATATGAACGCATAAAATGTATATATGTAGATGCCGGTATATCTGTATGTATATAATAGTCATATGTATGTCAGATTAATTAAACAAGCTTAACTTGTTATATAAAATACATGAGAAAGGTCTTTTGTTACTAAGTCTACTTTATCACACTAACTTGAATAATGATACTGTCACATTAATGTTTTTTGAACCAGAGCATACCCAGTTAAACGTTTCAAATTCAAACGTACAACAACACCAACTAAAAATTTGCATTAATTTTCTCTTTTCTTTCTTTCTTTCTTTATTTTTTTCTTTTGTTTCGTTAAAAATAATTAAAACATTTTTATTTTTGTTAAATTATGACAACCTTCATAAATTGACCATCAAATGCGATTTGATAAATGTTTAAGTCAATTACAATTTATAACGTATTATCCAATTATCCCTTATGAAAATTAAGTGGTCACTTTCTTGAGGGTTTTGGTTTGTAAATTTTTAATTCTTCCAAGTTGAATTAATTTAATTAAAACTTTTATAATATTTTTCTAGAATTTAAGAGAAATGAGAAAGTAAGAGAGAGAGAGAGAGAGAGAGAGAAAGAGAGACAAAGAGCAAACTCTTTTTCTAGAATGTGTAAGAATGAGACAAAGAATAAATAACTTAAGTTTCATTCAATTAGATTTATTTTGTTTAACTTAAAAAGAAAAGGAAAAAAAAGAAACTATGAAAGAAAAAAGTTTTGAAATTTTCTTGTAACAAACAAAAAAGCTTAATTAATATTCTTATAATTTAAGTTTTAAACTTTTTATTTATAAAAAAAACTTCTACATATAAAAGAGTATGTGCTTATTTTTCTTTATATTTCCACAAAAAAAAAACAAACAAACATAAAAATAAAAAATAGAGAAAACAGAAAATGTTAAATTAAAGGAAAACAGAAAATAAATTCTGATCCTTAAAGAAAAATCAATTTTCAGTTTTTTTCTTTTCATAAATCTTTATTCGTCATTTTATTTTATATGATTTTTTTTTATTTATGTTTGCGAGAAAAAAAATTAATACGCAAACAAACAGACGAATTTGTACGTTGCTGTTGTTGTTGTTGTTGTTGTTGTTTTTTGTGTTTTCTGTTGGCTTAAGCAGCAATTTTCATTTTTTTTTATTAATTACTCTGTAATTATAAAATATTAAAGCTCTCGTTAAATACACATTGAGTTGAGAGAGGAAGAGAGAGAGAGAGAAGAAAAATGTACAAAAAAAAAATGGAATGAGGCATATAAGTTGAATTCCGTATTTTATGAAAAGAAAAAAAAATAATATGTACAAATAAACACATCAACCCCGAACCCAGAACCCAGAACAGAAAATTCACTTTAATTTTATACATTCTAGATTGTTGATGGTTCTGGTCATTATTCTTATTATTATTATTATTTTTGAAGGAAAATAACGGAAAATACAAGCTGACTATTTTCCATTAAATATTGCTCTATAAAAATAAAATGAGTATTGGAAGGGGGAAAGAGAGAGAGAGAGAGGAAAAAAAACGCATTACCAAAAAGTTTTATAATTTTTCTATTTTCATTTTTATTTTCATCCACTTTTTGGTTTGTGTGTTGTTTTTTTTTTGGGGGGAAACAACAACAAAATATATTCAATGGATAAAGAAAATAACATCTCATTAAAAGTCACTAACACAAATGGTGTCATCATTAAAGAAAATGATTCACCATAAAACTATGTATATTTTATTCTTGAGTATGTATGTATATATGCTTTAGGTATGTATGTATGCATGTATTTATTAAAAGTCGTTAAAACCCATTTCACATATATAGTCACAGTAACAGTCATACATCAATTCAGTTTTCATTTTCAGTAGAAGATATTTCTGTAAAGATATTTTATGTGTTTATGTGTGTGTGTGTAAAGTGTGTAGATTGTGGTGAACAATATAACAGTAAAAAGATTTATAGTCAAAGATATTATTTTAAATTGTTGTTTTGTTGATGGTAGAGTATGTATAGTGAGAATAGGTAAGTATTGGGGGTTGTAGTGTGTGAAAAAAGCGAATGGGGTTTAGGGAGAATTAAGAACTAGGATATAGGTATATAGAGGTACAATCAATTTGAATTACAAATGAATATGCGTTGTACTTGTATATTATTTGATAAAGAAACTTTAATTATGTCAATCAAAATAATGTGATTGTAAGAAATTACTCGTGTATCCCATTTTATTTTACTTCTTTCTTTCTTAACTTGTTTTTTTTTTTGTTTGATTTATAAATCAACGGAGAATAATCTTGTTTAATAGAATTGAATGGTTTTTTTGAATTTCTTTTTTCTTTTTATTTTTGGTTTACGTTCCGGTTTGATTCGTGTGAATTTAACACTTTAGAAAAAAGGAAAAGAAAAATTAATACTAAAAAGTTATATAAAAAGGAAAGGAAGAAAAAAGAAAAGGGAAAATTATATCAAAGGTAACTTTGTTGAAATAAAAAATTAAAAAAAAATTTTAGTTTTGAAATTTAAAACAATTTATTTTCGAATAGTTTTCCCTTTCATTTAATTTCAAATTAATTAAATAATTAGTTTAAAATTTTCTGTTTATAAAACGCCAATACTTTCTTCATTCATATTTTCATCTAAATTGAAATCTGACAAAATTAATAAAACTCGTCCAATTCATTTGTGTATTAAATTTTTGGACAAAAACAAAAATTGTACAAATAAATAGGAAATTGTTTAATTTCTTCATTTGATTGAAATTCCCTTAAAATCAACAACAGAAAACCAATTCGTTTTTAATCAATATTCGATCCTTGTTTTGAATCTATTTTCAGTTTCACAATTTTTCATTTGTTTGTTTGTTTTTCTTTATTTGTATTTGTTTATTTCTTTTGTTGTTTTCCTTCTTTTTTTTTCTTTTTCATTAATTTATTTTAATTCAAAAGAACTGAAATTTATTTTAAACTTTAAGCTAATTTACTGAATTTTATGTAAGCAATCTGTCTTCTATACATAATAATATATGGCTGTATATGCGCGTGTATGTATGTGTGTTTATACATAGTAGTATATTATATACAAAATAAATATTTCTACATAAAGAAAAAGCTCTTAAAGTTCCTTGTTATTTTGTCTCCCATGACAATCACCTACCCCACTCTACCAATTCGCATATTCATTTTTCCTTTTAAAACAATACGTAGAATTAAGGTAATTAAAAGGAAATAATTTTATGCATGTTTATTATTCTATTCAATATACAATACAAATATATTTTCTTTTGCTTTTTTCCCTTCGCTTTTTTCCCCTTCGCTTTTTTTTCATTTTCATTTACGTACATTTTTATTTATTGGAAAAATTGTTCAATTCTGTTTTCTCTTTATAAGTAAATCACATCTTAATCTTTTGGTGGCCCTCTACTTTATATAAAATGAATTAAAAATAGACAGAAGTGAAGAAAAGGAAAAATATGGAATGGGGTGACAATAATAAAAATACGAACGTAAAAAAAACGACTTTCAGATTATTATTTTTTTTTCTCGTTTCATAGGAAAATTCGTATAACGGTTATTTATGTACACAAATATTTTCTTCTTCTTCTTCTTCTTCTTTTTTTTTCTATTGCCAGAAATTTATTTTCTACTATTTTATTGATATACATTTATTAATCCGGTGATATAAACCATTAAATGGCGTTAAACTGTTTGATTTAAATTGAACATTAATCTTTCTCTACTTCACTCTACTCCACGCTTTTCTACTCTACTCCCTTTACTTTTTTTTATTTTACTTTTATTTTATTTTATGTTATAATATACACACACACGTCATAGATCATACACATACACACACACATATATACACAAAAGTAAATACTCACATAATAATACCTTTTATATAAAAGTGACCGTATATAATACAATTTTATGCCATAAAATATATTTACACCAGAAAAAAATTTCAGAGTGCGACTTTTCTACTATAACGGTGAAGTTACACTTTTTTGTTGTTTATTATTTTTTGTGTATTTGTATTTTGAAAATAATGTCGTATATCTCTTACGGTAAATAAACGGCATAAAAATGTTCATGACATAACTTTTTGAATGCGATTTTCTGTTAATATTTTTCCATCTCGTTGTTTTTCTTTCTGTTACTTTTTTTTTTGTTTTTTATTTTGTGCTGTTTTGTTTTTGTAGTTTTTTTTTCTATTTTTTAGTTTTCTATATTTTTCCATTTCCACATTTTATTTGTGTTTATAAACAATTTTGTTGTTGTTGTTGTTATTGTTTATACGCAAATTTTCTATAAAACATTTACTTCACCTCGTCTCACCTTTTTACATTTTCTATTCATACGATTTTTGAACACATTATTTTCTAAACCATTTGCAGTAAAATAACGTTAGTTTATCTATCTCGTATTTTTTTTTTTTATTTCTTATAGTTTTTCTTTCTTTATTTCTCCTGTTTCTATAATGTTAGAAGAGATAGGTCAATGTTATTGGATTGCAAAATAAGGGAAAAACGAAGTAGAAGAGTAAAAAAGAGATAAAAGAAAAAGTTGTATTTTATCTTATGACACACTACTACATTTTTTTTCTTTTCATTTATTCATCCTTACATAATTTGTACGTGTGCATTCGGACATTTTGAATTTTTTATTTTCGTTTACGACATTTTAAGATTCTGAACTTTTTTCTATTCAGAAAGTAAAAAAAACTGCAATAAAATATTCTTGTAGAGCTTCTATGACCAATGTAGAAAATTTAATTAAAAAATATTAAAGAAATTGCGCCTCGAAACATTTGTTTGTTTTTTTTTTCATTCTTCATAATTTGTAAGGTTTTTTTTGTACAAAAGAAAATTTATTAAATTAACGGAATGTACAAATGGCGGTAGTCACATTATTGGACAGTTAAATGCTAATTGGGGTTCACAAAAAAATGTTAATTGGAACACTAAGATTGGAATTTTGTCATAGAATAATTCTTGAATTGAATTCTGTCAAATCAAACAATTTGTCGTGAAATCTAATACGAATGTCTGATGATCCCTCATTTTAAGATGATAGGAAAATAAAAAATATTTATTGTCGTTAAAACTAAGTCCGATTAATAATAATTTAATTCACTTTCCCACAGAGAAATTTCCAGCATAGAGAACTTTTCTTATATTTTCAAGACGAAGAAAAAAAAATGTTATTTTCATTTGTAAGATTAAATAAATTATAAATGTAGAATCTTACTATCAATATCAGTATTTTACAAATTCAATGTATGTTACGTGAATGAAGAAAATCATAGAAATGAAAATTGATTTGAGTTTTTCCGTAATTTGTATGATAATATTTTTCTTTCTCAGAATTCCTATTCAATATTCAAAGTTAAAGGGAAAAGTGAAAAGTGGGTAAAAGACTTTAATAGAAAACTTCTTTAATATTTTTCCATTTTTGATCAAATTTCTAGAAAAGGCATAACCTAACTTATTTGTTACTAAAATCCTATTAAAGTATTAAAGTTCAATTTAAATCCTGTATTTAAAAAAAGCAGTTTTAATTGTGTGTTTTGACTTTTTAAGATCAAAGAACTTCTTAAATTAGTAAGGAACTATGGAAATTAGAAGTTATTTTGTTACACTTTTACTCAATTATTCAATATTTTAAAATCAAGGTATTCCAGAATATTTATCGTGTATAATAATATTGTGAAGACAGAACAAAGAACAAATGTAATTTCTTTGTAAATAAATTATAATAATAATCTAATGATCCAATTTTCTATACCAGCAAAGTAATAATGAATTAATCACTTTAATAAACCTGTTTTTAAACTTTTTCCACAAAAATGAAATTTAAAAATATATTTTAAGACTTTTTCCGTTTTCCTTTTTATGTTGCTCTTGGTGAACATTTTTTTGGTAAGTTTATAAGAATTGTACCCAATTAATATATTCACTTGAAATTAAGATAATTAAGAGGCATTACGCCTTTAAACTCTCAAAACTACACATAAAATGTAACAAAACAATTATAGAATAAAGGAACACACACACACACACATTTTCACAAAAAAACAGAAAAGAAAAGAAAAGTTTAAATAAATGAACAAAAATTTTAAAATCTAAAAAAATCTTAAAAATTTCTTTTACCTTTAACCTTTTTCGTTTTTTTTTTCCTTTTTCTTTTCTTTTTATTCTTACAGAGAAACTTTTTCTCAAGTACGTTGTAAATTTCTTGCTTCATTTTTCCCTTTCTTTTCTCTTTCTTTTTCTTTCATTCTTTTTGGTAAACAATAATTTTACTTTTCTCTGTATTTTAGAAAATTGAGGTGGAAAAAAAAAATTGGGCATCAAGTGGTCACTTTTTGATCAAAGATTTTTATCGTTTAAAAGGTATATAAGGGGATTCATTTAAAAAGTTCTTTTAAGGACGATAATAGAATTATTTAGTAAGAAAAAAAAAAGAAAAAAAGGACATATTTTTTCTTCTTCTTTATTTTCTCTCGTTTTAGTGTTTTTTTTGCCTTATTCTGTGTATTGTTGTTGTTCTTGTATACAAGGGAAACCACTTTACCTGACGTTACAATTGTGACATTGGATATTGACTTCATTCTTTCTTTTCTTTTCTTTTTCATATATTGTTGTCCGTTTTACTTCTTTCAATTCATACTCTGATATCTTTTTAATATTATTTTAGTTGATTTATTGTTTTTCTTTTCTTTTTACTGAAAATGTGTCTTCCCGTCATTTTCATAAAACAAAAAACAACAAATAGCGTTTGTTATGAAAACTTAATATTAATTTGTAAAAAAATAAATCTTAGAGAAAATTAAAATTATTTAATTGCAAACCATATTATTTCAATTTTATTCAAAAAGTGAAAATTATTGCATTTAATTGACGTGTTAGTCTTTTAATCATGTTTACTTCCGCTTATTTACTCATTCATTAGACTTTTTTTTACACAAGGGTGTAGACATTTGTACCAATTAAGTTTTAATCCTAAATTTTAATTAGATTCTTTATGAAATTCCAGTTTGTCTTTTGTCTTAGATTTTTCAATTTCTACGAATAAGAATTTTAAACTTATAAAATGTGATTCCAATTTCTACGAATATAAATTAATTAATATAACAAATCATAAAATGTCAAACCTTAATTATTACTTTTTTGTTTAATTAATTTAATTTTATTTAATAAAAAAAAAAACCACAATTGTTTTATTTGTCTTCTATGTAGGAAGTTGAAAGTTGGAAGTTAAAATGATCCTCTTATTTCTTACCATTTATTAAATAATAATTAAAATTGTTAAATTTTTATGAGTACAATTTCTATGGTACTACAGACTAAATTATAAATTTTTATTTCAAAAATCAGAATGAACACCACTGGCATCTTATAATCTGTATGTGATCCGAACCTATCATATATAAATGGAAACTCTCAAAGTAAAAGATAAATTGTATTTTATACGGAAACGTGCTTGAATTAATTTTATTTCACGCAAATAAAAAAAAAACGAAAAGAAAATAAAATTGCTTATAATCTTGGATACCTGGATGTATGTATTTCTAAATGTATTCTAACACAAGAATAAAATAAATGACTTTATTTTGAATTTGACGCAGGTAGTAGACTTTTAACTAATAAATACTTACTTTTTTCTTTTTTTTCTGTAACAATATTTCTAAATTATTTACAAATAAACGAACATTAATTAATGTAAGATATTAAAAGTATACGTAAATCAGATTTTAATTTTGTGCCAATAATAAACACTTAGCGTAACTTAAATATGCATTAAATATACAATGAATTAGTAATTCACTATAATGGTCTCGTGTACATTAAATAAACTTTTCCTCTTCAATCTTTCTTGTTTTACTTCTTCTTTTTCATCTTCTTTTTTTTCCTTTACCTTACTTTACTTCTTCTTTTTCTTTTTAAGAATATAACAGAGGCTGTATGGACAAGTAACATAAATAAAACACTGACAATATCTGACACCTTTTTGTTTTTGTCTTTATTTTTGTCTTCTTTTTTTTACTGTTAAACTTAAGAGACTTTATTGAATTACTAATTGAAAGCTTTTAAGATCATGATTATATATAGATAGATAGATAGATAGATTGGACTATACATAACCTATAGAAAATATAAATGAATAATAATTTATTTACATCAGAAAAATCTTAAAGAACAAAAACGAAATAAGAGAAGAATTGGTTGATAAATGTTAAAGGGAAAACTTAGTTTATAACTAGAAAATGTTATTTTGTTTCGATTAGTAATGATTTCCAAATTTAACCTAAAATCAATGCTTAGTAAATTTAGAGTTAAACGTAGAGATGACATAATAAATCATGTCTTTATTACGTCATCTCTACGTTTAACTGATGATGATGATCGTAATGCATCGTGTAAATTTAATTAAAAAATCAATTAATATTTATTATTTAGTGAGAACCAATATTTGGTGGTTTTTATTGTTAATCACGAATTCAGTGCCTTTTAAATTATTTAAATTTTATTTGGTCTCATGATGAGTAAATTGTGAACCAAACCATTTATGCCCCCAATATTATATTCAATCAAAAAACTTGACTTTAGAGATTTGTAAAGAAAATTGAAGAAAAAATATGAAACAATAAAATGTTGAATTGAAATTCAATTAAATATTAATTGAATTGATATTATTAATTTAAAGGAAATTAGAAAATATCGATTCACAAAAACCAAATAAAAATCTGTATATAATTTTTTTTTTTGTAAAAATTAAACCAACAAAACCAAACCGAAAAAAAGAAGAGGAAAAATGAATATCAACTAATTAGTTATTGTGGATTTAATGCTATTATAATATTTGTTTATTAAAAACCATAAGCCCATCATCATAATAAATATTAAATATTACACCTACCTGTGCCGATGCTCACATATACCTATTTTTGAAATAAAATAAAAACAACACGCATACACACACACACATTAAACCATTACCATATAACATATCGCACTTTAGCGGAATAAAATAAAATAAAAAATCGTACCTTTTACCCATAGGGTTGATCTTTTTTTTTATTCTCTCCACTTTTGGGTTTTGTTTTAGGCTTCATTTATTAATTGTGAAAACCATTTATTATTGAAATAATTGAAATAATTGAATAATAATTCATTAGGAAATATTCTCCTTCCAAAAGGAACTTTACAAATGGACGAAATTAATTTTGCCACAAATAAATATCTTTAAATTCCGGATAAATATTAACTGTTGTCGTCTTTGACTCAATTCACATAATTTTAATAAATGAAAATCACAGTGGTAACAGTGTTTGTGTCACTGATTAAAGGATCGTTTTCATTAGAAATTATTTGTTGCGTCGATACTATTTATTCTTTTTTTAAATTTTATTTTCAGCTGTTTTAATTTTCTGTAATATTTTTCATGATTGAAAAACTTTTGGTTGTTGTTTAGTCCCCATGATACGTGGTTACACGTATTTCGCGTACACAGTCAATTTTGGTTTGATTAAAACTCTTAATCGATTAATCGATTAATCATCAATTTAGTTCCTGATCTCGTGAACGTGCAAATATGAAGAAAAATTTATATTTATCACTTATGGACATTATTGTGATTTTTATGAATTCAGAATTGAGGAATTGGCTATCTTTATTATTATTATTATTAGTATTATTACTTATTAATGCCTATATGGCTATACATTTTTACATTTGTTCCATTATTAAATTTATATTATTTTAATAAAAATTTTAAAATTAAACTTTAAAACGAAGACATTGGACCACTAGATCTACATATACATTTAAAAATAAATTACAAAAAAAAAAAAAAACAAACAAAGAGTTTTTTTTATACTTATTATTCTATTTGTTTTTTTCTTCAATTTTCTAATGTTTTTAAATTTTTTTTCTTGATAAATTCTTCTTCCTTCTTTTTTAAGGTTATTCTTTTACTTTACTGAAATAACGAAAAAGATAAGCAACAAAATACAGGTCTATCTAAATAAATGTTTGCGAATAATCATGGGGATCTGCTGGCAGGAAAAAATAATTGCCGAAGTCGAAATAAAACGTCGAAAATGGAGATATATTGTACGAAGAAATCCAGAAGATATAAATCGAATGGCCTTAAACTAGAACTATCCAATCGGAAAAAGGAAAAGAGGCAGACCCAAGATAAACTGGAAGAAATCCATTGAGAATAAAGTAACGAAAGTTGGTATAATATGAAGTGAGATCAAAGAAATTGCAAGGAACAGACCGACACATATAAGACTTCAGGACGCACTGTGCTCCACATAAGGAGACGTAGGAAAAAAAACTTTACTGAATTGAAATTCTACTAAATATATTTCTAAGAATCTGTGAGAAATAATCTAATCTAAATGATTTATTTCTGTACAGAGTAAAGTTATTCAACATGGATAAACAATTTTTCTCATTCTCTAATTATTTATAATTTTCTTCATAAATGAAAATTTCCTATCCATGTAAACAAAGGGAAAAAACAAACTTTCTTAGAATATAATTATTGCTTATGTTCAATTTTTTATTGGTACGTTTTTTTTTTATTTTGTTTCGTTTCTCTAATAATCAATATTTTTTTTGTTCTCGTGTTTATTTTTGTTCATAAATAATAACATTGAAAAAGCAAAAGATTGGCGATGAATTTTAATTTTCCAACCTAAGCTTCAACAAACAACGTATAAAAAGACTAAAAGAGCATTCCACCTCACCTCACCCATTGATTATACCAGGAAATATAATGAAAATGAAGACATAGTTTTCTTTTATCTTCTCTTCCCTTCTTCACTTTTTTTTTTGTTTATTTGCGTTTATCTCATTCAAACTTTCTTCTCTTTTTTAAGTAAGGAAAACTTTTCTTTTTTTTTCTTCTTGAAAAAATAATAAAAAATTGAAAATTAAAAAATAGAAAGCAAAAAAATAAAAAAAGAGAGAATTTTCTTCTGTTTTTTTATTATAAACCGCTAATAAGTGTAGGATCGTAAACCAAAATCCCAATATTAATATTCGCCTTGGGATAAATGTGAACTTCTTCTTTTATAATTCATAGAGAAATTTTTTTAAATAAAATTGTTACGTTTTGAATTAATTTTTTTGTTTATTACATTGCAGAGCTTTGTGTGTGTGTGTGTTTGCCTCCTTTTCTTCCTGATAGCAAATTAATTTTTATTTTATTTTCATTTACTTTTTTTTTGTTTTTGTTCTTGTTGTGTGATCTTTTCCTTATAAATAATTTTTTTTTTCCTTTCCACTTTTTTTCCTTAAAACAAAATAATTGATTTTTATTCCTAAAAATTATATATATATTTTTTTTGGTTTGTCTGTTGTTGTTCCTATTTTGTTTTTTTTTTTGTTTTTTGTTGTTTAAAAAAAAAACTAAAAAACAAAGAGACAGAGAAATAGAGAATTGTGAAAGAAAATGGAAAAAATAAAAGAATGAAAAGTTCGCCTGTTTACAAAACAAAAGCCATCAAACTTTTCTTCTTTTTCTTTTCTTTTTTTTTTCTTTTATTTTTTCGGTTTTTTTTTCTTCTTCTTCTTCTGTGAATTGAACTTTTTCTTAAAGAGTCAAAAAGAAGAAAAGAAAAAAAAAAAGGAAATAAAAAATATTATCACATGAATAACAGTAAAAATAAGGGAATCGCCAAAGTGTGCTTTTTTGTTGTTGTTATTATTATTATTATTATTATTATATTTGTTGTTGTTGTCGTTGTTGTTGTAGTTATTTTGAAGTAGTACTGAAAGGGATGAGAATACAAATGAAGTAGGATAAAAAAAATATATAAAAGTTTGTTTTATTTTATGGCTTTACCTGGTGTAAAGTGTTTTCTTTTTCACTGTTTCTGTTCCCTTTTTTTATACTTTTTTCTCGGGTCAACAGGGAAATGGAAAAAGCAAAGGAAAAAATCAAGAAGAAAGAAGAACGAAGATTGAAGAATGAAAAAGGCAAAAAAGGAATTGTAGAAAAATTGTGTATTCTATAAAATTCGATTCTCTGTTTTATTTTACTTTATTTTTACTTATCGTTCGTTTCTTTCTTTTCTTTCTTTTCACTTTTGTTCAAATGTTGGAAATTTATCATCTTTAAATCAGATTTGTAAAAAAGGCAAAAATATGAAGAAAAAAAGTAAAAATCTGAAAAGTAGGGGAATTAAGAAGATTTTAATATGGAAGGCGGGTAGGGGGATTGCTGGTTGTACATTAACGCTTCAACAAACACATCAAATAAATTTTTATAAACAAAAAAAAATAAGAAAATGATGGGGAAATATTTTTGTTTTTGTTGTTGTTGTTATTTTCAATTGAACTTTGTGCAGGAAGAAAATCATTTATTGTCGAACAACAAAAAATAAATAAAATCAAAAATGAAGTTATTTTTGTTTTTGCGGGGAAACACAAAATTTAAATGAGCGCTTTTTGTTTTTATTTTTGGTTTCGGTTTTTGTCTATTTTCTGTTTTTATTTTTAATTTTATAAATTCCACAAAATCGATTAAAAATATATGCATTTACATTTATGAACATATTTTTGGATGAATCGTGTACAAAATGGTTTGAGGGTTGTTTTTTTTTTTTTTTGGAGAAATAAAATCTATAAAATGGAAAAATCTATAAAATGGAAAAAAAAATAAAAAAACCGATTTTCACAAATAACAAACGCTCGTTTATATCCTTTTTATTTATATTATATAAATACATTGTAGGTATAATGGTTTATTGGGACTTGGTAGTATGAGAAGGAATATATAGAGGGATTATCCATATAAAAACATTATTTCCGCAACACGTACACCATACTGTACATATGCGGTTAGTCATTCGCCGGACATCACTTTTCGCACGAATAAACATTTTGAACAAATGCCAAAAAAAAAAAACATTACACACACACACACGAAACTAGAGAAAAAACTATTTTTTATTAAAGTAAAATAAATTAGGATAATAATAATTATTTAGTATTATTGTGCAGCAATAGAAGTTTGAAGTAAAACAAACAACGCCTTATTGATTTCACAAATTTTAAAATTTTCTTGCACAGACGTACAATTTTTTCTAAAGTTTTACAAATTTAAATTAACACTTAACACAACTTTTTTTCAGTTCTCGGCATTTGGAGTTTTATGAATGAAATAATTTTGAATCGGATTAAATATATTTCTTTCACCAAACATCAATTTCTGAATTCTACTTTCGCGAATCCTATTTTCACTAATTTTATAATTAAAAAAATATAAGAAACAATAAATTTTATATAGCTAATAACTTTAAAAATATTACATCTACATTAGACCTACATTAAATTTATAATTAATTCTTATAAAGGAAAGTTCAAATTTTAATAATAAATTAGAAGCACAATGATTTCCTCAGGATCTCAAATCTTAAAAATTCATTCAAAGTTGTTGGGACCGGCCACTTTTGCACGCTCTTTGTTTTGGTGAAAATAGCCAATATCATTTCTTTAAATTAACAAAAAATTAAGAAAAAATTAAAAAACCAAAGTTATGAGCGCACTGTATGAGAAAGTATTGTCTAAGATATTGAAATCAATAAAAAATTGAATATATGTTCAACGTGTCAGGTGGGCTATCTTGAAAAGTACCAAAAATACAAATTTTTCACTGAAATGTAATAGCCAATCTTAATGATCAAATGTTGGAATTAAATAGTTGATTAGAATGTCATTTTTCCTTTTTATGGAAAAAGACAAAAAAAATTCATAATCGTATGGTAAACAAATAACAATTGGCATCGTAAGTTTTCTGTAAATAAGTACTTCTTCTTCTTCTTCTTCTTCCTCTTTTTTCTATTTTTTTTGTTTTATGATTTTCATTAAAATCGAAAAAAAATAATACGGAACAAAAAAAAATAGAAGAACGCATTTTCTGGATCAAAATTAGGTTCATATAAAAAAGCATTATAAAAAAAATAACAACAACAGTACAACAGAGTGAAAGAGAGAAAGAGAGAGAAGATGTGGAAGAAAAAACTTTGCAAACTGCACTTGAGTGTAAAGCATAAAATATTATTATTATCTTCTTTATATTCTTGTTGCAGAAAGTTTTTTCGTACTTTCTTTATTCACCAAATCCCCCTCCTCACGTCTCTAAACTCCCTAAAAATAATAATAATAAAAAAATATTATTATTGAACAATTTTCGACATGCAATATAATTTCCCTATTTTTATATTTGAAGAAAAAAAAACTTCATGACTTCCCTGAATAATTCCTACAGACGTTTTTCTCTGTGATTTCTGTTTTTTCTTTTTTTTTATAAAAATGAAAATAATAAAAATATTTTTGATTTATTTTCAATAAAAAGTTCAAGTGAAATCTATATGCCATTTCCTTTATTTCTCTTCTTTCGTCTTCCTTCTACTTTCGTCTTCTCATTATTTTCGTCTTTTTTCTTCGTTCGTCTTCCGTCTTCATTATTTTTTTTTTTTGTAGAATTTTTTTTCTTTTCAGGTGCACTGTCTTTTATCGAATATCATTGAATGAAGTATAAATTGTGGAAATAATTCGATCTGGTTTTTGATCAAATAATATTCTAAAAAAATATTTCTAACTGTTGAAATTGACTGATGTGGATGTTGTTTTTCGATTTCTTTTAAAATTAAGAAAAATTCGAATAAAAATTCAGAATTGAAAAAGATTTTGGTTTTTATCTTTGAAGAAAATAAATAATTCTGATTCATTGACGGGGAAAATTCCAATCAGTTAGAACGTTGGGAATTTTTCCCGATTTTCAAGATTTCACCAAATTTATTAAATATTTTGTCTCTTTAGAATTTTTTTGGTAATTTTTTGAATCAAAGACAAAATATAATCAGGGCATCATATGTGACCTGGATAAAATGATGTTATTGATTGAATTGTTATGGCATTTTATTTTAAATCACAACCTGTAATGTTTAACAAATAAGACATGATAAGAATTTATTTTCAAGAATCTTATCCACAATATGTATATACGAATTGTTTTCTTTTTACTTTCTTTTGTGTTTGTTTTTGATTAAAAAACAACAACACCATGAAATACCATACACACACAAACACACACACGCACACATCGAATAAAAGAAAGAGAACATTGACTGAATGTGATAAAGTTAACACTAATACAACAACAGCGGATACGAATATAAAAAGTAAAATATTTAGGAGGCAGAATGGAACAGAAAATACACTTTTTTTCTTATTATTATTATGATTTCATTTTCACAATCGCAACCTTTTCAGTAATGTTAAATTCTTCGTGTTTTTTCTTTTTTCTTTTTCGTTGATGTTGTTGCTTTTGTACTTATGTAAAAGGATTTGATTAATTCGTGAAAAGGTTTTCAATTAAAAAAAAAAAGCGGAAAAAAGTGAAGTGAAAAAAAATATAAATAAACTGAAAGAAAAACTGGAAAAGAAATCTCTAAATCTGAATCTAAATGTCATTATACATTGTGTACTTTTTTTTTCGTTCTCTCTTTTTTAATTTAACGCAGGAAAAAAAAAATACAAAAGGAAAATGGAAAACAGAAAGAAAAAAGGCTGAAGAAAATTCATGTCTTGAATATTCAAATTACAGAAAAAGAAAGAGACAGAGAGAGAGGGACAGAGAGAGCGAAAAGATGATGAAGGGTGAGGTCGTGTGCACACATAACACTTGAACTATGTAATCAGTACGTACGTATATTGTTTGTGTTTTAGGGGATAGGGAGAGGAGAAAAAAAAACGTACACACAAACACACACACACGGTCTTTTGTTATTTTATTTCGTTTTTTCTTTTTCTGCTTCTTCTTTTTATTCACAAAAAGTAACAGAAGAGAAATGTTATGTCGGAAGGTGCACCATTTTTACCTTACAACGCTAATAAAACACACAAAACAAAAATTTTTTTTTTCAACGGATTTTCTCTCCTTTTTCCCTGATTTTCCTCTTTTATTTATATATTTTATTTTTTTTCCCATATTTTTACTCTCTCACTGATTTTCTTTCTTGTTTTTTTTTTGTCGTAGCATAAATACACACACACACACACAGCCAAACACAAACATAAATATTATTTTATAACAAACAACCGGGCTGATGCGGTACCTACATTTTTGCTTTTATCATGTCAGAGTGTAAAAAAATTTAATTAGGATTAATATTCGTTAAAAAAAGAGAAAGAAGAAGAAGAAGAGAAATAATAACAACAACAACAGAAAGCACCAAGAAAAAAGAAGAAGAAGTAGAAATGTTTTATAATGAAAAACCAAGACAATTCGCTTAAAAACAAAAAAAAATTGTTTTAATTACATTAAAAAAAAATTCCTTTTTGCCTCGTCACCCCTCAATATTATTTTTGTTATGCTTTTTTACACAAAAACAAAGAAAAAACGAACATTTTATTGGTTGGTTTTTTTTTTTTTGTTTAATTGAAAGCAAAAAAATGTATTTACTTTTTTCTTTTTCTTTTGCTTTTTATTTAATTATTATTTGAAATAATTAATTAATTGTTATTGTTGCTATTTAATTTTCTAAGTCAAAATTAAAATATACAAGACTTATTAATTGTTTACTGGTGTTATTGATAATGATGAACATGAGAATAATGAATGAAAGCTTTTCAATTATAAAATTTAAATGAAACTTAAACTCTTGAAAATATTCTTTGAGTTTATTGAATTTCACAAATTTTAATAATATTTATTAGAAAATAAGGATCAATTTTTGATAGTGAAATTTTAATTTGAATTAAGTGTAATGATTTAAAAGGGGAAGATAATTGATTATTATAATTAGATAACACTTATTTATGAATAATCTTTGATGTTGATTGACGATAAAACTTATATTTCTAAATAATATTATACTTGTAATAATCGTTTATAAGAAATAACAGATATAAACATCTATTTAACACAAATATAATAAATATTATATAAGTCACTTGAACATTGAATTGAATTGCTATTCAAGGTTTATTTGCGAATTTTCTATACTCAAGAAATTTTTTCTTTTTTTTTTTGTGCTTTTATGTGATTTAAGATTTACTCTTGTAAAAGAAGATAGATAAAGTAGAAAAATATAATACAATCAAACATATTTTTAGATATGAATTGAACAGAGATAAATTGTTCATCAAAAGTAGTGTCTAGTGTATAATTGACTGTGAAAGAAACAATCTATATATTTATAACATTCACCCTGATAATCCCATTGTGTTATTAGTTATTATTGAATTGTTTGAATTCACTTATAATCAAACAATTTCTTTTATCGTTTATAAATTTATTATGTTTAGATTTGTGTTTAAAATATGTTATAAGAGTAAAATTATCCTTTACAAGACTAAAAATCAACAGCGTCATGTTAATGCTAGATCTCACTAATATGACTTATGATATGATCAAATGATATGACAAATTACGTCAGATGTTCGAGAAATTTCTACCGATTTATTCCTACATTCTTTTGAATTATACTTACTGACGAATAATTGAATGACATTTATTTGTGTAACTTTTTATATAAAATTTTATATTATAATTTTATTCAATTCAAAATGTGTTAAATGAAAGATTCTTTTTATATTCCCAAATCATTCATTATTAAACGTGTTAATCGTGCATTTTTCTCATAATTATATGTAATCATCATAAAGAAAAAAAAACAAGAAAGAAAACTGATAATTTTATTATCACTTCATAAAAACCAGAAGGAAAATGAATTTTATTTTTTGTGTGCTGTAGGAAAAAAAGAAGGAAAATAAAAAAGTAATTAAAAGTAAACTAGCCAAACAATTTTTTCTTTCTTCTTAAAATAAACTTTATCAATTTTTTTAATTCATTTCTCTCTCTCTCTCTCTCTCTCTCTCTCTCTCTCTCTCTCTCTCTCTCTCTCTCTCTCTCTCTCTCTTTATTTCTTTAAAAGTAATCTTTTTTTTTCTGTACAATATTTTTTTTAATGAATTTACGCCCCGTATAATTATCATTCTCAGTTATTATATTTGAATGCTAATTAGATTCATCATCATTGAGGATCTAGACTAAGTTTTACTTCTAATCTTATAAAAGTCTTTGTGGTTTTATTTTTTTTTTGCCGTATACGTTTTATATTTTTCTGAAAAATTTTCTAAACACAAAAACTAATAATAATAATAATTAATTTTCTCACACAGTTTTTCTTTTTATTCTTTTCCTATGGTTATCCTTTCATGGTTTTTAGTCTTAGTGAATTAAGTATAGACAATTTTTTCTTAGTTTTTATGAAAATCATTTGATTAGGAGAAAATTAATGAAGCATTTTTCTACATATTTATTTTCATATGAAAATTCATAAATATTATTCTGACATTTGAAATATTAAGAATTTCTATAAGAATGAAATTATTCATTTAAATTAGTTGGTTAAGTTTCACTTTCAAATGAATAGAAACAATAATTTTTTTGTATCCTTTAGTAGATGGAATAAATAAAGAAATAAATTAAGATATTATCATTTAAGAGAATTAAATTAAATATTTTATTTGTAGGAAGGAAGAAATAATCAATAATTACAAAATCAAAATATTAAATCAGTGGAAATAGAAATTGATTTATTGAGTTGAATAATGATTAACAAACGATATATTTCGGTACAAAAATTACATATGGTGATCTGTTTAATTATTAATATAACTACATAAGAACAGTGAATAAATCTATTAGATAAACGATTAGAACTTAAATCGTAAAATATTCAATAATTAATGTAAGACAAAATATAAATTAAGAAAATAATAATAATCTAACATTAAATTTCTTTTCAAGATTCAATTCATCTTTTTTTTTAATGTTTTATTCTTCTCATTTTACTTTACTTTTCGTTTTTACTTCTTTTTTTTCCTTGGGTGTCTGTTTTTGTCTTAAAAAATTAACATAAATTAGCACAGAAATTGAATTAATCGATCTATAGAGGCGTCTGTTTGGATTTTAAGTAGGGTAAATATTATAAAGGTTTTGTATTACAAACGAAGGGATTACAAAATTTTAAGGATCTCCGTGACAAAATTATAAACTGGAAAGAGAAACTTTTCTATAGATATTGTGGGTTAATACGGCTTTGTGTTCTTATTATAAATTTCCTTTTTCATTTTCTTTTTATTCTTCAACATCTACCTATACATCTTTATAGAATCAGACTTTTTGTATATTTTATTTTATGTATATACGTGAAGCGTGACTTTTTGGTTTATTTTAATAATCTATAGATTGCTATAAATAATAATAATAATAATAAATAAACATATCAAATCCAATATTCACTAAAGGAATTCTAAAAACAATTGTCGTCAAAGGGATAATCAGACATAAACAAGATAATGTGGGGGTTTTATTTTGCTTTTCGGTAAGTGTCTGTTCTGCATATAAAATTATTATATACTTTTATTATGGGGCAGTGAAATATTTATTAGGGGTTAGAATGAGAATTCATTAATCTCTAAATAATCGAAAAATGATTGTCCAAAAAAATCATCAAATATATATTTTCTTTTGCTTAGAGAAAAATTAATATGAAATATTTGCGGGGGTGCCATGCAGTCAATTATATTTTGTTGACAGAAATATTTAGTTGATATAAAATAGAAAATAAATTATGAATTACATGTTCAATTCTGTGAATAATAAAATAAGTAAGTGTTGATTTCTTGTCAATATTTTTACACATACACATAGACGTGCTCATGATTTTTACATGTTTAATTTAAGCAAACTGATTATTCTAGAAATATTACAGAAAGGTAAATATAATTACAAAAATAATGGATGCATGAATACCTACAAATTTTACAAATTACTCGAGTACTACAAGTATTATAAGAGAATGTAATTGAGTAAAATTTAAATTGTTTAATCGACGTTTGATGATTTTACACTCAAATTTATATTCTTCAAAAGTTATGTTGCGCAACTCAATTTCTGAGTATGAGTCTTATTGCAGTTTAACTTTTGATCCGATTTGTAAATGATTTTTGTACAAAATATTACAACAACATAATTATTTGATAAATTATATTTTCTTTCCTAAAAAATTTAAAATATTCTCATAATAAATTTTTGTTTATTTCAGACAAATTATCTGTTAGATTTTCATAAAAACGTGCAATGTTTAATATTTGGTGCTTACTTATTTATGTTGGAATCTTTCTAACGGATGTATATGCCTATAATTCAGTACCAGCTTGTCCTACCGAATGTATTTGTTTATCACAAACTCAGGTAATTTTTTAAATTTCATTTTAACTTTTATTTTCTTCTTCTTCATTTTGCTTCAAAGTCACGTATACGACAATTTCATTTAATTTTTTTTTTTTTTTTGGTTTCACCTCTTATTATTTTTTTTTTGTCCATAAATTGTTTGCAAATTTTCCATACGGAAATCCATATGGATGTATTTATGTGTGTCCATATGTGTGCATGTGTGTATGAATCTAATTGATGTAAAGTGTTAGGTATGAATGATATAATTAACGTATATGAATTTAACGATGGACATTATTTTAAAGCTCAAAATATCAACCGACAAAACACAAATAACAACAACAACAACAAATACACAAAATTTAATAAAAAAAGTAAAAAAAAAAGATATCAAAAAAAAATACGCCAACATTTCTTGGTTTTCTTCTCTTGTTTTTTTAATAAAAAACACATTTTGTTTTATTTGTTGTTGTTGATTGTGTCAGTCAGATATTAATATATTCGTACAAATTCAACATTATAAAAATAGCATATGTTGACGACGAGTGTTTAGTTGTACAAAAAAAAGTAAAAAAAAAAAAAAAAGAAACGGAGAAACAAAAAAAAAAACAGAACCTAAATCGTTTAAAACAAATAATAAAATAATTCCTTCAATTTAAAAATAAAAAAAAGAGAACAACAACAGTCAAATTGTATTTTATAAATATAAAATGTGGTTGTTGAAGGTAGAAACAACAACAAGAAACATACAAAACCAATTTTAGTCTCGTGACGTTTAAATTATTCATATTATAATATGTGATGGGATTGTCACAGAACACAACAATAACAAGAACAAAAAAAAAAAAAAAAGAAACAAAACAAAACAAAACAAGAACAAAAAAAAAACAAAACAAAAGCAAATAAAATTATATAAAAAACTGTTTTTTTTTGTGTTCACCTTTTTTTCATTTGTGTTTTTTTTACCTTGTTTTTTTTTGTGTTGACTTTTTTAAAACAGAAAATGTTTTTTTTATCGGTTACCTACGTCACAATTCAAAATATAAAACCTAAAAAATGATAAAGCTTTTAATTTAAGATATTTTTTTGTCACCCCACCTACCCGTTATTTCTGACCAATTGAGTTCGTGTTGAATTTATTTAAATTTATTTAAGGCAAATAATGTCCGTTTTTTTTCTTCTTCATAAACTCTAATATTTTGACTTTATGATTTGGATGTCATTTCTAATTTAAGAATAATTATTTAACAATTTATGTAAAACTTAATTCTGAGTTTTCAACCAAAAACGAAAGAAAAATGCTATCATTAAAAATGGGTTCACCATTTATTATTTATATTCCTTTATTAATATTTATTACGTTAAAAATATTAAATTTTGTTTACATCCTTAATAACTATTGTTCAAACTATATTTTATCACTAGGTAAACATTTAAACTGTAATAATTAATTAAATATAGTAAAAAACCCAGGCGCCTCCATCAAAAATGGAATAAAGTTTTCTGAATAATTTTATCCTATTAAATTATGTAAAATCTATAAAAAAAATAATTTAAGCAGTAAATCAGAATATATGCAGATAATTATACTGACTTTATTCCATACAAATTATTTTACTTTAAGTATACTGATCCGTCAAAAAAAAACCGGGTGCCTCCACCTAATTTAGATACAAAAAAATAATGAAAATAAACTCAAACAATAAAATAAAAACCGGAACAAATATTTTTTGAACCAATTAAAATAAATTTGATAATAAATTATGTTTATTTTAAAAAATATAAATAAAAAAAGGTAACACGTCTGGCTATTATGTTTATCGGAATAATAACATTAGACATTCATCTTGATAGTAGTTGGCAAGTGTTACGACATACCTTAAAATCAAATGTCATCTAAATCACTATTTTATCGTTATATTTATATAGTTTTTGAGTTGAATTTATGTTTTGAACACGGTTCAAATAATATTCTATAGTTTGGTAGTTTGGTAGTTTGGAGCACCTCAATAAAATACACATTTGTCCAATTTGTCTCTCTTTCCCTTCTTTCTTTCTCTCACATTTTTTTATTATGTTGGAAAATGTCTATTTTTTTTTGTTATAATTTACTATCATCATAGCTATAACTCAAGTCCATCAAGCCCAAAGCGTTGGTTAAAGTGAATATTATTTTGCCTGCGCTTAATCCCACTTCAACCCCATATATGCCTTTCTAGAAAAGACATATTTTTTTATATATATTCTGTTACTGCTTGGACATTTTGAAATGTTATTTTATTTATAGTCCAGTATTATATGACCTCATCCCATACCCCACGCTCGTTTATCTCCTCATTCACTCCCGCCCATGTTTTATCCATTTATTTTTTTTTTCATTTCTCATTTTCATTTTTTTTTTCGTATTTTTTGTTGTTCTGTCACCGCAATAAAATTTATTAGAAGAGAATTAAAATAACATCAAGTTTAGGTTTAAATCAATTTTTTTGTTCCTTGTTTTTCATTGTTGTTGTTTTTTCGTGTTGATCAGGACACGTCCAAAATGAAATAATAGAAGTTTAATTGTTTGCAATTATACAAAAAAAAAAAAGAAGGAAGAAGAATAAAAAATAAAATAATTGGGTTAAGCACCCCTCCGTTCCCTCATTCACATTATATTATTTTTTTTTATTCATTCATTTAACGCAACAAAAATTGTGTAATATTCAAAATGAAACCAACTAAATTTTATTTCATTCATTTTCTTTTTGCCTTATGTTTTTCTTTTGTTTTGTTTTGTTTTGTTTTGTTTTTCTTTTTCTTTTTTTCTTTTTTTTTTGTTACAGGTTTTATGTAATACAGGAGGATTACGTGAAATACCAGCAACACTTCTTCCAATTACTGTCGAAAATCTTTCGTTAACTAAAAATCATTTTCCTATAATAAAAAGTGATGCTTTTGCTGGATTAAGAGCATTAAAAAAATTGTCTTTAGATGGTAATAATATAACAACAATAAAACCATTTGCTTTTCGTGGACTACCAAGATTAAGAGAATTATCAATTCAACATACACCATTAATTACTGTAGCACGTTTTGCCTTTGCTGGTTTACAAAATATTTCAACAATTTTATTAAGTCATAATAAAATATTAAAAGTAGAAGGATTTGCATTTGCTGGTACATCAAATGTGAGATTAATCCTGTTAACAAATAATCCAATGTTAAAAATTGAAACATCAGCATTTACAGGGTTAACAAATGTTGAACATCTTATATTACCATCTGGTATTAGAACAATTGAACAAGATGCATTTTATGGTTTAGATACAGTTGGAATATTAAAATTAGCATATATGGACTTATCATCATTAGCACCAAATTCATTTCATGGTTTAACAAATGTACAATTATTATCATTACAGGAATCAGATTTAGGTGTTGTTTGCTCAAATGCATTTGATGGATTATCACATATAGGCTCATTAAATATATTAAATAATAAAATAGATGCGATACAAGAGCTTAATATCACATTTACACATTATATAAAACAAATAAAATTTCATGGTAATCATTTATTAGAGACACCAGCACCAGGTACATTAATAATTGATGGTGTAGAAAATTTATCAGTTGTCAATAATCATTTTCCATGTGGCTGTCATATACATACATTATTAGATAGTCCTTTAGCAAATGGTACATATCAACAAGGTGATTTTTTATCAAGAAATTTTTGCATATCACCATTGGAGGTAAATGGTAAACCAATGAGTGATATTGATTTGTATTCAATTGGTAGATGTCAAGAACAGGTGACAAGAGGAAATTTAGAAGCCTCTGGTGTTTGTGCAATGAAAATAAATTCAATTTTATTATCAATAAAAAAAAGACATTATTATTTTAGTTTTATAATTTTATATTATAAATTTTCAATCGAAAAGTTTAGGTGAATTTTATAGTGAAGAGAAAGAGAAAAAAAATTATAATAAAAATAATTAATGTGAGTGAATAAAATAATAATAATAACAAAATAAAATAAAAGACAAAAGAAAAATAACTAAATTAATAAGAAGTGATAAAAAACAAAAAACAAAAACCAAACCAAACCAAACCAAAAATAAAAAGAAGAAACAATCGAAGAGAGAAAAAAATCTTTTTATGTAACAGAAAATAGGCAAAAAAAAAAGAAATGAAAACATACACACAACTACACATATATAAACAGGAACACGCACATATCCATACCTACACACACACACAAACATATCACACACATAAAATAATTTTCATACAACAATAAACTAAGTTTATTGCCTAATATTTAGGCGCCTTTTTTATTAAAAGTTTATTAAATAAAAAACAAAAACAAAAACAAAAACAAAAAAAAAATATAAGAAAATGTTTTACTCGACTGAATTTTTATTGTTAATATTTTTCGTGTCGTTTATGGATCAATGCAAATGGTGACACAATTTTATAGTATTATGGATTGTAAAAAGAAATCAAAAAGAAAAAAGTATATTACTTTATTGTTACATTTCATTAGTTCCAATAATAAATATGTTTCATTTTTATTCACTTTTATTTAAAAATAATATGGGTGAACCTCTTTAATTCGAATAAACATTTGTTTGTTGAAGGTAAAAATTTTCACAATTTCAAAATGTATTCAAATGAAAATATAAAATGGTAATTTATTATAAAAGGGGGGTGGGGTATTTTTCTGTTTGTTTTTCTTCAAACAATTGTAATTCGGTTGTAATTCATTCAATTTATGAAAATTTCAAAATGATTTGGAATAAATACATAAAGAAAAACCTCTTGTGTTCAAATGCTAAACGATAATTCATTGAAATGAACGAATTAAAGAGGTTTTATTCACTGCGTATTTTGTTTTCCTTTTTATTTTATAAAAATTCCTTTTTTTCTCTTGTATTTAATTGTTAAATTTTTGTTATCGTTTTTTTCCACTTTTATTTGGTTCTTTAAAAAAAACACTTAAAGTTTATTTAACTTAATTTATTTACATTTTTTTCTATGCCATTTTTTTTTGCCGTTGCTGCCGCTCATCTTTATTTACTTCCTGTCAATTTGTGGACAGAAGAAAAACGACAGACGACTCTAAGTTTTTATTATGAAGAAAATAATTAAAATTAAAACTTAAAAAAGTCCAATCGTGAATTTATGTTTAGAATTAAAAAATCGCCGTAAAAAAAACGAAAGAAGAAGAAGAAAACATAAAAACAAATCCAACAACAACAATAATTTTTTGTAGTAATTTTTAAATCTTAAGTACCAACAAGTGAAATATTTTCTATATAAAAATTGTCTGTCTCATACTATTGTATGTGTACTCCTGTGTACTCCTCTTAACTGATGTCACCTTATGTTGAATCCTTTAAATAAATTTATAGGTATACCTAATTTTATAACTTTGACTAGAACTTGTAACAAAAATTTACTATCCAATTTTCAATAATTAGTTTTCCGAAATTTTATTATCAGCCCCAAAGAAAGAAAAAAAAAAGTTTCCTTGTTTTTCATTATTCTTCTTCTTCTTTTTCTTTATTTTATTAAGAAGTAAAAACGTAAAAAAAGGCGAATATTCTTTTTGGTAACATCATGAATAGAGTGAACGTTTGTCAAATAAAATTTATATCAGAAATCCAATCAAAAGCTTTTATTTTTTTCTGGGTTTTGTGTTTTCGTTTTTTTTTTTTTCTGAGCTTTGGAAAAGTGAGAAGTAAAAAAACACAACCAAAAGAGAAGAGACACAAAAAGTACAAATACAAAAAATAAAATACGGTTCTTTAATAAAAGTAAAAAAAGGTGAAGAAAGGGAAAATATAAAATTCAAATGATTTTCATGAGGAAAATGACCAACAAAAAATAAAATATATTTTTACCAACGAATGAAAATTGTCAATGAGCTTTTAATTGAATACTGATTGGATTGAACATTTTTTCTTTTTTATGTGTGGGTTTTGTTTCTCTTTTTGTTTTATTTCATAAAATAAAAGAAAGGGAATAGGGAATAGGGAACGGGAATTAATTCAATAATAATAATAGATTTAATCTTGAAATTTTTAATTATTTTATTTGTTTATTGAAATTGATTAAAAAAACAAAAGGAAGTGAACAAACGTAACAGAAACAAAAATCGGGAGAACATTTATTGAAAAATTTAAATATTCTAAATTCATTGAACAGTTTTTATTTAAAAACGATAATATTTTGGTATTCGTGTTAGTCGAGTTATTCAAAATGAAAGAATTTTCTACACTCCAATCAAAAGGAAAAAGAAAAATTTATGAATATTAAAAGATTTTTTTTCCCTAGAGAAAACTATTCCAATGTTTGAAAGAGTTTGAAAGGCAAAGGCAAAGGTTCTGAAAAAAAAATGGTATAGAAAAAATGTAGACAAAAAGTTAAAGTTCAGGCGCATAAATAAGATCACATAAGAGGATAAAGTGAGAAATAGATACATACACAAATACATAAAAAAAATGAATAAGAAGAAGAGATACAGTTTCAAATCATGTGAGAAAGAGATAGAGAGTGAGAGAGAGAGAGAGAGTGGAAGAGAAATGAGGAATAAAAGAGATTAAAGTAATATTTTTAAAAAAAATTGTGAACTTTAAAACTCTGAAAAATTTATTGAAAGATTTATAGTTTTTTTTTTGTTCCGTTCATTATTTTATTTTTTTGTTGTTCTCCTTATAAATTTTGTTGTACTTTTTCTACTTTTAATTAATTTTTTCTTATTTGTTAGTACAAATCCTAGAGATAATTATGTGAAAATTAAAAAAAAAATGTAGAAAAATGTAAATAAGTAAATTAATAATTATAGAGATGAAAGTCAATATCGTCCAAATAAAAAACAGATAAGTGAATTATTGAATAAAAAAGAAATATTTGGCGAGAAAAAGTCGGTAAATATTTTTCACCAAATAAACAAACATAAAAAAAAATAAACAAGAAAATCGAAAAAATAAAGAATAAACAAAAAATCAATGTTATTATTTTCAATTTTGTTTTAAAACGATAAATCTCTTTAAATAATTGAAATTCTTATTAAAACATATAAAATGTAACGTTTATTTTAGTTGTCTAAAAGCAAAAAAAAACAAAAAAAGAAAAACCATAAAAGAAAAAATACAAAAAAATCGCTTTTAATTAAAAAATTAAACAAGATGAAAACAAAAAATAATTAAAGCTTTAGAGAAATAAACACAAGACACAAACGAAAAAATCCAACAAAAATACAGAAAAAAAAAAACAGATTATTTGTAAATAAAATGATTAAAGATAAATTATGTAAACTTAAATTAAATAACTAAATTAATGATAATGATTACTAAAACCTTAAACTTAAACTTAAACTTAAATTATGTAATAATAATAGATGAAAAGTGAGGTGAATACAAGATATTTTATTTATTAGGTAAAAGAAAAAAAGAAGAAAGAATAGAAAAGAAATGAAAAAAAAATGCTGCCAAAAAAAAATATTATGTATTATAATAAATATGATGACAAAAAAGATGACAGAATATAGAAACATATTTCGTTTTTTTCTTCTTCTTCTTCTTCTTCAGAGCTTCTGCTTCTTCTTTTTTATGCGAAGCAAGAGCAAAAAAAAAAATGAAAATGAAAAAAAAAATAAAATTAATGATCCAGAAAAATTTTTCGACATCGGTCCCAATCCCAATCCAAAAAGGAGAAAAATAAAAAAAAAACGTAGAATAGAAAATGAAAGAAAAAAATTTCTCTGTGTGTGTGTGAATACAAAATATTTTCAGTTTTTCTTTTAACTTACCTCTGACAACAACAACCAAACCAAACAACATCTTATTTGATATTCTAAGAAATTTGTATAATATGGCAACAATGAAAAATATTTACGGAATAACGGCAACAATGGTAACAATCAAATAACATCGCAAACAAACAAACAACAATAACAACAACAACAACAACAACAAATAAATAAAAGAATTGAAGAACGATGATATTTGGTTGACATTTGATATAATGTTTTATTCATTTTTTTCTTCTTCTTCTTCTCTCTAATAATAATTCGGTATTTATTCTGTTATCAATCGTGAATTATATACAAGATATTATTTTCTCTACACTTTTTTTATTTATACACAATTTTAATAATATAAAATGAAAAAGGAAGAAGAAAGAAGAAGAAGAAAAAACTGAAAATAGGTAAATAAAAATGGAAATATTTTAAATTATGGTTAAACATCAAAATGGTGTTACCCTCTCTTTATTCTACACACAGTGTTACCCCCTTTCTTCCGTTTTTCTTTCTCTATGTTACATATTTTCTGTTCTTCTTTTATAAATAAACGTGTGTAATATTATTTCTATATAAAGATATATTTTATAGAAAATATAAGGTACATCATATATGTATATCTGTCTCCCTTTTTCTATTATAACGAAATAATATGTTTCAGTTGTCGACAGAAAGAAAACCATATTTTGTGGGTTTTGTGGTGTTAAACCGTGTTAAATACTAAACAATATATAATTTAGTCTGTTGCCATACATTTTACATATTTATTTATTTATATTTTATAGAAAGCAAACCATATTATTTAATTAAATTTTCACAATAGAAATTGGTTAATTGGACATACAGAAAGAAGAAACAAAACTTATTTCTTAAAAATTTCTATGTTTTTGTCACAAATAAAGTACAATTGAATTTTATTCTCATACCACTGTTAATGTGATTGACAAACATTTTAAACGCCTTCCACATTTGCTTCTCGGAAATTTAAAATTTCGAAAAAAAACAAAAAAAATCAACAGAATAATTATTGTGTCCGGGCTTTTGCTTTAATTTCAAAAAATATAAACAAGAGAATTATTGTTGTGATTGTTACCAATGAAAAACGTTTTAATAATTATATAATTAAGAATTTTTGGACAGCACCCACCGAGTGAAAATCTGTTCAATTAATCAATTGAAATTTTTATTATTTGTTGAAAGCTGTGTTATTATGAAAGAAAATGGAAATTAAGGTATACGGAAAAAGATTAAGAGTGTCTGAATTGATGAACCTTCTTGATGAATTACAATGTTTTTTTAATCTTATTTTCCTTTTTCATTTTTTTATTGTAATTTTAAATTTACTCAACAAACAAATTTATTTATTAATTAATTTTTCTTACACAAAATATTGATGATGAAAATACGAACAGTGACATTTTTTTAAAATGAAAATTCTGTTGAGAAAAAAAAACATGTTGAAAATCTACCAAATTTTCTATTTTGTGTTCATTCTTTAGCTACATCTTTTGTTCTTATAGTCAATTAATTAAATAATATAAAAATCTGTAAACCAACATAATAATATTGGAAAGGTTCATTAAATGTCAATTTAATAATTATTCATACATTTATTGACTCATAAATTCTATTAACTTCATTAATTAAAAATATAAATTAAAAATTGGTTTTTTGTTTTTCCCACTTTTTCAATTTTTCAATTTTAATAATGGGGAAAAAAAATGTTTTGTTTTCCTTTTTTTTCTTCTTTTTATTTAACTAAACGTTTTTACTCGAGAATGATGTGGTTACGGAAAAATTGACAGAATTCATTAACAAAAAACCAAAAAAAAAAAAACAAAAAAACGTGGGCCATCATCAGAGTCAATTGAAATGACACTTTAATTTTAATACAAAAAATATATATATATATCAGCCTTCGCACACGCTCACTGAATTTATTAATTAAAAATTACCAACAAACATTTAAAAGGACAAAAACAAAAACGATAACAACAATATAAATGATTTAAAAATTATTAAATTCTTCTTTCTCTCTGTGTTGTTTTTTTAATTCATAGAATTTTTGATAAATATACACAACAACAACAAATGATAAAAAAAATGGGGAAAAAGCGATTCTTTCCAATCTCACAATTAATTAATTAATTCAGATAAATTTGTAACGCAGCATGAGAGAGAAAAACGTTTAATACAAATTATTTGTAACAATAAATCTTTTAAATTGTTTTTGGTTTCATTTAAAAAAACAAAAAAAAAAGAAAGAAGAACAAACACAAAAAAAAACAAACAAAAAAACGTTTAATGATACAGATTTAAATTAAATTTAACTTTTTATTTAGGTTTTATCTTATACAAATATTTTGTTAATTATCCAACGATTGTCATTAAAAATTCTTAAAGCACCAGACGGGTCTATTTTCACAAGATTCTTTTTCGAATCATTCAAAATATTTCAATTCAACTGATAAAACTAAAATGTAATAAATTTCGGTTGAATTAATAAACAAAATTGTCTAACTTTGAATTCAATAATATTTAAGGAATTAGGTGAAACTATAGAAGTTAATTAAAATTAGTTGTTCAGTTTAGTTTTCTGTTATTAGTTCTTAGTTCTTAGTTTTTAGTTCTTAGTTCTTAGATAATAGATCTTAAACCAATTAATTTGTTTAATTAAAATAGTTTATGAAGACAAGAATGAGATCAATTATTTGAAATGAAAATGAAACAATTCAAACAAATTCATAGAAAGTCTTTTAATTTCTTTTATAAAAATTAACACGACGAAACGGTAAAAGTATCTTTGTAGCATTATGCTATGTCCTTGACCCCACTACCAGCACTGACATACATAACACATGAGCTTTTTTCTCTGCAAGAATTTCATTTTCTAAATTTCTAAATTCTGTCATCTATTTTTGAATTTCTCTTTTAGTCAATTAACCCCCTAAAAAAATGAAAAATGATAAAAAAAAAAAAGAAAAAAAAATCAATTGAAATTTGTACTTTTAGAATTTCCTGTATACGATACGAGATTAAAAACAAATAAATTATATTATGAATAAATTTTTATTTAATTATTAATAAATATATAACGAGATCTGAAATATTTAAATATTAGATAAATTATGCTAATTATGTTATTACTGGTGTACAATTAAAAATAATTAATGTTTAAAATAAGTGCCTATCGAAGTTTTGTTTTTTTCTTTCCTTTATTCCTTTTTTTTTCTCTTTTTCTTTTTTTTCTTCCTTTTTTTCTTTTCAAATTTTCGAAAAAAAAGAAACCGAAAAAAAGGAAAGAAAGAGAAAAGGAAGAAAAGAAAGAAAAATTTTAAAAAAAAAACACACACACACACACAATTAAAAACCAATTGAAATGGAAAAAAAAAACAAAACAAACAAATATAAACTAAAAAACCACGAAAAATGAGAAAATTAGAAAATGAGGAAGATGAGAAAATAAAGAAAATGTGTGAAAAATGTGAAAATGAAAGTAAAAACAGAATAAATAATTATAAAAAATTGAAAATTATTGTAAAATTAGGTTTAATAAATTAGATAGAAATTAAAATTAATTAACAAAATTTCAAACAAATGATAACAACAAAAAAGTCAACAACAACAACATAACAACAACAAAAGAAATGATGATAAATATAAAACAAGCAAACAAATAAATAAATAAAAGAAAGATGGAGTGAAATGATGAGAGAGGGAGAGAAGTGGGGGAAAAATATAAATATAAATCGATTGTAATTGTTTAATTGTTATTATTAAATAATCATAAATTTTGTAAAAAAAAAAAAAAAACAAAAACATTTCAAATGAAAATTATAAGAAAAACAGAAGAAGATTGTGAGGAGGAATGAGAAGAAAAAAATGGAAATTATAAAACATTGTAAATTTATTGTATTTGGTTGGGTTAACAAAAAAAAAACACATTATAGAAAATAATCTTATAATAAATGAATTGAAATTAAAAAACTAAAAGAAAAATATAAAAACATTTGTGTTTGTCTTATTTCTGTCTTATTGTCTTTTATTTTGTTGTTGTCGCTTTTAATTATTTTTTTTAAAAAAAAACAAATCCAAAATAAATGAAACCAAAGAAATCAATACAAAATACATTTTATATTTTTATTATTTTTCCCCAAATAGAGAGACGAAAATATGTTATTTGCAATTTTATGATTAATTGACTAAAAAGTCGTTTTTCATATTATTTTTTTCCGTCCTTTCCTCCCTTTTTTTGATTTTCCATTTTTTTTTTTTTTGTGATTTTGTTGTTGTTTTTTTGGTTCATGAAGAGAATTAAAAAAAAAAGGCAAAAAGAGTAGAGAGAAAAAAAAAGAAATTGAGACGTGAAGTCAAATTAAAAACAATGAATTGACTTTTATATTTCACACTGAAACTATTTTGATACGGGAAAAGGTTTTTTTTTGTCCACCAGCCCTTTCCTTTCTTTTTTTCTTTTTTAGTTTATTTTTACACTCATCCAATTTAAATTGAAACTTCTATTTTTTTTTTTGGAACGAATAAAATATTATCAAATACATTAAACGAATTTATATTGATTTCTCTGAAATATCTACCACCCACAAACACATAAATATACACACACACACACACAATTCAACAAGCCATGAAAATTAATTTTTAATAGACTTGCAATAATTTATACAATTTTTCACTTTTCACTTTTTCTACCAACATTCAACAAATTTCCAACATTTTATTTTTCTATTTTAATGAATATGATGAATCCTGTCAATATAAATTGTGATTTCGTAGAAAATTCTCTTTGTATTTTGATTTGATTAATTTGTAATGAGAGAAATTGATGGTGATTATTTGGTAGTATTGAGGTAAGCCCAAAGAATTTATAAAATGAATTCGAACGAGTTACAAATGTAAGTATTATATTTATTTACTAAAAATTTCAATTATTTATTCGTTAATTTTTAACAACTGAAATTTATAAATTATTCGCAGAACAATATTTCTCTGTTACATATTTTAATAATCGGAATTCTGATGGAATCAATATTTAATATAAATTATGTTTCTATTTAAAATTATTGAAATGAAAAAAAGAAATCATTGAAATGAATTATTAAATAGAAAATACTATTTCCCAATTTTTAAAATGTCTCTAGAATTTCAGACTGTGGTACAAATAATGGTTTGTGGATTCCAATAATATGTCCTCGTGTCTTACATGATCTAAGCTGTTGGTACAAGATACGCTAATAAATCCAAACTAATCTAAACATTCTGTAGTTGTCGGTTAGTTTTGATTGAATTGAACAAAATCGTTTAATTTAAAGTAATTTAATTTAAAGTAAAATTAAAACAATTTGTGAAACAGGTTTTCATCTCCAAACCCTTTATGTTTTTTGTATAAAAAAGTAAATAGTTGACATTTTAGTGATTTAAATTGACGCATTATTTAATTTTTCCACAATGCGTAAAACCCAATAATTATTATAATGGTCATCAGTTACACTGATCAAATTTCATTTAAATAACATAAATTTGTTCCAAATTAAACTTCTTTTTTTTTGCTGTCCAAACAATCTAACACATTATTATCTATACTGTATTGTTGTCTATTAATAAATAAACAGTCACTTTTATATCTATATAGACTAGACAGTGATAATAATAATAATAATAATAATAATAATGCATAAAATGTTTGTTAATGCAAAAACATATTGATTTTTCAATAACCTATAATATCGTTTCACTGTAAATAGTTGAATGCACAGGAGAGAACATTTACAAGATAATAATAATAATAATAATAATAATAATAATAATAATGGTTGTAACAACTACACAAGTGCCAAAAATAAAGAATTGGGTGTGAAAATATAGGAAAGAGTATAAAGTGTTGGATGATAAAAGATGAGGAATAGGATATAGAAATATGAATTCAATGACCAGAAGAATTTAACTTTGTTATTAACAACACGAGTAAAATGTATACATAATTTTAATACACACAACTTTCAAAATCATTGAATTCAGTAAGTGATAATACAATTTAATTACTTTTTAGTTGTTATTTTCTAATCTTTAACATTTTTTCAAAATTAATTTAAAAAAAATTTAGCAAATAAACCAAACAAAAATATGAATACAATTCTGCAATTTAAAGTTGAACATCAGTGTTACACCCTAATTATGAATCCTGTACTAATTCTTATGTTGTTGCTTTTGTATTTATTTCCAAAATTTTATTAAATTAAATTCCTTCAAACAAAAACAAAATGAAGGAAACTAAAGGAAATTTAATAAATAAATATAAATGAAAAGTGGAAAATGTAAAATTCTTTAGAAAATGTTTATTGGTATTGGTATATAATTACACATGTACGGCGAGTCTATAATTATGTATGAGTGTAAAATTATATGAACTATGCAATGTTTGTTGTGAACATAAATATGAAAAAAAAAGAAGAAGAAACAAAAACAAAATATTCTTGAGTGATGTGATGAGATATTCTTAAACATGACGTTGCATTATAACAAAGTTTTACAAAACTATTTTCCATTTATACTAAAAGTAAATTACCTTCAACTAATAAATAATTATACGTTGAAGAACAGAAAATAGTGAATTTTAGAAAAGAATGTACAGAACTGCAGACAGAGTGGCATTTGAAACGGAGTAAAATTTTAACTAAAAAAATCAACAATAACATAATTTTGTGTGTCTGATCTGCATGCCAAAAAAAAAAAGTTATTGAATATTTCTTAAAGATTTTTGTTCAAATAATAAAATAATAATAAATATTTTTGTTCTGTTTGTTTCATTCTTCCTTTCTTCTTCCATTTTATCTTTTTAAAAATATAATTTCTGACTTTTAAAAAAATTATTTATTTATTATTTTGAAATTTACGATAAAATAGAAAAAAAAAATAAAAGAAAAAAAGTCAATCACTAAAATATGATATGGGTTTATATTCTTATATTTTGTATAAAAGATCTTTCTCTCTATAATATTTTATGTATAAATTTATTGTTCTAAATATGATAGGTGAAATTTTTATTTCTGAAAGTAACTTTTTTCTACTCCTTAAATTTAATCATTATTAAGGAAAATAGAAAAATTAAATTACGTTACAAGAAGAAAAAATTGTTCATTTTCTTTCAAATCGATGAATCGATTAAACGTATTTTATTATGGCTCATAAGACTAATCTTGTCATATTTTTACATTTTTTTTATATGAATAATTATACAGCATTTCTATAGATTTGTGTGTAATGAAACTAATAATAATTACTGGTATATTTCAAATAAGTACACACCACTACACACTCATCATAATTCAATTGAATTTGTAGCTTTTTACCCCACCCTTATCGTAGAACTGACGATCATAGGATTATTTTATTATTTTTTTTTTTTATCCCATATCAGTCTTCTCTTTTTGTAAAGCTATTTTCATTTCTATTCTGTATATTTACACTAATATTTCTCTATCTATGGTTCAAAAATAAAGCTTTGTTTACACATGAAGTAGATAATTCCACATTTAAATCCGTTTTTTTTATATTGACAACATGTGAAGACATTTTAGTCATATGTTAAGCCACCTTAACTTAAAGTGAATCTTTACAATTTTAAAACAGATTTTATATAGGTTGTTGTTGCTTCCACACATTTGTTATTATCTTTAAACATCTTCAACGCGAAACATTTAATATTTATAAATTTTTATTCGCTTAAAAATTTCACCCATTTTTCGTTTCATAAATAAAAATAAAAATGTTAGTTTAGTGTAAATGATACTTTAACTACATAGAACTGTCTGTATATTTATAAATTGTCATTTATTGTAGAAAATCCATCGTTATCCCGGAAACTATCGACGACCTATCTGTCAGTTTTATATGATACACCAGACATTGGGAATTTTTTTTTCTCCCTTCCCATATATATTTTTTTTTTACTAAATAGAAGGGAATGAAGCAGATTTTATTTACAATTTGTATTTACCCATATATTAAATGGGGTGGTCTATCTACACACATGCATATATGTACACATATATAAATATATATATATATATACATACACATCAAAATACATTTAAAATTATGTTATGTAGAATACAAGATCTCTATAATACCTTACATTTATATTTAAAACTCTTGTATTTATTATGGTCGACCATAGATCGTTATCGTTAAATTTTTTTTTTCTTTTTAGTAGAAAAATAAAAAGAAGAAGAAAAAGAAAAAAATAAAATAGAAATTGGAAGATTTTTATGATCTGAATATTTTCAAATACAATTTTTTTCTTTTAATGTTACCACCTTTTAATATTAATTCTATGTGATGTATGTGTGTGTATGTGTCTTTTTTTATGTTGAAAATTTTTATTATATAAAAACAAATCATTGAATGCAATAAAAGCATGTTTCTCTACGTTATATATTTACTCGTTTCTTTCAATTTCTTCTTCTTTTTCATTATTTTCTTAGAGTAAGATATTGCACTAAATGAGGAAAATATGACGTCACAGAAAAGATATTAAAGTAAAAATTTGATAATAATAAAATCAATTTTTTTGGGAATTTTAAATGATAATAAATACAATTGTAATTTATTGTAAATGAAAACATTTTATTTACAATAATTTATTTTAAATGTTGTTTAAAAATTTTCACATTTTTCACATTCATTACACATTGATTGCACATTGATTGCACATCGATTGCACATTGATTGCACAGTGAACCCAACTTTGGATTAAAACATCGAAAGTGGATTTTACATTTTGCACATTGATGGCACAATGATTTAACATATTTCACATTGATTCCACAAGTTGTTGATTGCGCATTTATCACATTGGTTGCACATTCTGCCCATTGGTTTCGCATTGATTGCATATTTTGAACATTGATACTTGACATTCATAGACAAACAAAAAACTACGCCTTTATTAAGGCAGTCTAGTTATACAACCAAAATAGGCTTTGATTAAACCCTATTTCGTGAATTACTCTAAATATATACCCACATACACAAAAATATATATATTTATATATACACACATACACAAACATCACTTATAAGAATATATATGCTGTCTTCAAGAGTATCAACTTTATTGACAGTCCCATGAGATTGTTAGGAATTTAGTACCCTCTTGATCCCTAAGGGCAACGTTTTAAGAAACGAAGTGCGAAGAAAGTGGCAAATATACATTGACACATAAAAATTCAATATAAATACGTCAATATATTTGTGAATATTTGCATAAACTTGTAAAGCGAATTGGGTTAGATCAAAAAAAGAAAAAGAAGAAAAAAAAAGAAGTAAAAAAGAGAGAATTTTTTTTTGTAGACGAAAAGTTTTAAGTTAGAAGGTATGAAAAAGGTCGTATATAGAGGAAAAGAAAAGAAATATATCTATAGGTATAAAAGAAATAGTCAATATAGACATACCTACTATTTGCTTTTTATTTCTTGAAATTGTGAAAAATTTAAATGCATCATCAATAAAAAATAATTTTCTTTGGTTTTTATTTGGTGAGTTTAATTAAGTGTAAATTTTCGTGGTAACAAGAAAAACAGATTAGCGTGATAACAAAATGATAATTGCCCATTGTAATTTTATTATTATTATTTTATTAAATCAGAATTCCCTCATTCTTATCCGTTTGGCAATCTTGCATTCGAAAAATTACTTTGAATTTCCAAATAACTTTACTACCCAAAAATCGATGTTAGCCTTGAGAGGGTAACACTAAAGAGGGTTGAGAATGGGTTAACTTAATCGAAATATTGTTGTTGTAATTTTTTAGGAAAACTAAAAACTTAAAAAAAAGTAAAGTAAAAATGAATCCATATTGAAAATCACATAACTCTAATCCTCCAGTCCCATAATTCTATACTTTATTGGATAAACACGATGAAAAATATCCTTTTTTCTTTGCACTGCAGAAAAATTAAATTTATTAAAGAAAAAGAGGAAAATAAATTATAAGAATAAAAAATTACTAAAAGCAAAATATAAATTTTGATGGCTCTTCCATTCCATTTTCGATGAAGGAGAAAAAATTAATTAAAATTATAAATGTAAATTACTAATAATTTTTTACGAATATAAAAATGAATTGTGTTTACTTTAATAAAATAAATATGTTTCGATTATCGAAAGTATAAAAATTATGGATAATTTTATTATTTTTCTAACGCTTCTATCGGCAGTGTGTTTTTTTTTTTTGTTATTGTCTGGTTCGTTTCGCTTATCATTTTAAATATTATGATTGAAAGGTTTTATTACATCAATTGATTATTATTTAAGGAAATATGATATTACTTTAGGGATGTATGGTGATTTAAGGAGCCCTTTAAGAACTCAATTAAAGATAATAATATTTTCACTCGATAAATACAAGAACATTAAAGGTTTTGATCAAGATTTCGATTGATCTTATTAAATTCCCATCCAGAAGTTAACTCAGATACAGAATATGCTCATATATACGTTCCCACTGTGTGCCCTATGATAATCCACCACTGTAATTTCTTGTGATAATTCTCATTCTTATAAAATTTTATCTGTAAATATTTTTGTATAAAATAAATGTTGAATACGTCACGTTAAAAATAAATGTATTCACGTCAGATACGATATTACATAATACTGACTAATAAATTATTACAATCATAATAAAGAATAAATGAAATGAAAAAAGAAAATTTCTAATAATTAATGCACGGAAAAAATGTAATTTTTCAGTTCAACAGAATTTTCACGAAAATGATTTTCTACAATAAAACTTATTAACTTCGTGCTTCGTCACTCTATGAATGTGAACATTTATAATGGTTAACTTGATTAACTAACAAGTGTTTTTTGTGTAGCACACTAAAAATGTTCAATGTTGTTTTTTTTAATCAAAAACTTGAAATAAAATGCACCATTTTGATTGCGCTTTCCACACAAAATTTGTACATTTTTTCGTTTCTAGTTTTTGCGTTTTCCAATTATCACCTGAGGTGATCAAAACTATTTCCCTTAAATATATTTTTGGTAAAAACAAAAATCTGTTTTTTTTTTGTTCACGTTCTATGATTAAAAAAAACCATCAAAGCTCTGGTATTTCTTATGGAAAAATATTGAAACAAAATATACAGAAATATTCCACTATAATATTTAATACTTTTGAGTGTTTCAGATTAAAGGATGATCAATTCAATTGAGGGATTTACCTCAAAGAGTAAAATGTTTATGAGAGAAATGTTACTTTAAATATATTTTAGAGGTGACCATCATATTATTTTATGTGTTAATTTACTCACTTCTACTTAGAGTAGTTACACACACATCTACAAAGGATTAACCCCTCATATATGATGGCAAATTTAAACAACTTTATACATTTACTAAAAATTCATTAAGTTATATTACTAAAATGTAGATGAATAAATTTTTTATATTGTAAAACAACAACAAATATACTTAAGAAAACTTTTGTTATTTTGTTTTATTTGATTTTTTAAATAGATACTAACTGAGAATAGGAAAATTCTTGTAGTTTTATTTCACTGTTATGAACTTATTCTTAAATTAACAAGAATAATTTATTTATTATTCGATATTCTTTCAAATTTTTATAAGTCAATTTGCAACAGAATAGCCGAAACACAATCAATGAGATCTCTTAAAAAATCGACCTGTTGGATAATTGAAATTTACTTTCAATAATTGTCCTTGATATTTTAGACAATCCAGGAAAAAATACAATAAACAAAAAGTAGTTAATAAATGCTACTGCTTAACTCATGTTTTATAGTTCATTGGCACAAATTAAATTCAACTTCAACTTAAACTTCAATCGTTAAATCATTTAACAATTATTTATAAGAAAATGTTAAAAAAAAATATGGTACCAAAGGTAATTCATGATTTTATTTTAACACTTTAACTATTTCGTTAGTATTTTTTTCTATATAAATTTTCAATTGAGTTATGTTGAGTTAAGTTGAGTTAATTTGAGTGAATTTTGTGTTGAGATGAAAAAAAGGAAAAAAAAAAAAGAAAGTAAAGTTGAAGTAAAAACAATTTGTTAAAATAATGAATAGATATAATTTTCTCATATTTTTCTTCTCTTTGGTTTCTATAAAGAAAAAAAGAAAAGTTTATATAAAAACTTTGACATTTATTTTAATATTAAATTAAAATAATTTTCTTTAATGAAAAACTTTTTCTATGTATTTTCTATATTTTATGTTTAAAGATAGAAAAAAATAATTCTATTTGTTTTATGTTATTTCTGTATATGTAGATTAGATTTATGTTTTCTATTTATATGATTATAATTAAAGGATTTCTATCTTTTTAAATTTGAAACTTTTGTTTTTTATTATTATGTTTTTATTTTTTTAATTAGTTTTTGTTAAACAAAATTTAAACATTAATTATTTCTTTTTATTGTGGGAAAAATTCTGTGACAATTTCTTACAATTTACAATAAAGATTCTGTTTTTATTTATAATTTTGTGTAAAGGAAATGTTTTTTTTTTGTGAATGCATCAACATAATTTTAAAATTATTAATAATTTCTTAGTAAATGACTAAAGAAGAATAACAATTATTGTAAAGTTAACTAAATATTTTAAGCAGAATCATCACAAAAATTATTTTCTATTCTAATCACGATATTTTTTGTATTTTATCTTTAATTTAACAAAAGAAAAACGTTGTCTAGATTGGAAGAACTGTGCGACGAATTTATGATTTTTTTCCTTTTTCACTATTTTTTAAAATATGTAGGGTTTGAAAAAGAAGAAAAATATAGAATTTTAATTCCTTGAATCATTGGTACCAGCGGACATTCTAAAACTTCACATAAGTTTAAATTCAGTTTTAAATTGATTGAGAAAGCTTCCTATGTTCTTCCATTCTTAAGTTTCCATAATATTTAAAGGGGTAAGTAAACCAGTAGAAGACAATAAATTTTAAATTATAGAACAAAAATTTGAGTGGTAAAATTAAATAACTGTATAAGATTTGTATATAATCAACGCACAGTTATTTTTAATGAACAAAATTCAAAATTTAAATTGTCACGTCATTCCCACATTCTTCTTTCTTTTATTTCTTTGACTGTATTTCTCGATGCAGTCATTAAAACTCAAGTAGATACATTTTTATTTTTACTTTTCTTTTAAATAATAATTGAAGTAGTTAAGTCTAATTATTTTATTAAATTCATAAAATGAAAATTCACAAAGAAAACTTCGTTAGATATAATTGTAAAACCTGTCTAATTGAATTATCGATTTTTGTCAAGGAGTTTGAGCAGATCAATTTTCGATAATCGAATCCCTTCCTTGAGTTCACATATTTTTTGATTGAAAATACAATGGTCCGATTAGACAGGTCTTACAGTATTAATATTTTACACCTGTTTTAAACTGTATTCTATGAAATTTATAAATCAAAATAAATTCAATTTTATCATTGTTATTGGAAAGTTTAAAGTACAAGACACAGTGTAGATCCAGAGTATAACAACAACAGAGTATAGCAACAATAACAAATAAACAAAAACAAAAAAATTACTTCTTTAATTTGATTTATATCAAACAAACGTGAAATGAATATCGAACAAAAGTAAAAGGAAAATTGTTCATGTTGAATTGTGTTTCTTTGAAAATGAAGAAGAAAAAAAAGGAAGGAAAAACACAAACACCCAAAGATGAAAGCAAAAAAAAGAAAATGAGAGGAAAAGACATATTGTGATGCTGTCGTAGACCGTTAATTGAAATTTCCTTCTCTTTTCTTTCCTTTTCTTTTCGTTTCGTTTTTTTCTTGTTCTTCTCTCATCTCGTGAAAATACTGAACAAGTCAGATATATTTTAACTGTGATGCCTAGACTTTGCTTGAGACTGATGATAAAGGTGTGTACACATTTTTTTCTTCATCCTTCATGTTGCTGTTGTTGTTGCTATTATTATTATTATTAATATTATTTGTTGCTTTTTTCCTCTTCTGTATGTATTTTTCTACAAACATATCAAAATTAATTTAATAATCTTACCTTTTTTTGTCTTCTTCTTGTTCTACTTATTCTTCTTGTTTTCATTTTTATTAATTAATTATTTAATTATACAAAAAAAAATACATGAATCTAATTTCAGAAGAATTTCTACAAGTAATTTTTTATAATTACTATACAAGTAAAATGTGTCTTTCTTTAGGTATGTTTTACTTTAAGTGCGCCCATTAATGCATTATTACTTTAGATTTATTCAAATTATTTTAAATTTACACGACTTAAGGTATAAAAAATTTAAACCTTAAATGAAAAAATAAGTTAAGTCTTTTTTACAAAAATCACAATATCAAATGGGCTAATGAATCAGGTTTTTAATTTGTTGAAAGATAAACACAAAGAAATACAAAAGTGTTCAAATGTTCACAACAAGAATAATGTATTAAAAAATTCATATTGTCTGCCAATGTTTTTCAATTGAGAGATTAAAATAATAAAAAACAAATAAGAGAATGAAATGATCATAGTTCATAGTCAATAGTTTTTAAGATGAAAAGAATGAAACCCGGATTACTGGAAAAAGGTTTAAAGTATATAAAATGGCCATTTGATGACAAAAGTAATGCAGGATAAAAAAATAAAATCTATAAAAACAAAAAAAAGAAGAAAAGGGATAACCGAGTATTTTTTAAACCAAATTCTTTTTTTATTTAGTCCTAAAACAGTTTATGGTCAATTTGTGTCAGAACGATAATTTTAAAATGTTTTTTTTGATTATTCGCTTAAATTTAATAAGGCGTAACTTTATGAGATTTCACAGTGGAGCGACTAGAACATTTGCTATCGACTCAAAGAGTTCATGATCGATTCTGATTGCGGCAATGACCCATCAACCAGTTAAAAAACAACTTTAAACTAACCTAATTTTGGTTAGCATCCTCTACATTTCATAACGAAACATACCCCAGAATACAGACATAATTTTCATAAAAATATGATTACATTATTTTCTATTAAATTCAAACATCAGAAACATATATAATTAAATATTTAACGTGAACACATTAATAAACCATATATAGAATATTATATATTGTAAATTGTATTGACACATGAATATATAATACATACAACTACAACCTATACTGCATCATTTCAAGTTATTTTCTATATTTACGATTTTAATGTAAATTAACGATATTATAATATGTTGTTTCATAAAGCGGGTCCATTAACAAACTTTATATTGGTTTACCATGAATATTTTGAATACACAAACACATATAAAATATATATATCTAATATATTTCTATTGCGTATTATTTGGTTTCTGAAAACTGTAATTTACGAATTATGTACCTACAACTACCTTGCCTACCAATAATTCATAATACTATGTATAGATTTCAAGTGTTTTCAAACTAAATTCTATTAACAAAACAATAATATTTAGTGTCCTTGTAAAGAGCTTTTAACTTTTGAATATATTTTTGTTAAAGACATTTATAATATTGTATTAAAATTTACTGTCTAAACACACAGGCACCACAAATAGTCATACACACACACGAGACACGACACACATACTACTCACAAATAAAACAAATATTTACAGATTTATTATCTCAATATAAGGAATTATCATCACAGAAAAACTTTAAACTAAAAATATTTTGTTAAATCAAAAAAAAAAAGTGAAAAGAAAGAAAAAAATTATTGGCAAAATGACAAAAAAAAATACTGGAAAACCCATTTTTTATCAATTATTTCACCTTTTTCTTACACTGAAACTTAATTTTCTGTGTATTTTGATGATTAATGATTTATGAAATAAAAAAAATATTAGCAAAGACACGATTCAGTTAGATGCATCTTTCTAATTTAAAGTTGAAAGTTAGAAACCCAAGAGCAGATCCATGATTCGGTTTTTCTTTTTATCAGAAGGAAGACGATGAAAATAAAAATATATTAATGCTTTTAATTTACTGGATGACTTGTTCTCCGCAGTTATTTCTGTAGAATGTTGTCTTGTTGTTTGATTTACTTTTCTGAGAAAAAAGAAATCTGAAAAGTCAAATTTTCTTCTTAGGAACATTAAATCCCGGAAAAAAATTCTCCTTACATAAAATAAATTTAAGTGAACGATTTTATTTTCAATGAAAATTAATTAACATTATTGCTTCCCACTCATAATAAAAAAGAATATATTTGATTTTTTGTGTTAATTTTTTTCCTTGTAAAAATGAAAACTTCAACTGAATCATCCAAATTTTATTTTGAATTAACAGTAAAATATCTGAAGCTGCAAATAGAAGAAATTATTTAGTGAGAAAACCTTATTCAGAAAGTAATTTAATCTCTTTTAAAATTTGTTCATTAAAAGAAAAAGCAAAAAAAGAACAAGAACAAGGAGAAAATGTTGCATACAATGTTTTATGTGTCTTCTATAAAATGAAAATCCATTTCCATTCCCACACCTCTTTCGCCAATTGTTATTTTTTTTTTTCAAGTGTTACAAATTCAAACTCACTCTGGGTATAATAAAATAACTCAAATATTAAAGAGTTATCAAGAGACCACAGACAATGTAGATGTTACAGTGTGTTTCTTCATTTCTTTGGACTATACAATAGCAATTTTTTTTCTTCTCTTGGTTATTTTTGCCGTTTTGTTTTTTTCTTTTTTTTGTACTCTCATGGAAAATTCTCATCTTCCTTTCAAAATGTCCAAAACATCAAGAGAAGAAGAAGAAGTAGAAAAAAGTAACGTTATACGTTTTATAAGAATTCTGTTAAAATAAACATAATATGAATCAATTTTCATTATAAATTAAAATTATTATCTTTGTCCCTTTCTAACTTCATTTATCTTATTCTGTCTCTATCTTATTGTGACTATCTATAACGTCTTATAAATAAAGTTTCCGTTTTATTTTATTTTTTAATGATATATTTCCCTCTTTGTCGTCTTCTTCTTCTTTGTCTTCTTCTTTTTATAGTAAACAAACAATAAAGTTCCGTCACTCTATTTTATTCTATTCTACAAAAAAAAAAAAAAACAAAAAGAAAGAAAGAAAGAAATAAGAAAAAATGAAAAAAATATAATATGCAATTTTTCACATCGATGAATTTCAAAGAATAAAGAAGAAAATGTAATTGTTTAAAATAAATGAAGGAAGTAGAAAATTTCTTTAAAAAATAAAGAAGTTTTCGTAAAAAAAAAAATTACACTGAAAAAATAAATGAAAAAGAAGAAACAAATTAACGTCAATCACAAGTACAGAGTGACTGTATGATATTTTACATGGAGAATATATTTAGATAAAGTATACTGGAAGGTGTCGCATCCATTAAGAAATGTTGACGTAATAATAGAAAAGTGGTGGTTTTTTTTATCAAAAGAAAAATATAAATAAATAAAAAGAAAAACCAAAGAGAATTAGATAGAAAAAAAAATGTCCCCTCTTTTTGTTGTTGTTGTTGTTGTTGCTTTCTTTCTTATTATTTTATTTCCGTTCAGACTTCAAATGTAAAGTAGGTAACTCAACTGAATATATACATTTTTTTTTTACTCTTTACTCTTTCTCTCCTTCTCGTCTTCTCTTTTCATAAGAATTTCACTTCAAGAAATTACTTTCTTTTTTCTTTTCGGTTTTCTATAATTTTTTTTTAAGTTGAAGTTGATTGCGATTGAAATTTAAATTATTACGGTTTATTACCGGAAATTCAAAAGTGGTTCAAAATTCAATTTTTTTTATATATTTTCGTTTGATCTTTTACATTTACTTTTTTTTCCTTTCGTTTTCTTTTCTTTTCTTAAGATTTTAGAATTTACATTTTTTTTATTGATTAACTAGAATGTAGGTACATTATTCAATTATCAATTCTATTGATTTTATTAAGCTTTTATAGTTAAGTGTTGTTTTCATTAAATATATTATTTACAAACATGTCGATATGTTTATGTATTTTACATGTGTTTGTGTGTGTAAGTGTAAGTGCATGTGTGCGTGTTACATAATCTTTATATACTTTTTCCTTCATTCTTTTGATAAAAAATATTCAATATTTTGAAATTATTTCATTGGATAATTTCTTTTTCTCTTTCCATTTTTTAACTGAAATTTAATTTAAATTCTAGAGAAATTTAATGAATCAAATTTATTAAAATTGACAGAATGTTAAAATTTAATTTTTTTTTTCTTTGAATAAATTCAAAGTTTTCATTAAATACGATAAATTTTTTTCTCTTTATAGACTTAATCCTTTTTATTTGTAGAAAATGGACAACGTAATTAATGTAATTCATGGAATTTATTTTTATTTTGTTCAAAATCCTTACAATCGGAATCTTTAATATCTTTTTTCCACAATCAATATAAAATTACATCTGTCAATTGGTAAAATTTGCAAAAAGAAATTCTAAGAAAATTTTTCTTGTTAACATTTAACGATCGTTAATAATTGATTTGCAAAAACAAATCTTCTTCATTTGTTTGAAAATTATTAATGCAAAATATAAATAAGTATATTAAAAGTAAAAGATTTTTTATCTATTGTTCAATAAGTATCATCGTATTGTGAAATATAAATATAATTTTTATATTTTTTATATTGTAAAATAATATAGAAAACATTTACTCGAATATGTTCATCCAAGTGATATAATAATGTAAGTTTTCTTTAGTTAAAATTTCATATGCATTCATTCTTTCTCTATTTATTTTATTCCATATATTTTTTTAATAAGTTTTATAACGAAATATTTTATCTTTGTATTATGATGAATTTCTTTTATACAGTTAAAAAATAGGATATTTTCCTGATTTTATATTTGTGTGCGTCTGTTGTTTTTATTTTGTCTTCATTTTTTTTGGTTTTCTCTTATTTTCTGTTAATTCAAATAACAAAGTATGTAGTTATTTTAACAATTGTCTGAAGTTAAAACTATACGTTCTTCTGTGTAGACAAAATAATATTATTACAATAATATTTTATAACATTACAAAAAAACTCCTTAAATAAATAAAACTACCAAAAATATTTCCATACAAAAATACTACATTGTCATATTTTTTCAGGTTACACAATTTCTAGGGCCATAATTTTTAAATTATTCATTCGAAAACTAAAAACCCATATACAGATGCAAGGAGGTTCAGAAGTCAGAACCAACCAAAAAATAGTAGATTGTGGCCTGGGTTGTGGCCTTAGTTGTGGCCTTATTTGTGGCCTTAGTTGTGGCCTTAGTTGTTGATGTGCTAGGTTGAATAATAATTAAAGAATCAATCAATCAATCATTCGGAAATTCAAAATTTTTACTTGTTTTGTTGCAGTGTGCAATAAACCAGAAGAAACTAAGTATTTTCGTTGGATTAATGAAAATTATAGTGTGTTTCGGTATTTAAAGCTGAAATCCTTCTCCTGAGAACCAACCATTTTCGATTTATATGTTTTGACTTAAAGCCAGAGATTTTTCGCTTCTATTTGATACAATTCTTACATTAGTATTTACAAAACTTTTTAATTTGCTCTCAGTATCCGTTTCTCTATATTTTGAATTCATTTTAATAAAGATTTACTTAAAATTGTTGTGAAGTCTTTAGATTTGACCTCAAATAAATCAACATTGAATTCTCAACTGAGAGAAATTTCTATACAAAATTCATCTTTATTCAAACAACATTTGAACTTTGACTGTTTGACATTTTGTGTATTTTATTTGTTATTTTAGGTTTACTACAAAATTCTATTTAAATATATTAGACCAATGTAAAAGAAAAATAACAAAAACAATGCAGGACGTTAAAATAAATGAGAAAGAAATAAAGTTAATCTTAATAAACGAGCCAAATTCTCTAATTGAACAGATTTTATACAGATTTTACATTAAAAATTGATAATTATGGCCCCAATATATAAGTAAAGTAGAACAAGATATGTGTTTATTTTATAAATCCACTTACATTATAATATTTACTCTAGGTAATATTCTCATTTACTTTGTTTTGTTCATAACTTTTAATATAATAATTTAGAATTTGAAGAAGACGCTCATAGTGGTATAAATATTACAAACTAAATATGGACAATAAGCACTTTGGTTAAATTAGATTTTATACATTATTTATTATGTTTGTAGTTTTTTTTTTTTTGGATTATTTTTATAATTGAATTTAAGGATTTTGTTTCGTATTAAATAAAGATAAAATAAAAAAAAAACGTAATCATAGTTTTATTTTATAGAAAATATTTTGTTTATCCATCTTTCAACATAAATATTTGCATAAACATTAAAAGTAGAATATATCATCAGTGATTGCTTTAATTTTGTATTAACATTTAGTCATTAATAAATTTTCTCTCTCTTATCTACAGTCTTACAGAATATTGTTAACAAGATTTTTATAATGAATAAATAATTAGAAATTGTGAGAAACAGTTTTGATAAACTTTCATAATTTTATACGATTGAGTTAAATAAAATCAATCAACAATTAAAATTATGACAGAATTTGGTGATTTCTTATTGAAAGGCAGAAAATTCATAAAGTTTCTAAAAAAAAAAATTTTTATTGAAAATCATTTGAAAATATTTTAGAATTTGAATCTTGAGAGTAAAAAAAAATTGACTTCATTGGTGATATTTGGATGCGATTTTTAACTTTAAACACAAAACTGAAAATAATTAAAACAAATTTTTCATAATAAAAAATAAAAATGGAAAAAATCGATTGAAGAAATCTTAATACTTGTTAATTTATTAAAGTCTTAAATACTAACGGTAGTTGGAATTCCTGCAGTAATTAAAGTCTTAAGGCATTCCACTCACGTCACGTATAGATACAATGGTTTTTAATCGGCAATTCCTGACATTTATTTAATTTTAGTCTCTTGAAAAAATTGTTTATATTCATTTTATTTGGTCAAACGATAAAATTTCTCAAAATTTATATTTTTGTACATTTTAAATAAATTCAATTTGATCTCGTTCTTCATCATTTTCATCTATCTTCGTACATTTTATTTCTTGTTGTTTTTGTAAACATTAAATTGTTTTACGTGATGCATTTAAAATATAGAAACTTTTTAGATATTAAATTTCTTTTAATTGTTTTAAATTTCATGTTACTTATACATATTTCATACTAACCTACGAAGATGCATTGATATTATAGGCGAACCCGTTTACTAATTCATTTACACAGAAACATTAACACATATTCCTGACGTCACTAATATCCATTCAAACTAATTTTGTGTAGCGATACTTGAAACTGTTTTACATAATATCAATGCATTTCGATACCAACTAAAATTCACTAAAATGAAATAAAGAAACATTTATAATTTATTAAAATTCAATAAAAATTTCAACATTATAGAAAAAAGAAGGAAAATCTATAAAATTTTCTTTTTTATTAAATCAAAAATATTTTCATGGTGGTTTATTTTCTATTTTAGGCAAAAAAAAAATAATAATAATAAAATGTATATAGGATGGAAGAAAATCAAACTTTGATTACTAACTGAATTGACCATCAATTTTCTAATTGGAAAAGTTGGTCAGTTTCTTTGATTAAGTTTATTACTTTGATGTATGGTTACCAGTCAGAGTAAAAATAAAATAAAAACAAAAACAAAAAAAAAAAGGAAGAAGAAGTTAAGAAGAAGAAAACTATTAATAATTAAATGCTGCCAATAATGAATGAATATGGATACATATACAGATATAAACAGACACATATTTATTTATGATGTACGTTTTGTGTATATTTTTGATGTTAGAAAATAAAGGAAGATATAGAATCATCTCTTCTATCTGGAAAAATCTATCTAACTAATAAATATATAACAAACATGATCGGTCGAAAGTAATTGATTTCTATTATTAATTTTAAAACTTTATCGTATCTCAATATAAAAACCTACGTGGAAAATAAATAAAAATTTTAACGACTAAGAAAAAAAAAACAAGTTTTCTTCATTCTTCCAATTGTTTTATTTTTATTTTTTTTTTTTGTTTTTTTCCTTTATTTTAGGAAAATACATTCTTTTCCTCAAATAAAAATATAACCAGACTGAAGAATGGCGGACAGAAAGAGATAATAAGTTATAGAAAAAATATTAATTGTGTAATTTGTTTGAAAAAAAAAAACCAACATTAAGTCCAACACGTCCGTATTGCATTTATTATTTTTGGTAAATTTTTTATGACAAGAATTCAATGTAGGTATTGATTAAACAATCATTTTGATTTAATAAAGAAAAATTGATTGAATTTCATAAACTCTTTTATTTTATAATTGTTACATTTACATTCATAAAGTAAAAGCAAATAGCTTTTAGATAGAGAAAAAAGAAAGAAGAAAAAAACAGCTAGAAAAAAAATAGGAAGTTGATGTAAAGGTAAATATTAAAGCGAAAAATATAGGAAATTTATTCCTAACGTTTACATTTCACTTCAGAAAATAGAAAAAAGGAAAAAAGTAAAAGAAGAAATTGAACTAAAAGGATGTTCTGAATTTCCTTTTAGACATGTCAATGTGTGATATATTATATATATTATATGTGGATGGGAAATCACGTTATTTTGATTTCTGTACGTTGAGTCCCAGGTGAAAATTCTTGTAACGGTTTTAAGATAAGTCGATAATGCAGATTTTTTTTTATTAAAGTTCAAATGTCGTTTAATTTTTATTTTTTTTTTCTTTTCTTTTTTTTTTCTTTCTATCTCAATTTTGATTTTATATTTTATTTTATATAGTTGCTTAGACTTTATAGTTGAGAGAGTGAAATTGATCTACAGAATTTATATATTGGAATTTTTATATATACGTTTCTTTTGATTTCTTTATATTGAATTTGATTCAATAAACTGGTAAGAGTGGATTGTCTAAAATGTGTCAAATAATTTGAAAATCTGGAAACATTCTAAAACTAAACTAACAAAAAATTCAAATTCACTGGAGAAAATTTTAAGAGTTTAAAATTTAAATGATCTAAATTCTAAAGAAATAAAAAAAAAAGAAAGTCTACCAAAAATTAGATTCAAAATATTTCCCATTTGTATAGTATACAATACTAATAAAAGAAAGGATATATAATTAAAGTGCCTGTGAATTAAATAGCAATGATCGTAATTAAAAAAAATATATTAATAATAACGACAACAACAAAAAATGACAGAATTAATAAAAATCTAAAAATAAAATCACATCATATTTATAAAACTTTTCAGTACATACAAATACTTTAGTAAAGTATTTGACTTGAAAATCATCATTTGCAATGACATACTTCTATTCGTTAGTATTTTCTCACAAAGATATATAATATTATATGGTTTTATCTTTTATGTTCATTGCATTACATAAAATAAATAAAGAAAAAGTAAAAAAAAAGTTAGATAAAGCTAAACAATTCTACGAAAAAATAAAAAAAATGGGAATGTAACGTGAAGAAGGAAACGTAACGTAAGACGGAAATCACAAGAATTGAAGTTCTTATTCAAATTGTGTATATATTGACATTTATTTAAAATTCAGAGTATGGAATATGTTACTCCTATGGTTTTTTTCATTCTTATTAAATATATATATTTTGGTATAAAATGGAAAAACTATGTTGTTGTATTTTTGTGAAATACTTACATTTGATTATAACACTTTATATTATTTATATGAAACAGTATACATCGCATAGTCAATTCATGGCACAGTTATACTGAAATTTAAACTAATCTCTAACGTTTATCACTTTGGTACCGAGTATTGGGAACTCGGCGATTACATGTGAATCCAGCTGACATCTTTGTTTATATTTTATTATTGTAACTTTTTTAATAAAATTTTCATTTATGTAATTTTAAAGAATAGAATTAAGTTAAATTAATTAATTTTGTGTATACCGATGGCCGCGGTTGTTATTGAATAATAAATAAATAAATTATTTCTATATATTCATTTAATTTCTGCAAAATTATTAGCTTCAAACTGCAGAAATTAAGTAAAGGTTTTCTCTCACAAGATAATCAGTTGTGATCTCAATTTTTATTAAATTGAAATTAAATCCGTGTTGAATTGAAGCAAAATTAAATTATCGATTTTTTTCAAAAATATTTTTAGTTTCATTGAGCAAAAAATATAATGTAATGTAATTGAATAAATCTGCTATCATTCATTTCAAGTCTATTTTAGTTACAAACAACAACAACAACAAAAAATATTTCCATTATAACTTTTATTGACAAAACGATTTTCCTACAAGATTTATGTAAAAATTGCATTTTATTTGAAAAACCGAAAATATAGAGAAAAGCTTTAAAAATAAAGAACCGAGAACCGAGAACCGAGAACCGAGAACCGAGAACAATAGAAAAAATATTTATATAAAAATGTGATTTTCTTCTTCTTCTTATATATTTTTTTTTAATATTTAATGATTTATAAAGAGACATTTTTATGTGTTGTCGTCTTTATAGAAAAAGAAAGACACAAAAAAAATATATTGAATTCCGCTCGTAGTAAATTTCTCTACAAAAAAAAAAAAGAACTTGTTTTTTCTTCTCTTACAATGAATTTTTTTTTTTTATTTTTTTTTTTTTGATAAAATAAAATTGAAAACCACACATAATGAAGTCTCTATCTGTCTCTCTTTCTTTCTTTATACATGTATTTATAAAAGGACATTTTATATGGTTTATTAAAATTTATAAAGAAAAAGGAAAAACCGTAGATACATTATTATTAAAGTTTAGTGATTTTTGGAATTTCACAAATATTTTTATAGTTAATTATGGTTGTGCAAAAAATGGTAAAGCAACAAAGTGAAAATAAATATTTGTTTTTGTTGGTTTTACACAATAATTTAAATTAGTCTGAATTAAAACTGTTGCACAATTTATTAATTAATTTTTGCACAAATAACACAACTTTAATTATATTCGAAGAATTGAATTGATTGTGTTTTGACCTGTTACTGTTAATGATTTCCTAGAAATCAATAAATTAATTGTATTTTAATATTAGCAGGTAATTCAATAAGGTTATTTATATTTATATGTAATACAATTAATAAAATTATGTAAATTTATGAGAATAATTTCAAATACATTGGAAACCCAGACATCGTATTACACTCCAGAAAAATATTCTGTCTGGTAAGGACAGTTAAAACCAAATAAACAAAAATTGTAAAAAATTTCACTCCATTTTATGTGTTTAAATAATTAATTCCAAAAATTAAAAATGATTTCATCAAACAAAACAATTTACATTTTTGGTTGGATAAATTGTTTAAACCTCAATAATATTTTTTATCTTTTAATCATATTATTTACTTGCTGTAAAATTATAAAATTCATTTTCAAATAATTTATATTTAACCCTTTCAAACCCAGGACTTTGTAAGTTCATTTTAGTAAAATCATTCATATTTTGATATTTTCCTTAAGTTGAGTCATTTGTTCGTGAAATTATTCTAGAGAAATTCTATTTTAAATGATAAGATAATAAGTATAAGAATGAATTACCAAAAACACTGAATAAATGTTAGAAAATTGTTTAAGTAAATATTAAAAAACACGAATAAGAATTAATAAAATCGTTTCTTTAAATTATCTTTTAGAAAATCGAAAATAAACTTGTATAGGAAAAAAAATTTAACAATAAATAAGAATAATTATAATTCAGTAAAATAATAATAATCTAATGAAGGAAAAGTAATTTTCAATACGTGCTCTCTGCTCTCATAAATATTAATATATTCCACATTAAATTTAGCATATATTTAATCCAAAAAAAAACCCCTCTCCCATCTCTTCTCTTCTTCTACATCTACTTATATAAACTAATAATAAACAATAATATAATAGATTAGAAAGGTAAAATTAAGGTAAGAGTAATATTATTATTATTATTACAGAAATATTATTTTTTTAATCGTGAATAAATATACTCAAGACAAATAATTTGTTTAAACAAACACAACGTGAATTAATCGTTTAAAGATATTTTTCTTCAGTATAATTATTAATATTATTTTCGTGTTTCTTTTAGAAAATTTTTCATACAATAAATATTTATAATTCCACCTCTTCCACACTAATTTCAATCTTTGTATTAAATCTTAAAATAAAAACAAAATGTGAAAATAATGAAAGATATTTTAATTTTAATTCATGTTTTACAAGACGGTCGTTTTTTTTCTTTATTTTATAATTTTTCTTAGCCATAAGGGTTTGGATGTTTTTAAATCTTTGTTTTTTCTTGCTTAAGATTTAGTTTTTTACATGATCATTAATTTAATAAAAAAATGTTTAAAAATTTAAACTTTAAGAATTAGGTTCGTCAAACACGAATTATGCAATAAAATATTAAATAATTGTCATTGTCGGTCACTTTAATGAATTTAATTTTTTAAGTGACTGTCCTTTTTAATTTTAATATTTATCCGATTAATCTTTAGTTTAGACTCTGAATCCTTTGGGCTGACTAATGAACACTGTCAGCGAACGATTGAATGGTTCTGTGTTCAAACCTCAGTGTGGTAGATATAATGGTTTTGATTCCATTAGAGTAGTTATATCCCATGTCTTATATGATCTTGGTGTTGATACAAGATGCATTAATAAGCACAAATTACCTTTCAATCTATCTGAACATTACAACAAATAACAACAACAAATAATTTTATTGAAATCTGTTTAAAAATAAACAATTTGTTAAAAGAAACTTTTTTATTATTAGATTTAAATCTAACAATTTATTTTAGATTCGATTTTTTGTTAACCTAGTACGTCAACCTACTTAGATTATTTAGTAACTAGGAGACCTACTATTTTTGAGGTGAGTTCTGAACCACCTAGCATCTGCACATGCATTTTTAATTCGATTCGGCGCATTGCCAGCTCTTAAGAAAACATGCAGATTTCCTAAGAAGAATCGTTCGGTTTAAACCTTATCTTGCACACCAACCAGAGGTTGGTACCTCCAAACGTCAGCATGTTGCCATGCTGCCACCTTGGTCGGTAACAATTTATTAATTCCGTAAAATAAATAATTTAAATAAAATTCGGGGTTATAAATTTAATAATTGGATTTTACAAAATATTTAAATACAAAAAAAAATAAAATCTACAAAATTCAAAATAATATTCTTAGTAAAGATATTATACGCTACATAAAATAAATTTATGTTTATATTGTCTTACAATTCTAAATAATAATAATAATATAAAATATATTGGATTTTCTAAGCATAACGTATATGATTAGATTGCTTCGTTTCACAAGATGATGAAACGCCAAACGAATTGACAATATAATGGTTTCGTATGTACAATAGTCTATAGTCTTGGATACTCCAATGCACATCCTTTCCTACACACCCACACATAATATATATGCAATCACCAATGCAAACATAAATTCAATCTAGTTCCAGAATATAACATAAAAATTGAACTGAGTGAAAAGAATATTTTCTCGTTGTTCGTGGTTGAATGAAATAAAAAAGAAATTTTTGAATAAAAGAAAATAAGAAAAGTGGAAAACTATTATATACATATTTGTATGGAAAAGTGTTCTGTGAATTCTTTTATATTCACTTTTTTTTTCGTCTTTAAAGAAAGGAGTTTTTTCTAACCAAATAATTGAAAATTTTTCTTCTGATATTTTTATTTGTTCGTAAACGATTTTCCTGTATTTTACTGAAAAAAGAAAATTGTATAATCAAGAGAAGATTATTATTGACTAAGTTTTTATTTAATGTACCTATATTCCTAATTATATTTCAAACATTAAATATTAATTGTGTCCGCCGGCGCATCAGTTTGTAAAATTTTATTTTTTTACCAACAACTTTTTCTTTTTTTCTTCTGTATTTTTTTGTCAGAGAGAAGAAATTTGTCAAATAACAATTCAATTAGTCTTTAGCTTTTATTTTTCCGTTTTTCCTTTTTTTTCAGACAAACTAAACCCTTGAAAGTTTAAACGTCATTTTTATTTACTTTTATAAATGTTTGAAAAATTTTCAGTTATTTTTCCTTACTTAATTTTAGTTAATGTTTTTTTTTACTTTCATCACAAGTTAAAGTTTAACTTTTTGACGCTTTTAAAAAAAAAGTATCCAAGTCATAAAAAGGAAAGAAAGAAAAAAAACAGCAGACAAACTTAAGTAACTGTTCTTCTCTTTTTTTTAACTTCTAAAAGAGAATCAACTAAATTCTTATTTTTCATTTATATACAAAGTAAAAAAGTAACAGAAATTGAAGTAAAGTTGTAAAGAAAATAATGTGATATCGACCAAATTATTTAACTTAATAAAATGAATTCAATTTATTATTTATTGCAACTGCAATATTCTATTCTTATAGATAATCGTCTGTCTTCCATTTCATTCCTTTAATAATTGATTTGAAATTGTTATTATTCTCAGTTTTTTGTATTGCTAAAGACAAGGACAATTCATTTTATTTGTTTAAAATAAGAATTCACTTTGTGTACTTATTGTCTTTGAAATTTGTTTATAATATCACTCAATTTATTGACAATTTGTAAGATTCAAATAAAGGAAACATTAGCGAATCCGACAGTGCACGCGTGTGTTTAATCTTTTGTTGAATACTTTTTCCCTCTAAATCATTATTTAAATTAATTCCTTTATGATTAAATTATTTAATTATTTATGTAAGAATTATTGTAAATATTCTTCATATTTATAAATAACGAATCTTATATATATATATTTTTTTTGGACATCTTCTCTCTATTTGTATCTAAGGCAATAAAAAGAACACATAATATTCTATATATATAAAGTTTAGCTATAAAGATAAATACAGGTAGGTAGGTAGGTTTGGTACATATTACATAATATAATCTAAATCCTCTTTCAAGTACATACACAAACACATACACACACACACAAACACACACACACATAGATATAAACATATATACACAAACATAGATATTGTCAAAGTTTATTTTAGACTTTGATTGCATCACGGCTTGTATATTTTCGCTTTAGTCTTTTTACGAAAATATGTTCCCTGACATAATTCAGTATACAGACAGAATTTTAAATTCTTTCTATTTTATATAATAAAAACCTTAGCATAGTAAACTTTAATTCACATCATTCCCCCCTTCAAACTTTTTTTTTTCTCTATATTATACTTTTATTTAACTGTATGTCTGCATCTGTATGTTTGTGTGTGTTGTGTGAAGCGTGTACATTTAGTGTGTGTGTGTATGTGTGTGTGTTCATATAGAGAGTGAAATATATTATATTTTGTTTTTTATAGAAAGAAATAAAAATAAAAATGTATAGTAACACTCAATCATTTTATAATGAGAGTGAAAATGTAATAACACTAAGGTAAAGTAAACTAAAATGAAATAAACCAAAGAGAACAAAAAAAAAAAAAAAACAGAAAAAATAAAAAGAAAAAGAAAGAAAAATCACACAATAATAATTTTTTTAAAAAAGAAAATGTGTTGTTGTTTTTTTCTCGTGTTACAAGTGAATAACTTCAACCAAAAAAAAAAATTCGTTTATTTACTTCCATTATGAGAATGTAAGTAGCAACAATAAAGAAAATCAAAGAAAATAATATAAAGAAAAAAAAACAGTGAAACACTTAGAGAATCAGTGAGAGAGAGAGAGAGAGAGAGAGAGAGAGAGAGAGAGAGAGAGAAAATTTAATGAAAAAAAATTTGTGTTGTTTTTGTTGTTGTATGAAAGAGAATAATAATCATAATTTTCATTTATTTTTATGTTCTACTAAAAATCACTGTCAGATTCTACATTTTTATTTTTGTGTCTAAAAAACTAAAATAGAAGTAAAAATGCACGAACTGAAAATAAAATTGAACTAATGTAGAGAAGTAGAACAAAAACAAAAAATAATAAAATATGTTTGTGTAAAATGTTGGTCGTTTTAATCCTTTAAGTACACAATGGAATAAAATTGAAAATTTTATAATGGGATAAAAATTGAAGAATAATTCTTTATTCTTTTATTAAATAAAATCGAAACGTTTTCTTCTTCTTCCTTTTTACACTCATTTTATTCAGAATTCAGTCAGTTAGAAAAAAATACGTAAAAAATATTTTTAGATATTAATTAATGTCCAATTATTTAAGAGATTTAATTTAATTTAAATTATTATTGATTTGATTAAAATGAAATAGAAAATTATCCTTTTTACGTTTATCAAATTAACAATATAGAATTTATTTTATTTGTGTAATATAGGAAATCGAATTTATTTTGTACAACTGATTTTTAAACACAAATAACAAAAACAACAATACAATAAAAATAAACAAATAAAAAAATAAATAAAATTGTAAATATTTTAATATAAAATATGAATGAAAGAGATAGAGAGAGAAAATACTTTGTCCATAATATAATTAGTAATTAATTATTAAAACCATTAGCGACTTTAATAATTAATTTTCATTGTTTTAATAATTTAGTCTCTGTCTGCAGTAACTTGATTATAATTATTATTTATTTATTTCATAATAATAATAATGCAACAGTAATGGTTATTAGTTAATTACCTTTAATAATAATAATAATAATAATAATAATAATAATAATATTAATAACAATAATAATAGAAATCAGTGACCAACGATACATCAACATAAAAAATAATATTCGAACCATAATTGGTTCAAAAAATTTAAAATATATGAACCATCGTTGGTTGTTGGTCGCTGGTTTTTTGTATCTACCTAAAACCACTGATTTTTAAATTTCAATTTATTATTATTTTGATTATTTTTGGCCATAGGTGAATATTTACAGTACAACACAACGTATCACACAAACATTATACACTCAAGTTACCTTAGTATATAATTTGATATTATCGGTTTACAATCATACCAATGGACTAATAGACTTTCAATGGAAAAGTTTACACATGAATTTATTCCACATTTTCAAATAAATAGAATTCTATTACACAAATAACAATATTTTAAAGTTGAGTTAAAATATAATTGGAATTATTACAGAATTTTTCGTAAACATAAATTTTAATTAAAGTTTAATCAATTTAAAAATTAAAGAAAAATTGTCCATTTAAAATTCGATTTATAAATTTATTCTTATTTCGTCATTCATTATTTTTTTTTTTTAAATTGTGTGACAAATTTCTTTACGCTTTAAATTTTTTTGTTTCTGAATTTAGCAAAAATATTACAATAATAAAACAACAAATGAAAAAAAGGATAAAGCTAAAAAAGGAGAAAACTAAAAAAGAAAAAACTGCTATATAAAATTTATGTGACCAAAATAAATATTCATTGAACGAAAAATATTGAATTTATTTATATTAAAAAAATAAATAATTTCAACAATTGAATTATTATACTGAATTTTAAGCTATAAAATAACATACTAAATTATGACTAACATACTTTTAAATAAAAATAAAATTTGAAAAGTTTTTATTTTTGTTCAGAACAAAACAAAAGGAAAACAGAAACCGGGAATAAAATATCCGACAAGTTTTATGATTTTTTTAATCTTTTATTAAATATTTTGTTGGTATTTTTTTTGTTATATTCATAACATCAATGAAATTGCATGGAGTATCGGATTTCATATCTTCCCTAAGCAAAGTTAGTATATTTTTCTTTGCATTCATTTGTTTGTGATTTTTAAATATACTGTAGTCGTAGATCTACAGTATGGGTGAGATGCATACACAATAAAGATCCTCAGGCTTACATATTCTCCATTGCAATTATGTATAGAATATTTAAATAAAGAACACAGGAATATTTTGAACATCATAACAAGTTTACATTCAATATTGTTCAAAATTATAACTAAACTTTACAGTTTACGTTCTTGACTCATTTTATTGATTTAAGTTGATCAAAGTAAACTTTAGTTTACATCAAAATATCGCATAAATTAAGATATGTAATAATTTACATTAATTAATTGATTTTCTATTTTTTTTCTATTTACAAAAAAAAATATTTCTTTCTTTTGTTTTCGATGTTTTTTTTGTTCCAAACTTTAATTTTTCTTCTTATTTTTTTTTTTATTCAAAAAAAGAGTTTAATTTTTTCCACTATAAATGAATAATTTATCTGTTGGTATTTATTTAATAATATAAAATTTAATGGACTTTTAAAAGTGTTTCGTGTTTTTTTTTTGTTAAAAAAAAAAAGAAAAATAAAAGTAGAGGAGTTAATAGAAAAAAAAAGTGGTTCTTATTATATAGGGGTTTTCTTCTTTTTCACATTTTAGTATATATATTATTTTAATATTATATTAAGTTTAGACGCCCAGTAATTTGTTTATAATATTTTTTTTTTGTTCACCACTTTTATGTTACAGCCTGGTACATATAGATTAACTATAAAATTATATTTTTCGTTTAAATTTTTATTCAAGTCTATAAAAAAAATATGCTTAGTGTTTTTTTTTTGTTCTTTGGTACCTAATATTAAGTTTATGAAGAGAAAAAAGATAGTATGCTCATATAATTTTTAATGTAAATTTTACGCAAAGAAACTCTTTAAAGATTCTTGTTTGATTTTAATTAAATTGTTTATTAAAAAATTTTAAATGATTAAATTATTTAATTAATAATGAAAAGTAAACCATTTTTAAACGAAATACAAAATATTGTACCTTAAAGAATAGAAAATCAGATAAATGGTGAATAAGTGGAGACGCCCAGTATTTTGTAATTTTATTTTAAATTTTTTCTTTTGGTTAAATTAAATTTATGTGCAAAAATAAATAAATTGTGAAATCAGAAACGATATGTAATAAAGATTTATTTTTAAGTATAGGAAATAAAATGAAAATTATAGGCAGTTTACTTGTGAAAGAAAACAAAAAAAAAGAAAAGAAGAAAAACGCCGTTGAGTTATTTAGTTTACGATAAGAAAATCTCAAAGGAGCTTTGAGTACAATTTAATCTAAATTCAACAATCTGAATAAAATATACAACTTTAAATCGGAACTCCCAATTGAAAAAGAGGAAGAAAGTAAATAAAAAAACAAAAAAAAAAAAACAAGGAAACCATTAAAATATTTTCCGATCAAGATTTTTTTTTTATTCTTTGTTTGTGTTTCTGTTACTTTTTTTTTGTATTTCTGTAAATTCATTATGAAAGAATTCACTCATGGCAAAAACAATGTAAAAAAAATGTTTTGGAATTATTGCGCCCTCCTTTAAATGAATGTTAATGAATCTGATTATATATTTGTATTAGTGTACTGTTGTACACAGGGATAGAAATAAAAGAAAGAACGAAAAAAAAACAACAGAAAGCAACAGCAACAAGAAAAAAAAGAGCTTTTATTCATGGTCAATTCCCATTATACTAATTTCACTCTTTAAATTAAACAAAATTCAGACAACTTTATCTTGTTTTCTGTCCGGAAACTGTTCAACTTTAAGGGAAGTAAATAACAGAAACTATTAACAAAAATACAGAAAATACAAAAAAAAAAAGAAACGTAGTTTTGAACTGAGAACTAAATTATTTTGAAAAGTTTAGTAAAAAGGGGCTGGAGACATTATAATTATATATACACACACACACACATCCAACTAAAATTTATAGGCTTAATCTTTGAGTTATTGTTGAAGGAAAATAAGGACATTAAAACTATTTTATAAATTAGATTATTCGTACAATAATAATAACAATAATAAATGAAATTTTATAAAAAGTTTTAAGTAAAAAAAAAAAGAAAAAAAAGACGTAATGATTGAATGAAGTGAAATTTATAATAATAAAGAAAATGGTAGAATTTTAAGGAAATTAACATTAATAAAATCTAATCTATTAATTTAAATGAATGAAAATGGTAAAACACAACATATAAAATGATTTGAAAATATTAGTTTAGATTATATTTTTGTTTATTCTCGTTTTTTTTAACATTTTTCTTTCTATTTGACTTTTTTTTCTTTTCTGTGTGTGTGTGTGTGTGATTGTGTTGTATGTTTGTGTTTGTTTTTTATTTGTTCTTCAATAGTACTTTTACCTCGACTTTTACCTTTTATTCAGATATATTAAATTCTCATTCTACTTTATATGCCTATTTTGCTTATCTTATTAACAGTAGAATACATAAACGATAAACAAATGTACATTACAACTTCATTCAAACTGAAATATATAGAATTATATAATAGTTGTTGTTGTTGCTGCTGTTGCTGCTGTTGTTGTTGTTGTTATTAGTATATATAGATTTGGTTTGTGTATGGGTTTGTATTAGGTACGTATATATTCACATATACACTTTAAAAGGTATTATATTGTGGAATGTATTCATTCTTTCAGTTCATCTTAAAAACAGGAAAAAAAAAATTCTATTGTATTTTAAGAAACATATGTAGATAAAATGTACAAGATAATGTATTCCTATAAATACGATTTGCTTTCGTAATGTGAATTCAATCCTGTTCAGAGAATGAAAACAAAATAAACACAGAGAATACCGTATATAGTATTTTTCTTTTCTGTTTCGTCTTTATTTTTTTTCACTTACTTTTTCTTATGTTTTTTCGTTTTTTTTTTTTGCTTCGGTTCTTTTTTTTTAACAAAAATAAAAAAAAGTTGTAAAATAAAAGCTAAACAAACAAACAAACAGAAAAACAGAGAGGAAGGAAAATACAAACAAACAAACAAACACAAATTCGAACATAGAAAAGAAATCAGAAAAAGAAGAAAGAAAGAATGAAAGAAAAAAAAAAGAATTGAAACTTTCGGCAACACACACTCGGATAAAAGAGACATCTGTAAGGGATTGCTTCTGAAAAGACTTTTTATTTATTCATTTACTTAGTAAATTGAATGTAAAAGTTGATACCTTTACAAATGTTTAACCCTTTTTTATCTGTCTCTCTCTCTCTCTCTCTGTCTCTCTCTCTGTCTCTCTCTCTTCCTTTTTCTTCTTTTTCTGTTCTGTCTTTCAAACACTTTTTCTCGTCTTTTTCTTTGGTATTAATGTTAAAAAGGATTTTACAAAATTGATTTATCATAAATAGTTCAAAAGATATTATACTGACTGAATAATATCAATTGCAATATATAAGAAAACCGTTGATAGAAAGGGTTTTCTTTTTTATTTTATTTTATTCTTCTCTTCTTTTTCTTTTTTTCTCGTTTTCTTTTTCTTCTCATTTTTTTTTTTATTCTGATCAGGATCAGATTAGATTATGAAGAAAAATAAATAAATTTATTTATCAAAGCACAAAAGCTTTCTGAATAAAAAAATAAAAAAATCTATAATAATAAATTTTATTGGTTAAAAATTTTTACAGATCTAAAGAGAAACTCATTATTAGTCTTTTTGTGGAATAACAAGGGGATTTCACAAAGAAAATAAGAAATAAAAAATGAAAGACAAGAAAAGAAAAGAAGGAAAGATTTTGGTGAGGATTAATTCATAAATGTGTCACAAGAAGAGAAAATCTTTTTAAAGAATATTTCTTTTATTAATTGTTAATCGAATCTATCATTAATTAAATTAATTAACCAACAATTATTGAAAAATTTGGGATACTTTATGGTCAGTGGCATTTAGGAACAATTGAAAATCGAACGGTTAAACCTATAAGAAGAACTGTTGAAAACCATATAAATCCCAAAAAAAGATCCAATCAAATCCAGACACAAATTTTTTACACATTAGAAAAGAACGACCGGTAAAAATATGTGTCGTAATCCGTCAACTAAATTAATTTCATCGGTTCTACTCGATTGTTTTGGATAATAGATAAAATTTGTGTCCAATGAAATCTAAAGCAGAAAGAAAAAATAGTAAAAGAAATTAATTATACGTCCTGATCCTGACACAAACAGAATAAATTTTACATTGTATCCCTTTCATATTAAATAAATTAATCCTTAATCCATAATGGAAAAAAAAATTATATAAATAAACTTTATTATAATAAAAATACCCAAAATAAAAATAAAAACAAAAAAAAATAGAGGGAAAACAAAAAAAGGAGGAAGAAGAATAAAAATAGAGCAAAATCGATCATTTTCTATTTTCTATTTTATGAAAAATATTTATATTTTTATATTTTGTTATGTTAGTCACGTAAACTATTCTATTAGCTACACATATTATATGTTTTTAGATTCGTGATGCTGAAACAGTAAACTAATGTATATTGTTGTTGTTGCTGTTATTATTGTTGTTATATTTATATATATATATATATATATATATAAACCTATAGATTTTTATATTCGTTGTTCCATTATATATATTTCCTGAAAATATAGATAATTAAAGTACACTTTGGTCCAATCTCTAATATTTGTATCGCTGACAACAGTAAATTAGTGCAACATTCTAATTACGTGTGCAAAGAATATAAATTAGAAAAACGATGAGTTAGTAACAAAAAAAAAAGAAAAAAACAAAGTTAGAAAATCGAATAGAATGAGAAGAAAAACAGAAAACCCAAAAAAAAAAAGAAAACACCCCTCTCTTATAACACACACACACACATGTCGAATAAAAAAAAAAAGTGTAGAAGAAAAAGATATACTAACACGGACGATTATTAAGTAGCTCAGGGATTTTACGAAATCAACAGAGTGGATATTATTTCTATATAATTACAAATATTATTTTCTTGTTTAGTTGAAAATTTTGTTTTAATTAATTTGAGAAACAAAAATCTCATTATTATTCATCAAGTAACTGTGTGTTATATTTCTCTCTGTGTTGTTACTTATACTTTATATATAATACATATATATGTGTGTGTATTTTGTACAACCAACAAAATATGTGGTCAGTTTTCTACGGTATCCTAAAGTATGTATACATTATATTGCTATATAAAAAGGATAATATAAAGAAGACAAGGACTAAACTAATTTGCATGCTTATAAGATAGAATACATAGAACACATAATATATATATATATACACATATTTTCGTATATATATGTATATACAAACATGCACAGAATGTATACCGCGATATATGTTTTATGCAAATTCTGATGGTGTTGTGCTTTTGCCTTTATGATTGAAAAGTATATTATATGTCTGATGTGTGTGAGTATGTATGAATTTGTGTATGTGTGTATGTGTGTAAAAAGACTATATCTTCTGATGTTGAAAACTTTATAAACGAAAAACTCAAGCTTAACTTTCAAAATAATAATGATTTTATTGGAAAAGTTTTTTTGTTTTGTTTTTAAAAGAACAAAACAAAAAACGAAACAAAAAGTAACAAAAAACAAAAAAAAAAAAAATTAATAAATTGTCTCAAAAAAAAAAAAAAAGAAAGTTAAATTTTAAGTTAAAGTTGAAAGATACAATTATTATTTTAATTATTTGTGGTGATTAATAAATTGTGAAATAAATTGTTACAAAAATCTCATTTATTTTTGTTTTTATTTTTTATGCCTTTTGTCTTTTGTGAAATGAAATAAAAACTGTCAGTGGAAAATTGTTTCAACTTATATTGTTCCCTTTTTAAATTTGTCGTGAATGAAATTTTAAACTGAAAAAAAAAGTAAAAAAGAATGTATTTGTGTCACAATGAATAACGATTATAATGAATAGTCTAGAAGAAATTCGAAATATTGAAAGAAAGAAAAAAAGTTTGTTCATAAAAGGTAAAAGTAAAAATTTTGATTTAATTAAGAAAAATTAAATGAAATTCTCTTAAAAATGACTTTTCAATTAGATCAACTAAAAATATCACGATTTGTATAAGAAAAGTTTAACGATACACTTTAAATAAAACATGTTTTCTTTTTATTAAAAATTTATTCAAAACAACAACAACAAACTCTCAAGGTAAACTCTTTTTATTTTATGGTCAAATTAATTATGGCCTATTGTTTTTTGGTAACGAACGATTTTTATTGGTTTAAAAAATTCCTTTAATCCTTTTTGATTTTCTGGCCACAAAATACAAACAAAAATTTAGAATAGTATATTTTACTTTAAATAATTTATGATGCAACTGACTTGATTCAGTATTATTTAAAATATTTCAGCTGAAGGTTTATTATTTTTTTCACTGATTTGAAAGAGAAAGAAAGAGAATAGAAAGAGAAAAAAATACACGTGTGAAATATAATTGAAATGGACTCAAAAGTTTATTCTAGAAATTTTTTTGTGTTTTATAAAATTTAATTAATAAATTATTCAATTGTTCAATGAAAAACATAAAAAAATATATAGAAGGTTTTGTTCTTAATAGACAAGCCGGATGTGGGGGTGCAAATCTTTCAACAAGAATCTTAAATAATTTCAAAACATCCTCACTTTCTCCCCCTCGGTATTTAAAGTAAAAACCGAAAGAATTTTATTTATTGAATAAAGAATAAAAATTAATTAGATTAACCAGCGTTGAAAATATTCTTAAAGAAAATAAAAAAAGGGGTTCTTTTCCTTTTCTTGATAAAAAAACAATATATATATTATATGCAATTATGGAAGTCAATAAATATAAGGAAAATTAGGGGATGAACTTAACAGAAGGAGAGGATGAGCAAATAAAAAAAAAACAGAACAAAGAAAAAACAAAAAGAAAACGATTAAGAGAGTTTTCCCATTTAATTGTTAAAGTTTAAAATTTAATTGCCCGATGATCAAAAAAAAAAAAGGAAAAAATTGTTTCTTGTACAAAACAAATTAAAGAAATTAAAAGAAAATCTGTGCAATAATTTAATTTTTTTTTTCAGTCTTCCTTTACATTTCTTGTGTTGTAGGAGGAGAACTTTAAGATTATTTGTTATTTTCCGGTTGTTTTTTTTTCTTTTATCCCTCCCCCTTGAACGCGTTCATATTTGGTATTTTTTTTCATTCATTCCTTTTTTTTATATAAATAAATAAAAGATACATTTTATATTCATTATTACTTTATTTATTCAACAAAAGAGTTAAGACAAGAACAAGAAAGAAAAAATATAAATAAATACATAATAAAATAAAAAAAGTAAAAGTAAAAATTATAAGAATGAAACAATGTAATAATATAACATATTAGAGGCTAAATATTTACACCAGTATAAATTATTAATTATTTCATTCATTTTGCAATTTCCTTTAAAATTACATACATTTTTCTTATCTTAATCTTATTGTGTTAAATATTTATAAAAAGATTATAAATAAAATGTAGAATATGATGTGTAATATTGTATTGCCTTCAAATATTTGTATTTTTTTTCTCTTCCATCTTTTTCCTCTTCTTATTCTTATTTAGAAAATGAATCATATCATATTGAGTAACATATAGGACTTCATTGCCTTTTGATAGTACCTATGGGTCAGTAGTTTCCCTTAAAATCAGAAATATAAACAAATCCCAAAACGAGTTATCTAGAAACCAAAATAATCAAGTGGAGGTTGGTTTGGCTCGTTTCGTTGGATTTTTTTTTTGTGAGAGAAATCCTATGTGAATTAGATATCCTTTTTTATTTCTTGTTTTTCTTCCGTTTTTTTTTTTTTTGTTGCTTCTGCTCACTTTTTTTTTTTTTTTGCTCTGTTGTTGTTATTATTTTTTTGTTTTATGTTTCTCGTTTTTTTTTTACTCTCTATGAAACGAACTGAATTTATATAGAGACGATGGATATCAAAAGCTACAAGGAGGAAAAACAAAAATATGAAACAATAAAATAATTTTATATTTTCTATAAAGAAAAATATATAAAATGAGAAATTTCCATAAAAGGACTCTGACTTAACTTCCACCCAAAAAAAAAATATATACAACATTTTATGACAGGTGAGAAATGTTTCAAATAAAATTGTCAACTACCTTCAGTTACAAAAAAATACCAATTATTTGATCAAGTAAACTGAACAATTAAATACATAATTTAATTAGTTTCCAAAAAATTCTAAAATCATTTAAGATTTTCTACTAATAATCTCACTACGTTCATTGTTTGTAATAAAGTTATAAACTTTTCACAAAATAAGGACAATTCAATTTAATTTAAATTTCTTTTAAAATAAAGTGAAATTAATGAATGAATTTTTTCATTTTGTTTCTGTTTATTGTTTTTGTTGCATAAGTAGATATACTAATTTAACAATAATTGATACAGACAAATAGAAAATTAGTCGAGAATTAATTGGAGATTTTTATTTTGTTACAGAAAAACTATTTTTGTATTTTTTTAATAAATTTTTATTCTTTTAACAATAAATTTTAACTTTTGCTAATTTTATTAAAATTAATAGAAATTTGAATTTATTCTAATCTACATAAAAAATCCAGAATGAAAATTCGTAAAAAAAACACGTTAAGACTTGAGGTGAATTAAAAACAGAATTCACCCAAAATTTATTCCCTAACTATAAAAAAAATAGTTATTTTGTTCAAGTCTGGAATTCATTGAGAAGTTTTTCAGTTAATGGAAGTGAAAATGAATTTATTTTATGCAATAAACTCAATCAATTATTAAGAGATTTATTTGTGTAAAGTGTCAATATTAAGTGTAGTTACTCAGAACGTTTATTTTAGTTATTTCTGTTATGGAAATTATGAAGATGTCAAACAATGAATATATAATGAAGACAGTTTTAATGTTCAATTGAATTTATAGAACCCTTAGAATTATAGTCAAATCAAATTTTCCTTTCAAACAAAAATTACAATCAATTTATAATAAATATAATTAATTTTCACTGTTATATTTTACACTTCTTTCTATTATTGATTTCATTAAAAATATTTATAATGAAATCCAGCCACAATATTAGTAACAATATTCCAATAATTACAATATGCAATCGTACCATCAAAAATAGCAGCAATATTTACAATAATTTTTTGTATTTATAAAATTTTTAATCAAAAATGAATTTTACTTGTGTTAAATAGATAATCATTACTTAACTTAAATTAAATGTAAAACGTAATTATGATAATTATGATTATGCGAAATAGACAAAAATAATAAAATATTTCACAAACAAAAAATTTTTTTTCATTTGAATTTAGAGATAAAACTTAAAGTTTCTATTTAATTACATTGAAACTTTTGTAATGTGTTCCATTCTTTTGTTTTTGTTTTTTTTTTGGAAAATAATGCGGTATATAAGTCATAAGTAAACTTTTAACATTAATTAAAAACAATTAAAAAATTATTCTATCTGTTTGTCATTCAATTATTTATTAAGTCAGATGTGATATGTTTTAAAATTGCTACAAGTGGAAGGAACAAAAAAAATATTATAAAACAAATAAACAATAAAATGACAATAAGAAAAATTTCAAAGGACAGAAAAAAAGATTTATTACATTTTACTCAAAAAACTCAATTTAGAAAATGAATAAAAAAAAATACAAGAATATTGTGTAACAGAGAGAAAGAGAGATAGAGAGAGATAGAAATTATGTAATTAAAGGAATTATCTGTTAAAAAAGTGCTTTTAATTCTTTTTTGGAACATTATAAAAATTTTTACTGATAACGGAAATAAAGCACAATAGTTGCTTTATTCTTCATCTCTATATTTAAATTTTTTCTGTTCAAAAAGTTTTACTAATGCATTATAGAGATTTTCTATTCCATTTTTTTTTTTGTCTTTTTCCGCACAACTTTCTTGGTTGCAATTAATTTGAAAAAAACCTACGAAGAAAATAAAAAAAGAAAATGTGAATGTGAATGTGTGCATTTTGTTTGTGGTTTCCTAAAAATCCTTTTATTTTTTAATTTATATTTAATTAACGTATAAGCGATAATTAGTATTAGACCACTCACACACAAACACAAACATATCTCCAGGTTTAAATACACCAACGTGATAAATTTTGATTGGTTTGCACCGATTTGTTTTATTTTTCATATAAATTTTTTTTGATATTTCATCAAAACCAGTTTGCATGAAAAAATATAATACGGGAAAACAGTTTCCATTTATTGTGTCTTTAGCAGAAATAATATTATAAAGTTTTAACCAACGTTTTCATTTTACACGTATTGGTAGATTTCAACCTAAAATATAAAAGATATTTGTTAGCTAGGAAAATTTAGAAATTTTTGTTTGTGTATTTTCTTTAAATACAAATTTTATTTGGAGAATTTTGTAACAGTTTCATTAAAGTTTAACTTTAATTTCAATTAAATCAAAATTTCTCAATTGATTAAATTTTTTTATTGTTTACAAAATAAAGATACTAAAGAGAAAATTATTTTCCAAATAAATTTCTTATATGGAAAATTTTCTTAATTATGTTTGTTTATAGAACAAAATAATCTATAAAATTAAAGCTTTTTCTTTACAAAAATTTTCAAACAAGCAAAAGAAGATCTTATTAAATATAACAAAGAATGCAATAATCTTCAATTTAAATTAGAAAAAACGAAACATTTTTGAACCAAGAGTTTTAATAAATTTATTAACTAAATACTCGTCTGATTAAATCAATTTTTTTAACTGTAATTTTAATTTCTTTGTTGTAGTATTTTGTTCAATTGTAACTGAGATGATTTCTCGGGAACAAACATTTTATTATTAAAAATTATTTCAATTTATACAAAAAAAAATTGGGAAAAAATTACAAATAATAAATTATGCTATTGTTTAAATTTTCAATAAAAAACAATAAACAACAACAATAAACAAATTTTTTTTATTTATTTGAATTTTTGATGGAATAAAGTGTTGAGGAAATTATTGTGGTTATTTTTTTTTTTTTTTGTAAATATAAAATTTAAATTCCTTATTTTTCCCTCCATCCAACCCCCAATATTATTATTATTATTATTATTCAATTTAATTTTAAAAATGGTATAAATTTGGCTGTTCTGTTTTTTTATTGTTGTTGTTGCTGTTGCTATTATAGAGAGAGAAAGAAAGAAAGAGAGAAAGAGAAAAAAAAAGATGAATTTGCGGGAGCTTTATTTTAATCAGATTGAACTTTTTATTGTTGTTGTTTCATATTTTTATTTATATATTCATGCCATGCACTGAATTTTATATACACTTTTAGATTACACACACCCACGCATACATTGATACAATAATACTCTATGTACAGGAAATTCACGAATAATTTGGAAATAGTTCATTATGGATGAAAAATAAGAAGAGAACGAATGAAAACAAGAAATCATGAATTATTTTTGTTGTTATTATTTTTATGCTCCCTTATCAGAAGAACCAGAATTTGTATTGCATTTATATACCTTCATCCAATGGCAAACACCCACACATAATATAAAATACAAATGATTCGCATAATCCAAAATAAAGCTGATCCAAAAAAAAAATAATAAAATTTTAGCGGATTTTTATCAAAAAGGATTAAACAGAGAAGAACAAACTTTTCGTTTGAGTGTTGTTGTTGCTGTTGTTGGTTGGGGGCTAAAAAAATCATAAATACAATTATTAATTGCTTTTAAATTATTATTGTTGGTTATGGAATTATTTACATTAATATTTATATGTAGTTTATGGGTTAATTTTTGTACTTTTTTTTTTGTACACCAATATTTTTCAAAATCCTATAAATTTTTCTCGGTTTCACAATCAATTATTATTATTATTGGTTTATTTATTTTTGAAAAAAAAAAACATAAATACACACACACACACACATAGAGAGAGAAATAAAAGAGGAATTTTAAAGAGGGAATGGAGACAAAAACACAAAAATAATTTAATTGATTTTTTTTTTTATAAAATAAATTTAATATTTTAATTAATTTTAATTAATAAATAAATAAAGATATTTTTAATAAAAAAATCAAAAAAAATAAAAATTTTAAACTAAAAATAAAAAGAAAATTTATGAAAATAAATATAAAATAAATTCTGTTGAATAATTTATTGTTTTTATATTTTAATTTATTTTGTACATACCAAAGAGGATAATAATGATAACTTAATTTTCTAATTTATTGATGTCACATTTTAGGTACATTATTATATATGAATGCATTTATTTATTATTATAATAAAATGTATATGATGGGTGTGTGTGTAGGTGTGAGTGTGTATGTGCATTTTATGTACAAAGTATACTATAATACAGAGAATATGTTGCATTTGACTATAATATGTCAGGGGTGGATACTATTTGTATAATTGTCTTTACATGCAAATGAGTATAAATTAAAGTACGGTAGCCTGAGAAAATTAACTTGTTCTACTTTTGTAATTACAATGACATTAAATAAGAAAGAAACAATAAGAACATTAATTTGTGATTTGCTTCTAAATATTTAATCAGATATTTTTTAATATACATATTTATTTATTTTCTATAGTTTTTGTCTTTTTAACCTGCAAAGCATTCCAATTTATTTCCGTAGATTTATCTACAAAGAAACATCAAATTATTTATTTCTTTTTATAGCTAAACATGAAAAATTAATAAAATTGAAAGCATTGCAATGATTTTAATTGATTATGAAGATTTATAATTTACATACTTTAAATTCCTTTACATAATTGAATAAAATTATTTGTTGAATTGTACAGAACTTAATCAAACTTCTGTTTTATTTTAACTTCTTCCTATCTACACAGTCTATTGTAATTTAGTATCAAAATGATAAATTCTACAATATATACAATAATAGGACAGATAGTATGATATTGTTGGTGTTTACAAATTCATTGAAGCATAAGTTTATGGATATGGATAGTCAATCACAAGTTTTTATTTTAAAATGAAAAAAAAAATAATAAACAAAACCAAAAAAAATAAAAAAATAGTAAGGAAATTATGTGTTTGAAAAATAAAAACGTTTTATGTGAATAATAATGATGTGTATTGAATGATATTCACATAATTATAGAGGGTAAATATCTACACATATATAAAGTATGTAGTTGTTTTAGTACGTTGTCTATAGAACATATTGGTTCATTGTTACATTTTATCATCATTTAATTTAATTGGGTTGTACACGTTTAGATTTTTTTATAAAATTTTAAATAATGTAAAGTGAATTGATACAGCACATTATAATTAAATCCTGATAGAAAGAAAACTAAATATGTTGTGTAATATATAAAATAAACCACCAGTAATCAAAATTATATATATAGAAAATTGTTTTATTTGTTAAACAATTTGCTAATGGCTATTTTCTGATAATTTATTTATATTTAAAATCTCTCTTTGTTAATATTATAGAGTAGAGTTACATATCTTAGTTATATATATATTTTTTTAGATATTTATATACATTGATGAACAAAATAATATTGATCTATTTTATCAGCACTGTCATAGCAAAGCGATAAGTATCAAATTTTTAACGTCAATCAAAATAAAAAATCAAATCAAATCAATAACAGAAAATAAAAAAACAATAGGAACTTACTCGTAATTATTCAAGTACAACTATGACATTTGATTTACACACGGTCTATTTTCACAGGTCCTTTATTTGTTGAATTAAAATTTACAAAATTATTTTTTTATAGTTTTAAGCTCTACAATGGTGAAGAGTTATGACTCGATCGGAGTTTTTTTGATTCTCTATAAAAGTTCGATTTAATATTTTTAAGGAGGAATGCTGCCGAAATTTTTAATTATTTATAATGTATACTACGCGATATGCTAATTTTATTTTAATTGAGTTAAATCTTCACCTTAACCTAAAAAGTGAACGGCCAAAGCTTATCTTATCTTATCTTCAATGGTTAACCTTTTATCCTTTTACGCTTACAATTATAGAAACAAAAGTTATACAAATTCTTTTCTTAAACTTAAAATCTTATATTATCTCTTTCTTTCTCTCGCTCTCTTTCTCTCTCTCTTTCTCTTTCTCTCTGTCTTTGTATATGTCTAATAAATTTATTATAGAATTATAATAGGTATTTAATCGTATAATAACTTTTAAACTCAAAAAGGGTATACGTATTTTAATTTTCTAATAGGATAATGATATGTACATATTAGGTAAATTATGTATATTATTTTTGGTACATAAAGTACATATATATTTACGTCTACATACACCATACAACATATATATCATCTATTTATTCTATTATTTCAAATGTTTTTACCTAATTAATATATCTTACCTAACAATCGTAATATAAATGATGTTTCCTTACCTACGTATAATTTTACTCATACGTACGTAGTATACATAACCTACTATTTAGTGAAATTCATTTTATTTTAGTGAATTTAATTGAAATTCATTCTAGATTTTACATTTGAAATTTTAAATCAGAAAATTCAAGGAATTATATTTTAATTAGAAAATAATTTTAGTAAATGCGCTAAAATTTTTGATTGTTTTAATTAGTTTTAATAAAAATATTTAATAAATGAAACTTGTTGAGGTGTTTCTGTTTGTAAATGCCACTTGACATAAATTTTATATTGAATTATTATATAGAAATAAATATAAATTAGTTATTCTTATTGTAAAATTATTAACTAGATTGATTATTTTAGTTTTAGTATTTTCAAATAATTGACAATAATATTTCATTACACTCAATTCTCAGTAATAACGTATAGCGGATAGAAAAGGAATATTCTGTAGGTAAACAATTTAAAAATCATTTAGAATTGATTGTTGAGATTTTCAATTGTCAAATCGCTTTAGTACAATGGCTTTTTGTACAAATTGAATTCTTAAATAAAATGATTAACAGTAAAGTATAAGTGATATGTGTAAAATCTTTCTTTTATTTCTAAATTGTAAACATATTCGTTCTAATTCTAATCTTTATTTAAATCCAACATAAAAAACAAACAAACACAGTTAGCCTCTATGATCCGAGATTAATTGGGTTGTACACGTTTAGATTTTTTTATAAAATTTTAAATAATGTAAAGTGAATTGATACAGCACATTATAATTAAATCCTGATAGAAAGAAAACTAAATATGTTGTGTAATATATAAAATAAACCACCAGTAATCAAAATTATATATATAGAAAATTGTTTTATTTGTTAAACAATTTGCTAATGGCTATTTTCTGATAATTTATTTATATTTAAAATCTCTCTTTGTTAATATTATAGAGTAGAGTTACATATCTTAGTTATATATATATTTTTTTAGATATTTATATACATTGATGAACAAAATAATATTGATCTATTTTATCAGCACTGTCATAGCAAAGCGATAAGTATCAAATTTTTAACGTCAATCAAAATAAAAAATCAAATCAAATCAATAACAGAAAATAAAAAAACAATAGGAACTTACTCGTAATTATTCAAGTACAACTATGACATTTGATTTACACACGGTCTATTTTCACAGGTCCTTTATTTGTTGAATTAAAATTTACAAAATTATTTTTTTATAGTTTTAAGCTCTACAATGGTGAAGAGTTATGACTCGATCGGAGTTTTTTTGATTCTCTATAAAAGTTCGATTTAATATTTTTAAGGAGGAATGCTGCCGAAATTTTTAATTATTTATAATGTATACTACGCGATATGCTAATTTTATTTTAATTGAGTTAAATCTTCACCTTAACCTAAAAAGTGAACGGCCAAAGCTTATCTTATCTTATCTTCAATGGTTAACCTTTTATCCTTTTACGCTTACAATTATAGAAACAAAAGTTATACAAATTCTTTTCTTAAACTTAAAATCTTATATTATCTCTTTCTTTCTCTCGCTCTCTTTCTCTCTCTCTTTCTCTTTCTCTCTGTCTTTGTATATGTCTAATAAATTTATTATAGAATTATAATAGGTATTTAATCGTATAATAACTTTTAAACTCAAAAAGGGTATACGTATTTTAATTTTCTAATAGGATAATGATATGTACATATTAGGTAAATTATGTATATTATTTTTGGTACATAAAGTACATATATATTTACGTCTACATACACCATACAACATATATATCATCTATTTATTCTATTATTTCAAATGTTTTTACCTAATTAATATATCTTACCTAACAATCGTAATATAAATGATGTTTCCTTACCTACGTATAATTTTACTCATACGTACGTAGTATACATAACCTACTATTTAGTGAAATTCATTTTATTTTAGTGAATTTAATTGAAATTCATTCTAGATTTTACATTTGAAATTTTAAATCAGAAAATTCAAGGAATTATATTTTAATTAGAAAATAATTTTAGTAAATGCGCTAAAATTTTTGATTGTTTTAATTAGTTTTAATAAAAATATTTAATAAATGAAACTTGTTGAGGTGTTTCTGTTTGTAAATGCCACTTGACATAAATTTTATATTGAATTATTATATAGAAATAAATATAAATTAGTTATTCTTATTGTAAAATTATTAACTAGATTGATTATTTTAGTTTTAGTATTTTCAAATAATTGACAATAATATTTCATTACACTCAATTCTCAGTAATAACGTATAGCGGATAGAAAAGGAATATTCTGTAGGTAAACAATTTAAAAATCATTTAGAATTGATTGTTGAGATTTTCAATTGTCAAATCGCTTTAGTACAATGGCTTTTTGTACAAATTGAATTCTTAAATAAAATGATTAACAGTAAAGTATAAGTGATATGTGTAAAATCTTTCTTTTATTTCTAAATTGTAAACATATTCGTTCTAATTCTAATCTTTATTTAAATCCAACATAAAAAACAAACAAACACAGTTAGCCTCTATGATCCGAGATTAAGTTTTAGTCTGGATAAACTAAAAATGAACATTATTTAAATACAAACACAAAAAAAACACCCTATAATGTACATTAATATATATGTACTTACTAAACTTTCTACACGACTTAACAAATGTTTTCTGTATTAAAACATTATGTAAATTTACATATACCAACATTATGGATTTTGATTTTGAAAATTTACATAAAAATATGAAATCCAATAAATAAATAAAAAAAACTATTAATTGTTTTAATAGGAAAATAAAATAAATAAAATTATAGCAAAAAAACAAAATTAAATTTATTTAATAATAAAATGCGATAATAATAAAATATTTTTAAATTATAAAAAAACACAATTGAAATGAATTCATTTGAAAATTTTTGATTTAATATTTTTATCATCGATTTATCAACACTTTTGTTTTTTTTTTTGTGTTTTTGTTTTTTATGTTTTGGTTGAATATTTTATTACTTCTTTTACTTTTTTTTTTATTTATTAAATTTTGTCAATCTTTTCTGTTTCAAATATAGAATGTCGAATTGAATTGATAGATGAATGTGTGATGTGTGAGTGTGTGTGGGTATATATGCTATTCATTCAATTCATCAATTTGTATCCTTTAACTCTCTGTTATTTTTGTTTTTATCTTTTGCATTTTGACCTTAAAAAAACTTTCTTGTATTTGATTTAATAAATAATGATAGGTAAGATAAGAACTACCCTCAGCTTATTTCTTTATTTGAAAAAAAAGTAGTTAAAAAACGCATAAGCTTTTTTTTCATTTGTTTCTTTTAAACTTTTTTTTTTGGTATTGGTATTTTTTTCTAATCTCCATCTTAACTTGTTTAACTGGGTAATATGTGTGTGTCAGTATAACTCTTTCTATAATTACATTTCTATATTTACATTTGACTTTTTATAATTCCCATGAAAACTACTATATCTACCAACTTATAAAACTAAATTCAATAAAGATTTTAAATCACATTAAAAGGATAGTAGTTGTAATAATTTACCGCAAATATAAGACTTTAAATAATTAAAATCAAATTTCATTAGTATAGGTAACATATTAATTATTAATGATATTTTTTTACATACAAAATAACACAACTATAATTAATTGTGAATGAATTTTAATCTTAATCCATATAAGAGGTTGTGTTTATTTGGATTCAAATGGACTTTGGACTCTGATAGATATTATCAAAAAAAAAAAAAAAATAAGAAGAAGAAAGTTAATAATAAAGGTAAGTTTTCCATTCAAGATTTTATTTATAATAAACAGAGAGAGATACGTTTATAACATATAATTAATGTACGTAATGTACCTATTAAATAATCTAATTAGACTTTAGATCATTAAATAACTGACGATATTTTTATTTTTATTAAATTAATTTAATTTTTATTAAATTAAATAACAGAAGGATAAGGAAATAAAATATAGTACGTAATACGTAATGCTCTAATATATAGTCAACAAAGTGTATATAGAAAATTAATTATTAATATTTAATTAATAAATTTATTAATAAACATTTGGTACAGTATTTGTACCATAGTTCTATTTTGTACCTTACAAACAATCTCTGGTTTATATTAAATAGTTAATCAAACAAATTCAAATAAATTGTAGGTAAAAAAGAAAACAAAAAAAAAAGTTAAAAAGAAAATGAAAATGAAAAACAGAACCAACAAAAAGTCAAAAGAAAAAAAAAAAAGAAAAGAGGGTAAACGTATACGGTACGATAATGTATAATTTTATTCATTTGCATGAAGAGATTTTTTTTTTTATGTGAATTAAAAGGTAGGAGTAAAGTACCTTTACTATATTTTTTATAGTAAATTCAATGAAGTAAAAATAAATGAAAACTAAAGTAAATATACCATTTGTTTTATAACAAAAAAAAATTACAGTGGTTGTAAAAGTGGAAGGATTAGGTAAAAGGATGTTTTAAATGAAATTAAAAAAAAAACATTAATGAATTCATGATTTATTATTTTCAGAAAATAAAAAATAATGCGTATATTGTTTTCTCTTTTCACTAGAACATTAAATGTTCTCAAAACATGAAGTTTACATACATACTTTGAACTTTTACTAAAGAAGTTGTATATTTTCAATTATGGTTAAGTTATGGTAGAGTTCTTAAAACTACGTAGACTGAATTGTGACCTAAATATTAAAACAAAAACCAGAAAAGAAAATCTATAAAGAGATGTTGGAGTAATAAAAAAGATAAACCAAAAATTATTCGGCCTAAATTCATTCATTTTTAATTAAGTGTCGTACATATTTTAATTTTAAAAATTTACAAAAATAAAAGAAAAAAACCCCAAACAAAAATGTAATCAAAAAGTGATACATTAAAAACTTGACATCAAAGGCGAAATGTGTTGATACAAAATTTCTTTAAAAAAATTTAAACGAACCAGTATTTTTATATTTTTTTTAAAGGGTAAAATACGGAAAGTGAAATTTTTTATGAATTTGTTAGAAGTGACACAAAATAAATTAACAAATAAAAATGAATTTAAAATAAGATTTAATAAAAGATTCAATCAGAGTCTCTGATTAATAATTAATAATAAGTATTTAAGTAACGTTTTCTTAACCATTATCTCTCTATAAAAATTCAATTATTTTGACGATAAATAAAAGTAATGATTAAAAATAAAAATTTATTAACAAAAATTTATGGCAATTATAAAAAATTTCGTTACATTACAATAATTTACGCAACGAATAATTAAAAAAAATTTTTTTTCTTCTTAACTGGGGTTTCAATTTTTTCAGTATTTGTGTCTTGTGATAACCATACTGGTAGTATTCGTTTTGATTGTGCAGCATCATTTTCATCATTATCACTATCACTGCTGTTATAATACACAATTTTTTTTGTTGGGACAAATTTAGGTTTTGGACCATCATTAATTAATTGTTTTGATGAATTTCCAAAATCTAATGTTTTTTTTGTATTTGCTGTTCTAGAAAACATTAATGGAATTGTCAATTTTTTCTTTTCATCGTACTCATGGGATTTCTCAATATTATCTAAAATATCACACTCTAAATTCCTTATCTGACTATCTTCATTGTTACTTCCAGTATTTCTACTTTTGATTTCAAGTAAAATTTCTGCTTCTAATGCTAACATCACTTCATCATCTTCACTATCATAATCATAAACATTTTTAGTTTCAGTTTTCATTTCATCAATACTTTCTATTCGTTGCTCCTGGCTTTTATTTTCTTGTGATGCTTTTTCAATTAATTTATCAATTTCTTTAAAATTAATGTCATCTTCATCATCACTCCATAAATTCTCATTTGAACGTAAACTGGTTTCCATTTTAACTGATACATCTTCAGTTTTAATATTTATTTCCTCATGAGGAATATTTTCTTTTTTCACAATTAAACTGGAACTTGTTATAGAATTTTCCTCATTTTTATCACTTGATTGTGTGTTGGATATTTCAGCTTCAGTTTCACTATAATTCAAATCTATTCCTCTAATTAAATCATAATCCTTGTATGGAATATTTAAATTATCTAAATGTCTCCGAATTTGATGATAGGATAAAACAAGTTTAATCATATCGTAAGTAAATTCTGATGGACACTTAGATTTAATTTCACTTAATTTGACTTCATCTAAACTTTGAGGGATATTTTCTGTTATCAAATTAAATATATTATTATCGACACCACATCTCAATAGATCGTGTTTTGTAAATTTTAATCCATTTTTGATACTTTCACATAAATAAGTGATAATTGTTCCTTCTGCAAGATTTTTAGATAAAGCGATTTCTTTTACAGTTTTACCTTGAGTCCAAAGTTCATATCCTGTTGAAATTTGATAACTAAAACGTGTTCCAGGTATAACGTGATCAATGATTGCTTCCGACATTTCAGGCTTATTTTCCTCCTCCATATTTATTATTGTTTGAATTTCCCAAATATCTTTTAAGAAATTTGGACCAAATTTATTAATTTTCGCATTTGGAAAAGCATCAAATTTACCATTTCTCATCTGTTCTAAGCTAAGAGGTTTTACTGTAGCCATTTGTGTTAAAGCTGTATTTGATGCTATCATATATGGCATAATGTCTAAATTAACAGCTAAATCATTTCGTGTTTTAAGTAATTTTGTCATAAGCTCTTGCGTTTGATTTGGTTTTTTTGGTAAAATTGTTAAAATTTTAGATTTAGTTAAAATTGGTGCATCAAATGTACTTAATAATTTTTTACATCTATTTAATTGTCCATATTTATACATATCTAATAAAGGCTTTAATTTTAATGGTTCAGTTCCGGCTAACCATTTGTAGGCCTTATTTGTAATTTGAACGGTTTTATATGAGAAAGACCCTTTAACCGCTGAATAAGCAATGTAATTTTCTCGATCCAATAAAACAGCAAAGGATTTCCACCAATCTTCGTTTTTCGTTTTACCTATTCCATGCAACTTATGAGTGTAATATCTCGAATGTAATTTTTGTACACGTGATCCTCGTAATAATAATATTGGCAATCCGAGTCCAGTGCTTCCATTAAATGCTTTGATGGCTTCCAACAACTGTCTTCCTTCTAATGAAAAGTCAACCAAACCACTAATATCCATACCTTCGTATGCAATATCAGTACAACCCAATAATTTTTTAGCACAATTATCACAACATTTTTTGTGTCTATCACAGGAGGCATTTTTACCTTCAAAATATTTTAATATGAAAAGACGACGACAATCAAATGTTTCTAAATAATTGTACATGTGTTTGGATAATTCCGCTAAATGTTGCTGTAAATGGATTGGCGAACTTTTCCTAAATATTTCATGGATTTTAAAATCCAAACGATTATAAAACATTATACATTTGGATGGTAATCCGTCTCTACCAGCTCGTCCAACTTCTTGATAATAACTTTCAATATCTTTTGAAGCCCCATAATGAATCACAAATCTAACATCAGGCTTATCTATACCCATGCCAAAAGCGATTGTTGCAACAACTACAGTTAGTTGATCTTTAACAAATTTTTCGTGTACTTCATATCTTTTATTTAATGATAATCCTGCGTGATATGCTTGGCACTCAACACCATTCAATTTTATTATTGCCGCAATTTCTTCTGTTAATTTTCTGGTTAGACAATAAATTATTTTACTCCCTTTAATATCTTCAGATAAATAATATTTTAAATTATTCCAGACCCCTTGTGCGCCTTTTGGTCGGACGTAAAATTTTAAATTTGGTCTATCAAAGCCAGTACACAAAATTTGTGGTGTTCTTAAATTTAAACATTTTATGATATCTTCTTGAACACGATCTGTAGCTGTGGCTGTAACTGCCAAAATTGGTGCGTGAGGAACAATGTCTCGAATTTTTCCTAAATCACGAAATGCTGGCCTAAAATCGTGACCTATAAACATATATATTAACATATATTATTTCGGATATAATTACTTAATTCAAAATTAAATTTGTTACCCCATTGACTTAAACAATGCGCTTCATCAATTCCAATTAATGTTATTTTTGAGCTTATAGCTTCTAAAAAAATTCGCCCTGAATCACCTGTTATGTATTCAGGTGTTGTATACACAATTTTATATTTATTATTCATTATGTCTATAGTTATACTTTTATCTTTTTGAGCAGAGCCCAGAAGGCAGGAAGGGATATTATTAACATTTAATGACATTACTTGATCTTGCATTAATGAAATAAGTGGCGATATTACAATAGTTAATCCATTTAGGAATACGGCAGGAAATTGATAACATAATGATTTACCATATCCTGTTGCCATAATTACACAGTTATCTCTATTATCTACTAGAATAGAACTGATAACGTTCCACTGCATATCACGAAATTGATTGTGGCCAAAATTTGATTTCAATATTTCTAAATGTTTCGCGGATGGTCCATCTTTTGTAAATGTTTTATCGATGGTGTTATTAAAATAGTTACTGTGTGATACCATTAATTCAGAATAAAAGTCTTCATCTGAATCAAATCCATCAATTCCAGCATTCATTTTTCTGAAATATTCACATTTTATTAATCACGACTTATTTTTATAGCTACAACGATTACCAATCTAAATCTTTCAATTTAATAGTTGAAATATATACACAAAAGCACCATTACTCATTTGTTGAAAAAAAATTAATAAATAATAGCGCAAAATTGACAATGTAAATAGAATAACAAAAACAAAAAAAAGTATTTTCTTCTTCTTCATTTTTCTCTGCAGTTTTTGTACTGCAATTTCTGATCTTAGTGGCAGCACTGTATTTTTAAAGCGGGTTGAACTTCATTTCGTTGCACAAGAGAAATGTCAAAATAAAATAAAGCAATAGAGTGAAATTTTCATAGTTTTACATTTATAAGTTTTTGTTGTTTAACATACAATGACGAGCTATCAAACAAGCCCTCTTCCAATTGCTGTGATTGAAGAAATTAGCTTAGAAGGCTTAGAAGGCATTACTTTAGAAGGTATTTTATATAATATAATATGATTTCTTTCGTTTAACACAATGTGGTCAAAATTGCAGGATTATGGAAAAGATTGGCAATTCGACTAAATTTACAATTGCCGTTAAATGAAAACTATTGTAAACAAATATGGGATTTTATATTAAAGCACAAAAATATACAGTTCTATAAATTGCCAGAGGAACGTGAACCACTGAGAATTATTGATAGACGTGAATTAATTGATCCCAAGCTCGGAATTGCATTAGAGCCGGTAATTTAGTATTGAAACAATAGTAATAGAATATTTTATAATATTTCACTGTTAATTTCTATAGGCTGAATGCCCATTTACTCGATACAAATATACCCCAATCTGTGTTGGAAAAATTCGTGGGTCTTGTGAGAATTACGACACTAGAACGGAAATTAATATAGAAGTTATCCAATCAATGTCAATTTCTGAAATTGAACTAAAGTAAATAAGTTTTTTTTAATTAAATCATTTGAAGAAAAGTGTTAAAAAATTATTTTTCAGATGGGGAAGAAAATTTATAATGGTTGCGACCTAAATATTAAAACAAAAACCAGAAAAGAAAATCTATAAAGAGATGTTGGAGATAAACCAAAAATTATTCGGCCTAAATTCATTCATTTTTAATTAAGTGTCGTACATATTTTAATTTTAAAAATTTACAAAAATAAAAGAAAAAAACCCCAAACAAAAATGTAATCAAAAAGTGATACATTAAAAACTTGACATCAAAGGCGAAATGTGTTGATACAAAATTTCTTTAAAAAAATTTAAACGAACCAGTATTTTTATATTTTTTTTAAAGGGTAAAATACGGAAAGTGAAATTTTTTATGAATTTGTTAGAAGTGACACAAAATAAATTAACAAATAAAAATGAATTTAAAATAAGATTTAATAAAAGATTCAATCAGAGTCTCTGATTAATAATTAATAATAAGTATTTAAGTAACGTTTTCTTAACCATTATCTCTCTATAAAAATTCAATTATTTTGACGATAAATAAAAGTAATGATTAAAAATAAAAATTTATTAACAAAAATTTATGGCAATTATAAAAAATTTCGTTACATTACAATAATTTACGCAACGAATAATTAAAAAAAATTTTTTTTCTTCTTAACTGGGGTTTCAATTTTTTCAGTATTTGTGTCTTGTGATAACCATACTGGTAGTATTCGTTTTGATTGTGCAGCATCATTTTCATCATTATCACTATCACTGCTGTTATAATACACAATTTTTTTTGTTGGGACAAATTTAGGTTTTGGACCATCATTAATTAATTGTTTTGATGAATTTCCAAAATCTAATGTTTTTTTTGTATTTGCTGTTCTAGAAAACATTAATGGAATTGTCAATTTTTTCTTTTCATCGTACTCATGGGATTTCTCAATATTATCTAAAATATCACACTCTAAATTCCTTATCTGACTATCTTCATTGTTACTTCCAGTATTTCTACTTTTGATTTCAAGTAAAATTTCTGCTTCTAATGCTAACATCACTTCATCATCTTCACTATCATAATCATAAACATTTTTAGTTTCAGTTTTCATTTCATCAATACTTTCTATTCGTTGCTCCTGGCTTTTATTTTCTTGTGATGCTTTTTCAATTAATTTATCAATTTCTTTAAAATTAATGTCATCTTCATCATCACTCCATAAATTCTCATTTGAACGTAAACTGGTTTCCATTTTAACTGATACATCTTCAGTTTTAATATTTATTTCCTCATGAGGAATATTTTCTTTTTTCACAATTAAACTGGAACTTGTTATAGAATTTTCCTCATTTTTATCACTTGATTGTGTGTTGGATATTTCAGCTTCAGTTTCACTATAATTCAAATCTATTCCTCTAATTAAATCATAATCCTTGTATGGAATATTTAAATTATCTAAATGTCTCCGAATTTGATGATAGGATAAAACAAGTTTAATCATATCGTAAGTAAATTCTGATGGACACTTAGATTTAATTTCACTTAATTTGACTTCATCTAAACTTTGAGGGATATTTTCTGTTATCAAATTAAATATATTATTATCGACACCACATCTCAATAGATCGTGTTTTGTAAATTTTAATCCATTTTTGATACTTTCACATAAATAAGTGATAATTGTTCCTTCTGCAAGATTTTTAGATAAAGCGATTTCTTTTACAGTTTTACCTTGAGTCCAAAGTTCATATCCTGTTGAAATTTGATAACTAAAACGTGTTCCAGGTATAACGTGATCAATGATTGCTTCCGACATTTCAGGCTTATTTTCCTCCTCCATATTTATTATTGTTTGAATTTCCCAAATATCTTTTAAGAAATTTGGACCAAATTTATTAATTTTCGCATTTGGAAAAGCATCAAATTTACCATTTCTCATCTGTTCTAAGCTAAGAGGTTTTACTGTAGCCATTTGTGTTAAAGCTGTATTTGATGCTATCATATATGGCATAATGTCTAAATTAACAGCTAAATCATTTCGTGTTTTAAGTAATTTTGTCATAAGCTCTTGCGTTTGATTTGGTTTTTTTGGTAAAATTGTTAAAATTTTAGATTTAGTTAAAATTGGTGCATCAAATGTACTTAATAATTTTTTACATCTATTTAATTGTCCATATTTATACATATCTAATAAAGGCTTTAATTTTAATGGTTCAGTTCCGGCTAACCATTTGTAGGCCTTATTTGTAATTTGAACGGTTTTATATGAGAAAGACCCTTTAACCGCTGAATAAGCAATGTAATTTTCTCGATCCAATAAAACAGCAAAGGATTTCCACCAATCTTCGTTTTTCGTTTTACCTATTCCATGCAACTTATGAGTGTAATATCTCGAATGTAATTTTTGTACACGTGATCCTCGTAATAATAATATTGGCAATCCGAGTCCAGTGCTTCCATTAAATGCTTTGATGGCTTCCAACAACTGTCTTCCTTCTAATGAAAAGTCAACCAAACCACTAATATCCATACCTTCGTATGCAATATCAGTACAACCCAATAATTTTTTAGCACAATTATCACAACATTTTTTGTGTCTATCACAGGAGGCATTTTTACCTTCAAAATATTTTAATATGAAAAGACGACGACAATCAAATGTTTCTAAATAATTGTACATGTGTTTGGATAATTCCGCTAAATGTTGCTGTAAATGGATTGGCGAACTTTTCCTAAATATTTCATGGATTTTAAAATCCAAACGATTATAAAACATTATACATTTGGATGGTAATCCGTCTCTACCAGCTCGTCCAACTTCTTGATAATAACTTTCAATATCTTTTGAAGCCCCATAATGAATCACAAATCTAACATCAGGCTTATCTATACCCATGCCAAAAGCGATTGTTGCAACAACTACAGTTAGTTGATCTTTAACAAATTTTTCGTGTACTTCATATCTTTTATTTAATGATAATCCTGCGTGATATGCTTGGCACTCAACACCATTCAATTTTATTATTGCCGCAATTTCTTCTGTTAATTTTCTGGTTAGACAATAAATTATTTTACTCCCTTTAATATCTTCAGATAAATAATATTTTAAATTATTCCAGACCCCTTGTGCGCCTTTTGGTCGGACGTAAAATTTTAAATTTGGTCTATCAAAGCCAGTACACAAAATTTGTGGTGTTCTTAAATTTAAACATTTTATGATATCTTCTTGAACACGATCTGTAGCTGTGGCTGTAACTGCCAAAATTGGTGCGTGAGGAACAATGTCTCGAATTTTTCCTAAATCACGAAATGCTGGCCTAAAATCGTGACCTATAAACATATATATTAACATATATTATTTCGGATATAATTACTTAATTCAAAATTAAATTTGTTACCCCATTGACTTAAACAATGCGCTTCATCAATTCCAATTAATGTTATTTTTGAGCTTATAGCTTCTAAAAAAATTCGCCCTGAATCACCTGTTATGTATTCAGGTGTTGTATACACAATTTTATATTTATTATTCATTATGTCTATAGTTATACTTTTATCTTTTTGAGCAGAGCCCAGAAGGCAGGAAGGGATATTATTAACATTTAATGACATTACTTGATCTTGCATTAATGAAATAAGTGGCGATATTACAATAGTTAATCCATTTAGGAATACGGCAGGAAATTGATAACATAATGATTTACCATATCCTGTTGCCATAATTACACAGTTATCTCTATTATCTACTAGAATAGAACTGATAACGTTCCACTGCATATCACGAAATTGATTGTGGCCAAAATTTGATTTCAATATTTCTAAATGTTTCGCGGATGGTCCATCTTTTGTAAATGTTTTATCGATGGTGTTATTAAAATAGTTACTGTGTGATACCATTAATTCAGAATAAAAGTCTTCATCTGAATCAAATCCATCAATTCCAGCATTCATTTTTCTGAAATATTCACATTTTATTAATCACGACTTATTTTTATAGCTACAACGATTACCAATCTAAATCTTTCAATTTAATAGTTGAAATATATACACAAAAGCACCATTACTCATTTGTTGAAAAAAAATTAATAAATAATAGCGCAAAATTGACAATGTAAATAGAATAACAAAAACAAAAAAAAGTATTTTCTTCTTCTTCATTTTTCTCTGCAGTTTTTGTACTGCAATTTCTGATCTTAGTGGCAGCACTGTATTTTTAAAGCGGGTTGAACTTCATTTCGTTGCACAAGAGAAATGTCAAAATAAAATAAAGCAATAGAGTGAAATTTTCATAGTTTTACATTTATAAGTTTTTGTTGTTTAACATACAATGACGAGCTATCAAACAAGCCCTCTTCCAATTGCTGTGATTGAAGAAATTAGCTTAGAAGGCTTAGAAGGCATTACTTTAGAAGGTATTTTATATAATATAATATGATTTCTTTCGTTTAACACAATGTGGTCAAAATTGCAGGATTATGGAAAAGATTGGCAATTCGACTAAATTTACAATTGCCGTTAAATGAAAACTATTGTAAACAAATATGGGATTTTATATTAAAGCACAAAAATATACAGTTCTATAAATTGCCAGAGGAACGTGAACCACTGAGAATTATTGATAGACGTGAATTAATTGATCCCAAGCTCGGAATTGCATTAGAGCCGGTAATTTAGTATTGAAACAATAGTAATAGAATATTTTATAATATTTCACTGTTAATTTCTATAGGCTGAATGCCCATTTACTCGATACAAATATACCCCAATCTGTGTTGGAAAAATTCGTGGGTCTTGTGAGAATTACGACACTAGAACGGAAATTAATATAGAAGTTATCCAATCAATGTCAATTTCTGAAATTGAACTAAAGTAAATAAGTTTTTTTTAATTAAATCATTTGAAGAAAAGTGTTAAAAAATTATTTTTCAGATGGGGAAGAAAATTTATAATGGTTGCATCTCAAGAATTAAGAGAATCAATTTTGATTCCATTAAGTGTTGACGGTTTTGCTGATATTAAACTACAACAGTATTGTATATTAGAACGAATTGGTAGATCACGACAAATGGGAGAAATAACACTTGGAAAATTTTCTCTTCTTGATATTATTAAAGAGGCCAATACATTTCATTATCATAGGTAATTTACATTGTTTTTATTGTCACATTTTGAAGAAATCAAAATAATAATTTAATTTTATTTACAGAAAACATTTAATAAAATTAAAATTAATAGTAAAACAAACATACCATCAGAAGGTATCTGATCAAAATATTTTTGGCTCATTATTTCATTTACCACGTTATTATATTGAAATAAAACCAAAGTCAATGATTTTAACTGAAAAAATAGTAGAAATTCTTAAGCAAAAACCAAATTGTATGGCAGAATATGATGAAATTAAACTTGAAATTGGTCTAAGAGATACAATTAAGAAATTATTTAAAACAATAGATTTTCAAAGATTTGTTAACACTGACTTGGTAAGAATTTACTCTTTTTTTATAATTTTTTTCATAATATTTTATCGCAATTGTTTAATTTACTCTTAGTCAATGTACCCACTTTTATACATGAACTCATTTTATTTATTAGAAAGTTCCATATCGTTTATTATATCCAAATGCAAGTAAAAAAGAATGGACTCTTAGAAATAAAGATGAAGAAAAAACTATACGTGTTATTCAATTAATTGATCCAAATATAGATGTTAGTGAAATGTGGTTTAAAGATGAAGAGGAAGAGGATGAACAAGGTTTATTAGAAATTAGTAATAATTATTTAAATGTATCAATTATGAGACAAGTATATAATTGTCTGGAAAAATCTAAAGAAAATGGATTAAGTCAAATGGAAATAGTTAAAAAATTGGGACAAAATAAATTGAATGCTAGAAGTATTGTTAATAATTTAAAAAGACTTAAACTTGCTAAATCTTATATGAAAGACGAAGGAAGACAGAGGACAGCGAAGTAAATTTAATTAATTTTCTTTTTAATGATTATTATTCTTTCAATTGGGTTTCTCTTCTAGATACGTTGTTACTGAACATATTGCAAAAGCTGAATCTGAAATGCACCAAGAAAAAACAGCAATTTCAAATTCTTGTACAAATATCAAAGCATCAATGGTAAGTGAAAGATTTATAATCGCAAATTATTGTTATAAATTGTTTATATTTTGATTTTAGTGCGTGGAAGATTCATTCATCGAGAAGCCAAAAGCACATAATAGTTTTGCCGCCGGTCCATCAACCACTACAAATGAAGGAAATTCCATAGTATTGTTTGATGATATTGAAAACCAAGACGAAGAAAATGAATTAGATAAAATTAGTATTAAAATAATACATACAGATTCAGTACCAGGTGTAAAGAAACAAAAAGGTGGTATCGCTCAATTAATTGAGTCGAAAAATTTTGATACACCAAATGGAAAATTTTCATTTCGTATGCTTAAAAGAACAAATATTGTATTACAAACAGTACGTACAAATTTTGTAATTGATGATGTTACAAAATTATTAAAAATAATATTACAGGAGGAAATAAGTCTTGGTTTTAAAGATAAAATATGTAAAAAATCATTAATACGTTTAATTGGTAAACTTGCGGCAGATAAATATATTAATATTATTTTAATTGTTCTACAATATGAAAGTAAAACAAAAACAGTTATGTTTATATGTGATCCAAGTGTTGATAAAAATCATCCAATAATGCGTTCATGTGTTGAACAAGTAAAATTACGTTTTATTTTATCTACAAAATCAACAAAAACAAGAAATAAAAATCAACAACCAACATCATCTACTAATTTAAGTTGTAAAGCTGAATTGGTACCACAACAAGTAAAAGATAAAGTTGTATCAACAGATACAAGAATATTTAATTATGGTTTTTGTCCTAAATTTATAAGAATGAGAGTATTTCATGAATTTTTATATTATTTAATTTATACTCATCATGATCATGAAACAACAATTTATACTGATGACGCAATAGAATACTGGAAAACAATTCAAGCAAATATAAATTTTGATGAAATTAAGTCTGAATTTTCAACAATTTATTCAAAAAATATTGATTGGAAAATGTTTATACCACCATTAATAAAACATACTGGATTTGGTAATGGTTGGGCATTAATGAGTGATGTTTTATTAAGATTACCATTATCAATATTTATAAAAATATTTAATATATCATATGAGGTGCCTGATTTAGAGGTAATTCTAGCACATCCGATTCGTAAGCATTACCTTCTTAAATATTTACCAACAACATTACGTCAAAATTTGCTAAAATCAAGACGTTATATATTTAGTATTGATGAAATTATAAGGCGATTATGTTTTATTGGGCTTTTACAATTTGGACCACAACGTCTTAAAGAAAAAGATCAAGTTTTTGTTTATTTAAATAAAAAAGCGTCTTTATTAAATACAATATCATCAGAACCTGGTTATTATAAAATAACTAAAAAAGAGTATGAAACATTAACATACGAATTTGAAAAATTAAATGAAGTTGAAAAATATTGGCACGATTTGTGGTCAATATGTCTAAGTACAAGACTTGGTAAACGTAAAGCATTATTACCTGGTACTGAAGTTTTTTATGAGTTACTACATATTAAACCAAGTATGTTAGAAACAGTTGAACCACAAACAGTTACAAGTGTTATTGAAAGAGATAATGGTAAAATACCTGGTGATCAATCAGGTGCGGCTGGACTTGATTCAGCATTTTTTGCACACTTAAAACGTAATTGGAATTGGCAATTAATACGTAAAAAAACTGTTATATGTAATCCATCTGTTAGAAATCATAAATTGGAAAATATAAAACCTGTTCCAATACAATTTAAAAGATTAATGAGAGAAAATGATTCATTATCAACTGCCGCTGGGAATAGTAATAAACGTGAAAAACGTTTTGTTACGCCAATACCAAAAAGAGCACTACATCCCAGATCAATAAGAATATTTAGGAGACAGATGAAAGAAGGTCCAATACGTGTACGTCGTCCATTATATGATGCTGTTGATAAAAAGGCACTTACATTAATGAGTAAACTACGTGTTGATTGGTCAACAACAGAAGATAATATATTATTATTATGTAAAGTTGGTATGTTATATTTAGCACCAAACAAAACGAAGACTGTAACACATACTGTTGTTAGAGATATATTACATTGGTCACTTAAATCAATTAATAAAACATCACGTGCATGCCAAAGACGTATTGTTTATATGATGAAAAATCAAACAATAAAAGATAATGTTAATTTATGTTTAGAAGAAGTACGTGAAAATAAAGTAATCAAAAAAAAATTTGGTTCAAATTTTGTAACAGAATTAAAAAAAAAATGTGTTACTGAGGAAAAATTTTTAAATACTATCGCAGTACATTATATTGATTTAATTATTTTATTAAAAAAATATTTTGGTAAATTATCATATGATTCAAATAAATTTGATACAACAAGAATACCGGATACATTAAATGAATTTTATAATGAATTTAAAGAATCAACATCCGATTTTTCAACACAATTATTATATACTGATCCAATAAATCGATATGAAATTGATTTATATACAGTTAACTTATTAATACATAGTTCAATGTGTTGTACTAAAGATAAATCATCATGGGGTGTACAATTATTTGATATTTATAAAAATTATCCAGAAAAGTTATTATCAGAAGCAATGAAGAAAATTCGGCTAGATCAATTATTATCAATAAATAAATCAGCATCTAGAAATGAAGTTGATCCAGATAAATGTTTACCATTAAATGCACATCCTTATCATCTTTCAATAACATTTCAAATACAATTAACAACAAAAATATCTTATGAAGTATTTGAAGAAATATATGAACGTTTCACTGAAATTATAAATACAAATTTTCCAAGTGGAAATAATATTAATACAGAATTAACAACAACAGATTCTGGCACATGTATATTATTAGGTGAATTATTATCATTAAATACAATTAAAATTAATATTGAAACACCTAAAAGAATTCTTATACTTGATCCGGTAAAAGCAAAAGAAGATCCAATATATGAACGTATTAGTAATAGATTTCAAGAAATATTTTCAGTAATACCAAAAATTAATATTGATGATATTGAAGCTGATCAAAATACAGATAATAATATTGATGAGAATGTTAATAATGAAATACAAATGGAAACATCTAAAGATAAAACTAAAACAATTAAATTTTCTGATAAAAATCAGAAAATTTGTTATAATGTTCATCCAATTGAAAATCTATTAAAATTAAAAGATCATCATTTTCATTTTTTTTGTTTATTAAATAGTATTGGCACAAATGTACATCCACAAACATTTACAATTAATGATAATAATATTTGTTCTATTGATTGTGTATTATTACGTAATGATTTTCTTGAATTTATTCTTGATTCTATAAAAATGAAACGTGATATTATTAATAAACTTAAAACATGTAAAAATAATTTACGTATTGATTTTATACGTATTAAAGAAGATAATTTAATTGATGTTTATCATAAATTAATTGAAAGATCAGATAATTTAAGATTTGATGATACACGTAAAGACATTGGTAAAATAAATGATAATATTTCACATCCACCATTAAATATTTTAGATATTGTTAAAGAAATATCAGAAAAAATATTTAATAATGATAATGATATAAATTGGTTAAAAGAATTTTGGAAAGTTGACAATGATAATTTTGAAGAAAATATAATACCAAGAGCAATTGAATTAAAAGATGGCTTAAGTTCAAAAGAGGATGTTACAGAAAAAATGAGAAAGTTGCATGATTTTTTTGTTGTTAATGCATCCAAAATTCATATTAATTTAGTTAAACCTTTAAATCCTGATAATGAGAAATTAGTACAATTTAATAATAATATTCATGTTCCAGAATCTATTTTACCATGGGATATTACAAAAAATGATAAAATTATTGAAAAAATAAGAGAAAATCAGATTTGGCCACCATTTCAAAGAAACGATGTTGATTTTCATAAAAAAATGGTTGAATTAAAATTTTCAAACATTGAAATTACCACAGGGATTGATATTTTATGTTTTATTGAAACGAAAAAAGATCTTGGAGCCACAATTAATGTACTTCTTGAAAAATTTGATAATAATAAACCTTTATTACAAAAAATTATGAATGTTTTACAAGAATTACATTTTGTAATGAAAACTGGTGTTAAAACAATAACATTTGTTTACTGGCTATATATTCAACCATGGATTATAAATACGTATCACATTGTTCGGTTAGATAAAGAATCAATCGAGCCATCAACATCACGTGTTATGTTTTTTAATTCAAATACGTCAAAACGGAAAGGAGAGGATTTAGAAAAAACTCAACCAGCCAAAAGGACAAGATTAAATGAGGATGCAGTTATTACTGAAACAACAACTTCAAGTCAAGATACACCGAAACCTAGGTAATTAAATATTATTTCTTAAAAGTTATAATTCTTTATTTTTATTTTTATTTAATATATATTTTAGAAATCGTGAAATTATACAACTAAGACCGGCTCCATGGATTCGTGTTAATGGTTCATTAAATAGAAGGGTTTTAGATCGTTGGTTAGGTGCACTTTTATTATATTGTGTATCATCACCAGGATCATCATTTCTCCAAATATGTTTAAAATTTAAATATCTTCACCCAGTTTTAGTGAGGAATCTTTTGGATATCCTTCAAGAAATTGGATCGGTTGTTTTAAATACAATTACAAAAAAACCAGTTTCATTATTTTCAAAATATGAAAGTGTCAAAATTGGTAAGTGCTTAAATTTTCATTTTAATTCAAAATAATTTTATGTTGTTTTAAACAGAACCAACAACAGATTTTGACTCATTGGAATCGATATATGTGGAAGCCACATCTCGTGCGGTTGTTAAACTATCATTATTAATTGGTAATAAAAAATATAAAGCTGAGTTCTTTTAGAATTATGGACGAGCATGAATTTTGTTATACTATTAAGAGCAATTAAATAAATATTGTAGTCTTTAAAAAATTAACTATTATTATTATTATAAATGTAAAATTATAAAAGAAACCGTTTTTAAATATTTTCAAATCAACATTAATTGTTAAAATCGTTCAAATGCATGTTTATTTATAGAATGGTTTAAGTGTTTGACACTGTGCGGCGTAATTTGACGTTTTAAATGTCAAAAAACTAATCAAAACATTATTAATTGTGATTTTTTGCATTGAATAATTAATTCTAAAATAATTGAAATGAGTAGTTATGAAAAAGATAATGCACTGGTTCTTGAAGCTAAAACTGAATTAATGACAGCATTAAATGATAACGCACAGAAATATCTAAATAATATGAAAATGTGGTTCCGACAGAAGAAAACAAAAGAAGAATTCGATCATGAATCCAGAAAACTTTTGAATGCAGAACAAATGCACTTGCATAATCGTTTTCTTGTGGCTTTATTAAATAAAATTCATACACTTTCATCAACACAACCTTATATAACAGTTGAAAATTCAACACCTCATACAAGTAGTCCAACAAATTCAAAAAAAAGAAAACGAACCTATCGTTCTTCAGTATCATTTGAACCAGCTGATATACATGCATTCGTTCCACCAGAAGACTGTTCTGAATCATATTCCACTTCAAATAATAATATCGGTTTAAGATATGCAGCGGATGAATTATTTTTACCAGATAATGGTCTTGTTTTAGGACGACTTTTAGTTGGTGCATGGGAAGTTGGGCTAACAAATGTTGATGATAATGCAGTTGAATTAATTGTTCATGCTGTTCCGGTAATTCTCTCAAATATATTTAAGTACATAATGATTGTTGAAGTTACATGTTTTTTTGTTCCAGATTCTTTTAAAAAATATTCTTTCATCTATTATTTTGAGAAAAAAACAATCTCGAATAACAGGAGGAGGAAATTTTTATTATGATGTTGGTTATAATATAAAAAATCCTTTTGTAAGGAATTCAGTAACAAGACAGAAAATTGACGATGAACAAATAGATGTTAATAAAGTAATTTCATCAGTTAATACAACTCCAAGACTCTATGAAGAAAATATTTTTACAACAAATTGCGAAGAAATGTACGTTAAAATATAAAAAAAGATGAAATTCAATTATTTTAAATGTTTATTTTATATCTTTTTAGATATCCCCGATCTATGAAGCGAATATCAACAATGGATTTATACAAAACATTAATGGATAAAAATGTTATTCCAGTTCAGTCTGTTTATTCACTGAACATGGAAAAGATTTCGAATATGTTAAATTAAATAATTAATAATTTATTTTGTTTTTTTTTTGAAAAGAAAAATCATTTAAAGTCTAAAATCATTTGTATTACTATGAATTGCCTCTTCACGTATTTGTTTTGGCCAAGACATACTATTTCGACGGTAAAACTCTTTATGAGCAGAATTACTAGCAAATGGACTATACTTTTCTGAATATTTTGCGTATCTGTGACCATACATTGATTGTGTACAAGTTGGAATTGTTTTAAATTTTTCTTCTTCATTAATTCCTTTCATATAAATTTCAATATTAGTACGATCATCACGACGTCTTTTAACATCAAAAGTATCATCTCTAAAGAAATAATTGTCATATGCCCAATTCTGCTTTTTTTGTGTACGTTTTGAATTAAAATATGTTTCCTTTTTTATCGTTTCCTGTTTTTTTGGGCAAAGCATCATTTTGTTAGCTGGAAAATGTAAAAGCAGAGGATCAATAAAGTTATAAGGATTTGTTGATGTCATTTTGAAGAAAATTTAGTATTTGTTTTGTTTTCAAATGTGGTTCCTTTAATTGAAAAGAAAAATATTTAGGTTATTTGGAACATTGGAACAATTTATCGTTCAATTAAAGACTTTTTTACAAATATACAATTTATTAATCGTAAAAATAAAAAACATTTTTCTTATATGTATATCTCGTAAATTTCACAACAAAAAAAGAAAATTAAAGCTTTGAAAATATCGGTTTGTCTCCTTTTGTTGCTTGTGCTATGCAAGCATTTATAAAGTCTTCAGATTGTAAATTCAGTTTATTTATTTCACGCTTGAAAAAGATTTAAAATTATTTTTTATAAACAAAAACATTTAGAAAGAAACTGTGGGCTTACGATTTGATCTAATCCATCTTGATTCGTATGATCCATTGAATAAATAATATTTTGCTTTGTTGTCTGAACTGCAAGTGGACTCTTAGAAGCAATTAATTCAGCTAATTCCAAGGCAGATGCCATCATGCTGTCTTTATCATCAAAAACTTTGCTAACTAATCCACAACTTTCAGCCTCAACACTTTTTAATTTTCTTGCAGTATAACATAAATCTCGTACAATGCTTTGGCTTCCTATGACTTTAGGCAATCTTTGAAGTGTACCTACATCAGCTGCCATACCAATATCAACTTCTTTAACTTGGAACCAAGCATCTTTTGTACAGTATCGGATATCAGTGGCAGTAATTAAATCAACACCAGCCCCAACACATGCAGCGTGAACTGCGACAATTACAGGCTTTACACAAGTTTCTAGTGAAGATATTGAATCTTGATACAATTTTATTGAACCTTCTAATATCCTTGCTTTACGTGATACATCTTCTTCTTCTCCTAATGCTTGTCCCATTTTAAGCATATCATTTAAATCTATCCCTGCAGTAAAATGTTTACCAGCACCAGATAATAAAATTACCCTACAATCCTTGTCTTTACTCAATAGATTAAAACATTTTCCTATTTCTCTAAAAATAAAATAATAATTATATATTGAAACCTATAATAGTTGATTTTAACTTTACATCCACATAATGTGACTGAATGAATTAAAATTCTTAGGCCTGGACAATTCAACATGGTAAACAAATGGTTTTGGTGAAATAACAGTTAAAGTCTCAAAATTATGGTTAATTGGATTTGCTGACGTCATATTTGTGCAGACTGTAAGTGAAAGTTTATTATATTATATTTTTTATATTCATTTAAAAAAGGAATTTTGTTGTGTTACCTGAAATAGTTGTTAATTTTGAGAATTTCTCTACAAAATAAAAAACAATTTATAAATAAGAAAATATTGTAACTTTCAAAAATATAAACATACTTGTAATACCAGAATTAAGGCCTCTCGTTAAATTCCGAATCATCTTAATACAAAATGATTAAAAAATTGGATTAAAGTTGAAAGGTTAAAGTCCAAAAAGAGCTAAAAAATATTGTATGGATAAGAAATTGAAATTACCTGATAAATTCAACTGAAACCATAACAAATATCTATTGACACACAGTTACCTTTTATTCTTAAGATTTTAGTAATAATAATTATAATTAATTAACTTTCTCTTTTAAATTTTTTATGTACTTTTTCCTAAAACTCACACTTCACACTGACACAAAACGCTACAAAACTTTTATCTAAAATTTATATTTTATGTTTTTTTGTATTATTCTTTTTTCTTTTCTTGTAGAGAATTTTAGCGCTGTTGATGCTTTGAAGTGAAAAGCGACATCTTTATTTTTATTTGTTGACAAATTGACTTGACAGTAGTAGTCTAAAAAGTATTAACACCTTTTGAAAATCATTAATTCCAAAATAAATAATATTTTTACATAATTTCGAAGAAAACATTATTAGGGTAAGAAAGTTATAGAATCTTTCATTTAAAAAATTATAACTATGCAATAAAAAATTGAAAGAAAACCAAGCATAACTAAATATTTTGTTTAGATTGACAGAAAATGATTTGTGAAGATGATGGGCTTGTTGCACGATTGCCGGTTGATACAGAAAATGTCAAATTTAATGATTGGGATATAACTTATAAGAAATCTCATATACTTAAAAGCATGTGTACAAATGAAAATAAATGTATTGCTGAAGATGACGGTTGCTGTGATCTCTGTGTGTGAGTTAAAACTGATACAAACAAATCTTATTATGAAATTGAATACATAAAAGAATTTACTCATAAAATTTTTGTAGAAATATATTCTAAATTTTTATATTTATATTAAACTATAATCATTTTATTTACAGTTATCGCCATGCATTAGAACTCCCTCATTTACCTGATATGGTTTTTCATAAAAATTCTCTGGTACTGGAACATAAAAACGGTGCAAAAATGGAATTCACTCCAATGGAAGCATTAAAATGTGTTAGAAATGGTAAATTTGATTTAAAAGTAGCTTGCGCCGAAGAGTGGAGAGAAACAAGGCCTGAAGAAAATATGGAAGAAAAAATTAAACCATTTGATTGGACATTTTCAACTGATTATAAAGGAACACTTAATGATAAATGTACAATTGAATCAACTGAACTTAAAATTGATATAACAAAATTAATGCGAAGAGAAAAGATTATTTTTTATCACGATTTAACACTCTTCGAAGATGAATTGCATGATAATGGTGTTGCCAAATGTTCTGTAAAAATTGTAAGTAAAACTATTTTTTCACATTTATACTGTTTAATTATTAAATTTTAAACAACTTTCTGTGATTGTTAAAATCCAATTTTTTGTTATTAAAAAAAGTTTAAATAAAATTTTTTCATTTTAGCGTGTGATGCCTTCTGGATTTTTTATACTTTTACGCTGCTTTCTGCGTGTTGATAATGTTATGATAAGAATAAACGATACCAGATATTATTATGAAGTTGGTTTGAACTATATCCTTAGAGAATATACATCCCGTGAAGCTAAAGTTGAAGAATTGAAACATGTAAAGATTTTTCAAAAGACTCTTTTATATTTAAGAACTTCAGTTTTATACTTTTATGTTTCAGGTTCCTCCACCATTTTTTATTGAGCCTAACGAAATTGAGAAATATCTGCCTGTAACAATAAAAACATACGAAAAAGTATTATTCGATGAATGATAATAAATTTAAATAGGTATTTGGTTTTTCTCTTTGTTTAAACAAAATAAAAAAAATTAATAAATAATATTAAAATAATTAACGTATTTTACTTGATTTGAGGAAATATTTACATTTTATGTTTGGAATTTTAGATAAACCTTATACTTCTCAAATGTAAACAAATTTTAGTTATAATAAATAAAATTTAAATATTTATTTGCATTATTATTTAGTTCAGCTTAGTTGAGATAATTCACGATTATTTTAATTTGGCGTCACCAGCTGAAAAGAGACTTTAATGGGTTTTTGCAGTTTGCAATTGTATATGTGATAATATTATAGCATTGCATATATATTTATATAAAAATGTATAGTATAAGATAAAAGTTTAGTTCGTATAAAAGTTTGAGTTAGTTAACATTCGATGTCACTCGTAGATTCCACATTGTAACATTGCAACATATTTTTGTATTTTATTGGAATCTCAAATTTCTTAGCGTACGAATTCCTTAAGTGATTGTAAAATTTAATTTAATCAAAATGGAATACACAGTAAGTGAAAAAGTATTTTAACAAATAATAAAGTTTAATATGGTGATTGTGTTTCTTATAAAATAAGAAAATTAAGATTGTTTTCTGAAATGAACATTTTTTATGATGAAAAATATTTCATGTGAAACGATGACACATCATTTACATCACAACATAATAAATAATTGACAGTGTCATATACATTACAAATTACGTTTTCAGGCCATACCAACTATTCGTCCACATCCTGGATTTAATGCTTCTGAAGATGGTGCCACTTTACGAGCGGCGATGAAAGGCTTTGGAACTGACGAACAAGCTATTATCGATATACTATGTTCTCGTTCTAATTCGCAACGTCAACAAATTAAAGAGTTTTTTGTTCAGGAATATGGAAGGGTTAGAATCTGATTGGGTCCGTGAACTAAGACTTTTATTTTAAGACTTATTTTTTTACAGGATTTGGTAGATGATCTCAAAAGTGAGTTGGGTGGAAAACTCGAAGATGTCATGAAAGCTTTAATGATGCCACCAGATGAATATCTATGCAAACAATTGTATAAGGCAATGGACGGACTTGGAACAGAAGAAGAAACTCTCGTTGAAATTCTGTGCACGAAAAGCAATGAAGAAGTTCGGAAATTGGTTACAACTTACGAAGAAAGTATATAATTTTGCAATTGCGTAAAAACTTTCAATTAATATTTCCTTTGTCTTGATTTTTTTAAAAGTGTATGATCGTCCATTGGCTGAACATATGTGCAGCGAAACATCTGGACATTTCCGCCGGTTGCTTACTTTAATTGTGACTGGCGTTCGTGATCCAGTTGGAACTATTGATTACCAAAAGGCTAAAGAAGATGCTGAAGCAATGTTTGATGCTGGTGAAGGAAAATTAGGAACTGATGAAGAAGTTTTTAATCGAATCCTTGCACATGGTAGTTTTGCCCAATTACGTATTGTTTTTGAAGAGTATAAAAATCTCTCAGGAATGACAATAGAACAAGCTATAAAACACGAAATGGGAGGATCTCTGCACGAGGCATTGAGTGCCATTGTTGAATGTGTCCAATCTCCGCCTGCTTTTTTTGCTTCTCGTTTGTTTAAAGCAATGGATGGTGCTGGAACTGATGATGTTTCGTTAATTAGAATTATTGTTTCTCGTTCTGAAATTGATTTGGAAAATATTAAAGAAGAATTTGAAAGAATTTATGATAAAACATTATACAGCGCTGTCAAGGTAATTATTCTATATTTATCTATGTATAGATAAAGCATAGAAAGAGAGTATCGAATCTGGATAATCTTTTTCATTCTATTTCTGTATTATATTGATTTATTTTAAAATGCACATAAATAGATGAAACTTTATTTATAATAAGGGATGTGCCATGCCAACCGCATATGTACAGAAATATGAAACAAAAAATTTAACGAAATTGTGATAAAGCTACTTCTATAATGGAGAGAACTTTGTAAATTTCATTTCGTCTTTCCATGTAAAATTTCATTGAATTAATAATTTAGTAGTATAATTGGTTGGCGTTGTATTCATACTCTAGATGGGGGTAATTTTAATAGGTTTTTTTTTAATTAAAATCACAAAATTGAAAGGTTTATTGATCGATACTCTTCTAGATTCTAGATTTTCAACAAAAAAATATAAATATTATAAATTTATCATTTGGTTGTTTTCTCCGAATTTGCTTTAAATTAATTAATGTTAGTTAAATCTTTAATTTCTTAACAAACAAAAATAAAATAATTTTTTCACATGCCAAACTTTAATTTTTTTCATAGACGGTATGTGATTTTATAAATTCATTTAATTAAATAATTTGTAATGAAATTATTTTTCTTTCTCACAGAATGAAACATCTGGTGACTATAAACATGCACTACTTGCAATCCTTGGAGAAGCCTAAATTCATCACTTCCTTAAGTTCAAACATGAACTCAACTTCTTATTAAAATTTTTTGTATTAAAATTTAAGAAGACAAACATTTTATTTGTCTATTTTGTCGTTATTTTTGTTCACATTTGTATTCTCAGTTTACAGAAAAATAAGTGAGCTTTTAATGTTGTAATAGAAAAGAAATAGAAGACGATGTCATTTATTAATTTTATTTTGTTTAAATATGGAATCTCAACTTAATTGAATTTATTCACAGAAACTTTTGATAAACTTTTATTTTCTTATAGTATTATTTTTTTGCAAAATTTTGTCTTAATTTTCATTCATTATATTTATTTTAATCACAAACATATCAGATAAAAACTGAATGGTAAAATGGGATTGTTAAAATGGGTTGTTAAAATGATGTAAAAATCATCTTTAAGATATTATTTTTATTTTATTATTTCATATATATTTTTTTTAAATAAATTATATTTCTATCGTTCGTGTAGTACGTGCTTGGGATAGAAATCCACCCATTTTTAATTTTACTTTGGCACATAAGTACTGAAATGAATTTCTTATTAAAAACTTTGTTATGTTTTTTTTTCTTCAGTATTAAAATAAAAGAAAATTATAATAATTTTATATTCGTTTACAGGAATAAATTTGTGCAAAAATAAAAATATGTAAACGTAAAAGTATATGTAGTTTATTTTTCGTTATTATTTATTGTAATGTTAAGAACGATCAAATAGAAGAAAATATATTTTTTGGAAATAATATTGTTTGTTTTTCCTTATTTTTAAATTATTTTAATTTATAACTAATTGTAAGTATGTAGATAAATATCTATTTACAAAAAAAATATTTTGACTTTAAAAAAAATTTCAAAATTGGATGATGCTTTTGCTTAGTTATTGTATTTAACGCATTTATCAGTTTAGTGTTGCACGTCATTAGAGAGATTTCCATAGAGTTGATAATATTCTATTAATTTCTTAAAAAAATAACAAAATCATATGAAATATAAATACTAAAGAGCTGATATTAATTTACAATTTTAATTTCATTTTTGTCCAATTTCGTCAATGAATAAACGCTTAAAAGATTTAATATTATTCCACGTAAATTTCTTTTTCTATAATTAGAACAATTTCTCTTTTGGTGTTGCCGGACAATCTAAGGAATAATCTCAGTATTCATGGTTTTTTCCCATTTTTGTTCCTTCGAACAAAAATTATAAAAAAAAACTAGTGTCAGTTTAGCATGTATACATAATGTATACAGCTAAAAATTATATAAACATCGATATTTTAGTAAATATATATATTAGGCTTTTATAATCCAAAAAATTAAATATTAATATATTTAATAATTTCGGTCACTTCTTTCCATTTTCTAAGTAAAGTATTAACTTTTATTTTTGCGCGGGCTTTTCAGTTAAGATGTAGACAAATATCCATTCGCAAGAAATCGTATAAATATATCGGACATCGTCCAGAAAAAAAAGGTCTGTCAAAGAAAATGCAATTAAGTGCTATAAAAATTATCTTTTCGTGATTATTATTATGTTAATAATAGTATAAAATAAACAAATAAAGATCAACAAAAAAAAAATTAATTAAGTGATATTCAGTCCACTACTACAACAAATAAAATTCAAAAATAAAAACAAAAAATAAAATTAAAACAACCCACAGAATTTTTGTCAGCTGTTCTTTCTGACGTGTTTAAAAAAAAAGTGACAAACGCATCATATTTTTGTATTCTATTGGAATCTCAAATTTCTTAGCGTAGAAATTCCTTTAAGTGATTGTAAAATTTAATTTAATCAAAATGGAATACACAGTAAGTGGAAAAGTGTTTTAACAAATAATAAAGTGTGTTTTCTTATAAAAGAAGAAAACTAAGATTGTATTCTTAAATGAATATTTTTTATGATGAAAAATATTTCATGTGAAACGATGACACATCATTTACATCACAACATAATAAATAATTGACAGTGTCATATACATTACAAATTACGTTTTCAGGCCATACCAACTATTCGTCCACATCCCGGATTTAATGCTTCTGAAGATGGTGCCACTTTACGAGCGGCGATGAAAGGCTTTGGAACTGACGAACAAGCTATTATCGATATACTATGTTCTCGTTCTAATTCTCAACGTCAACAAATTAAAGAATTTTTTGTTCAGGAATATGGAAGGGTTAGAATCTGATTGGGTCCGTGAACTAAGACTTTTATTTTAAGACTTATTTTTTTACAGGATTTGGTAGATGATCTCAAAAGTGAGTTGGGTGGAAAACTTGAAGATGTCATAAAAGCTTTAATGTTGTCACCAGATGAATACCTATGCAAACATTTACATAAAGCAATGGATGGACTTGGAACTGAAGAAGAAACTCTTGTGGAAATTCTATGCACGAAAAGCAATGAAGAAGTGCGTCAATTAGTTGCAACGTACGAAGAAAGTATAAAATTATTTCAACTTGCGTAAACACTTTCAATTAATACTTCCTTTTTTTAAAAACTTCAAAAGTGTATGATCGTCCATTAGCTGAACATATGTGCAGCGAAACATCTGGACATTTTCGCCGCTTACTTACTTTAATTGTAACTGGCGTTCGTGATCCAGTTGGTACAATTGATTACCAAAAGGCTAAAGAAGATGCTGAAGCAATGTTTGATGCTGGTGAAGGAAAATTAGGAACTGATGAAGAGGTTTTTAATCGAATCCTTTCTCATGGAAGTTTTGCTCAATTGCGTATTGTTTTTGAAGAGTATAAAAATCTCTCAGGAATGACAATTGAACAAGCTATAAAACACGAAATGGGAGGATCAATGCACGAGGCATTGAGTGCGATTATTGAATGTGTCCAATCTCCACCTGCTTTTTTTGCTACAAGAATTTTTAGAGCCATGGATGGCGCTGGAACTGATGATGTTTCGTTAATTAGAATCATTATTTCTCGTTCTGAAATTGATTTGGAAAATATAAAAGAAGAGTTTGAAAGAATTTATGATAAAACATTATACAGCGCTATCAAGGTAATTATTGCATATTTATCTATATATAAATAAAGCATACAAAAAGAGTATCGAATCTGGATAATCTTTTTCATTCTACTTCTATATTATCTACGGGTACGTGTATAATATTGATTTATTTCAAAATTCACATAAATAGGTGCAACTTTATTTATAATAAGGGCTGTGCCATGCCAACCAAACACGCATACGTACAAAAAATTAAACGAAACTATGATAAAGCTACTTTGTAAATTTCATTTCGTCATTCCATGTAAAATTTCATTGTATTAATAATTTAGTAGGTTGGCGTTGTATTCATACTTTAGATGGGGGTAATTTTAATAGCTTGCTTTTAATTAAAATCACAAAATTGAAAGGTTTATAGATCGATACTCTTCTAGATTCTAGATTTTCAACAAAAAAATATAAATATTATAAATTTATCATTTGGTTGTTTTCTCCGAATTTGCTTTAAATTAATTAATGTTAGTTAAATCTTTAATTTCTTAACAAACAAAAATAAAATAATTTTTTCACATGCCAAACTTTAATTTTTTTCATAGACGGTATGTGATTTTATAAATTCATTTAATTAAATAATTTGTAATGAAATTATTTTTCTTTCTCACAGAATGAAACATCTGGTGACTATAAACATGCCCTACTTGCAATCCTTGGAGAAGCCTAAATTCATCACTTCCTTAAGTTCAAACATGAACTCAACTTCTTATTAAAATTTTTTGTATTAAAATTTAGGAAGACAAGCATTTTATTTGTCTATTTTGTTAGTAGTAAAATATTTATTCACATTTGTATTCTCAGTTTACAGCAAAATAAGTGAGCTTTTAATGTTGTAATGAAGAAGAAATAGAAGACGATTTCATTTGTTAATTTTATTAATTAATTTAGTATAAATATTCAATCTCAACTCAATTGAATTTATTCACAGGAACTTAATATATTATTTGTATTATTTTTTTGCAAAATTTTGTTAATCTTAATTTTCATTCATTATATTTATTTTAATCACAAACATATCAGGTAAAAACTGAATGGTAAAATGGGATTGTTAAAATGGGTTGTTAAAATGATGTAGAAATCATCTTTAAGATATTATTTTTATTTTATTATTTCATATACATTTTTTTTACATAAATTATATTTCTATCGTTCGTGTAGTACGTGCTTGGGATAGAAATCCACCCATTTTTAATTTTACTTTGGCACATAAATACTGAAATGAATTTCTTATTAAAAATTTTGTTTATATTTTTTTTTTCAGTATTAAAATAAAAGAAATTTTTATTTTATATTAGTTGACATGAAATAAATTTGTGTTCAAATACAATTAAACGTAAATAAGATCCAATAATGTTAGCATTCAGAAAATCGTTCTACCTCGAATTATTTTGTGTCAACTTAAATTATTTTAATTTTTTATTTTTGTTTTATATTGTTTGTTTTTCCTTTTACATAATTTATAAGTTATAACATAATAAATATCTATTTCTATTACAAAACATATTTTAACTTGAAAAATAATTCCAAAAATGGATAAAGCTTAGTTATTGTATTTAACACATTCTACAGTGTGGTGTTGCACGCCATTTGAGAGATTTTCCAATTTAAATGTTATGACCATGAATGAATAAATAGAAAGAATAAATAATTAAAGTAATAACGAAGAAGCTAAAATAGTTGTAACTTCTCATTCCAATACTGTGTGTTGTGTATTATTTATCGTTCGTTGTGAGTGTATTATTTTTTAACAAGAAAATAGAATTGAATTAAATATATTTAAAATGGATCATGTGGTAAATATCAAGTTTTAATTATTTGTTATAGAATTATTTATTGTGTGTTAACAACAGTTCTGAAAAATGTTCATTATATGAAATAAAATTTATTAACAAAAATAAAAATGACGCCCATGAAAATGAGTCATAATTAATTTCGTTAATGATATTCATATTATTGCTTAATGTTGTAGTCTCAGCCAACTATTCGTCCACATCCAGGATTTAATGCATCCGCAGATGGTGACGCTTTACGTACTGCCATGAAAGGATTTGGAACAGACGAACAAGCTATTATCGATATACTATGTTCTCGTTCTAATTCTCAACGTCAACTTATAAAACAATATTTTGCTCAAGAACTTGGAAGGGTTAGAAATAGTGACTCATTTTAAATATAGACTAACTGTCAATTAACGGACATTTTTTTGCAGGATTTAGTAGATGATCTTAAAAGTGATTTAGGTGGAAAATTTGAAGATCTAATACTCGCTTTAATGATGTCACCAGATGAATACTTATGTCAACAATTAAATAACGCAATGCATAGACTTGGAACTAAAGAAGAAGCACTCGTAGAAATACTATGTACTAAAAGTAATGAAGAAGTTCGGAAATTGGTTACAACTTATGAAGAAAGTAAGTACTTTAAGTCAAATGAAGTCATAATAAGTATATATTAATCTTTGGTTAAATTCTAAAAGTGTTTAATCGTCCTTTGGCTGAACATATGTGTAGTGAAACATCCGGACATTTCCGCCGGTTACTTACTTTAATTATAACGGGAGTTCGTGATCCTGTTGGTAAAATTGATAAGCAACAAGCTAAAGCTGATGCTGCAGCAATGTATGATGCTGGTGAAGGAAAATTAGGAACTGATGAGGAAGTTTTTAACCGAATTCTTGCACATGGTAGTTTTGCACAATTACGTGTTGTTTTTGAAGAGTATAAAAATCTCTCAGGAATGACAATTGAACAAGCTTTAAAACACGAAATGCACGGATCAATGCATGAAGCAATGAGTGCTATAGTTGAATGTGTTCAATCTCCACCTGCTTTTTTTGCTACAAGATTATCTAGAGCCATGGATGGCGCTGGAACTGATGATGTTTCTTTAGTTAGAATCATTGTTTCACGTTCTGAAATTGATTTGGAAAATATTAAACAAGAGTTTGAAAGAATCTATGATAAAACATTATACAGCGCTATCAAGGTAACTATATTATTTTCTTGATTATACTTACTACTCCAAATATCGAACTTAAAGCAAAATATTTGCAAATTGCATTTACCTAATATTTCCTAATTCCGAATATAATTTAAATATTTGTTTAACAAAGTATTAGATGGAACATGAGACACTCATACGTACATGAAAATTTTTGATTAATTAGTAAACATTTTTTTTTGTAAATCACTGCGAACTAAAATTCAAGGTTTATATTTTTACACCCAAAACTGTGAAAATACCCAAGGACAACTTAATGAGTGAGACAATCAAAAATAAATTGAAAATATTGCGGAACAGATTAATGCAAAATTAACGACTTTTCTGATGTTAAATCCAGATATGAGAAAATTACTGAGTATATTTTGTGCTAAGGAAATTAAGTAATATTCCTACCAATTCATAAACGTAATAGTTTAACGATGATTAAAACGTGTAAACGTAAAATATTGTATGCGTGAAAGAACAAGTAAATTACATTTTATTACTAATTTGGTGACTCATGAATTCAAGAATGTAAACAAATCCAATAGCCTTGTATTTTTTTTTGTTGTTTCATTCATATAAAACATACGTATACAAATCGTTCCAGATAGATACATACTCTTCTACACATTTAGACTTTTTAATTGAAAAAAATAACAATATAAATTTTTGTTGTTGTGTCATAAATTTTTAGTTTAGCATTTTTCTTCATGTTTTTTTTTGAGAAAATTATTTGACAAAAAATTAATGTAAAAATTAAAATTTTTAATTTGTCTGCAAATAAACAAAAAAAAAGTTGTTCAAACATGAATCTGTCTAATAGTTGGCATGTGATTTTTAATATAATCTAATTTGTTGAATTAATTTTTAATGTGATGATTTTTACTTCTTTACAGAATGAAACATCTGGTGACTATAAAAATGCTTTATGTACAATCATTGGAGAAGCTTAAATTGGTATCTTCCGTTATTTTGACAATGATTCAATTTTTGTTATTAAATTTAAGAAGAATAAAAAATTACATTTGTATCTATTTATAGACTATCTATTCACAAGTTATCTCAGATTTTTGTGAGCTTTTTCTATATAAATAAATTAGACGGAATCATTATAAATTATTCAAATGAAGTAGAATAATAAAACTGACATGACGCATTTTTTTATAAAAATAATAACAGTATTTGCAATTTCAATTTTATTTACAGTTACAAAATTTCAGAAATCTATTTAAATAATTTTAAAACAAATAATTTTTGATAAACGTTATTATGAACATTGTTCAATTATTTCGCACGATTTTTTTTTATCTTGTAATTTTTATTTTGTAAATTGCATTTATTTTAATTATTATAAATATATCGGTAAAAAGGGTTAAGTATTAAAATTGGTTTTTAATGGAATAGTAAAATATTTTATATAATAATATAAGTGTTACTTCTACTTTTAAGATAAATTTTGTTAAATTTTTAATAAATTTTGTTTTGTCGATTTTTTTTACCATTTATTAAAAAAGAATTTTGTTATAAAAACTGACACAATTATAATACAAAAATATTTGTAATTTATTTTTTTTATTAATCAACAAATGAAAATATATATTTTTTGGACTTATTTTTGTTTTTCTTTAATTTTTTATTGAAACTATATTACATACATTAAATTTTGATAATTATTTCATTGATTTGCAATTTAAAAATATCATTAAAAATTTTAAAAATCTGACTATTTTTTTTAGTTACAAATTTGGTGAGATTTGACAATTTAGCGTTGTAGGTCAATCAAGAGATTTTAATTTAAAAACGCTACAACAATTTTTGTCAAAAACAGATGATAAAAAGGAAAAAAAAGTAGTTTTATTTTTGTCTCGAAACTCGAAGCTGTATTGTTTCTCTATTCTTATTGCTGCAATTTGCTTATTTATTAAAAATAATTAATAATTAATTAAAGATGGATCATGTTGTAAGTGTTGTTTGATACAACTTATTATATTCTTAAAATTATAGTTGTATAGAAAGATAGCGAGCTGTAATATAATGACATTGAAAATAAGTGACATAATTATTTCACGGAATTATTAATGCTGTATTTATATTCCAGCCTGAACCAACTATTCGTCCACATCCCGAATTTAATGCTTCTGAAGATGGTGCTGCATTGCGTGCTGCGATGAAAGGCTTTGGAACAGATGAACAAGCAATTATTGATATATTATGCACACGTTCTAATTCGCAACGGCAACAAATGAAGCAATTTTTTGTGCAGGAATTTGGAAGGGTAAGAATCAATTTCTTTAATTCGTGAACTAAGACCGATAACGTAATACTATTTATTTTATTTCAAGGATTTAATAAAAGATCTCAAAAGTGAGTTGGGTGGGAAGTTTGAAGATGCCATAATCGCTTTAATGATGCTACCAAATGAATATTTGTGTAAGCAATTAAATAAGGCTATGGATGGTATTGGAACCGATGAGGAAACTCTCGTAGAGATTCTGTGCACTAAAAGTAACGAGGAAGTTCGGGAATTGGTTGCAACTTACGAAAATAGTACATATTTTTTATAACGCTGTGTAAAAAAATTATATTATCTTATATTTTCAATTCTATTTATAGTGTATGATCGTCCATTAGCTGAACATATGTGTAGCGAAACATCCGGACATTTCCGTCGATTACTAACTTTAATTGTAACTGGCGTTCGTGATCCCGTTGGTACAGTTGATGCTGATAGAGCGGTTGAAGAAGCTCAATCACTGTATAATGCGGGTGAAGCAAAATTGGGCACTGATGAAGAAGTATTCAATCGCATTCTTGCACATGACAGTTTCGCGCAATTACGTATTGTATTTGAAGAGTACAAAAATCTAACTGGAATGACCATTGAACAAGCTTTAAAACATGAAATGGGTGGAGAATTACTTGGAGCAATGAATGCTATAGTTGAATGTGTTCAATCCGCACCTGCATTTTTTGCTTCTCGTTTGTTTAAAGCAATGGATGGCATGGGTACTGATGATCGTACTTTAATAAGAATAATTGTTTCGCGTTGTGAAATTGATTTGGAAAATATTAAACAGGAATTTGAAAGAATGTTCAATCGTACGCTTCTTAGTGCTGTCAAGGTATAATATTGTTTTTATTTATGTTATATTTTATTTCAGAGTATCGTATTACAATTATCTCTTATTCAACTATTTTTATTCATACTTTTTTTTGAAAAGAAAAAATATTTCGATTTTAATCAATGAAATTTTCGTTATTTAGTAAAAATTTATAGTTAATTAATATTTAGTCTGGAACGTATTTTGAGTGAAAGACATTAACAGAACTTAAAACATTTATTAATAAATAAAATTATCATTGAATATTAACTCGGTAAGAAAAGGCCTAAATAACGTTTTCACATATTATTGAACAGTTAAAAGTCGTAACGTGAACATTTATTGAAAAATAATTTTAAATTCTTAATTTGTTTTTGGTTCTCTCACCCTTATTTACAGGGTGTTAATAATGTATGTTTGCTTTATAAAGTATCAATAATTCTGTCTTAATTCATTTGAAAAAAAGTCGTTATTACATGTTTAAACAAATAGGAGGTTTGTGTTAAATTTAATTAAATTAATTTTGCATTATTTATGTGTTTCAATTAATTTTACAGAGTGAAACATCCGGTGACTATAAAAAAGCTTTATGTGCTATCATTGGAGACGCCTAAATAAATTCTCATCCTTGATTGATATTGAAACTAATTGGTGTAAGTTATTCTGATTAGTATAAATTGTCTATTTTAGTTTTAAAGAAAAAAATGGAATGTTTTTCTAATCTCAGTAAAATGTTTCCTTTAAATTATGTGTAAAAAAAAACAACAAAATTCAGGAACAAATTAATTTTGTGTCCTTAATGTTCTTTACTCGAAATTTAATGACGTCGATATTTTATATCTTGCAATGACAGTAAAATCGTTAGTTTAACGAATTTGCAAAAAAAAAAAAGAAAAAGAAAAATAAAATGAAAAAAAAAAAAATAATATCCATTACGCCAAAACATGTAATAAATTACATCAATTTAATCTATTTAAAATTCAAGAAACGATGAAATGAATGATATTTATAAAACGTAAATTTAAACTGAAAATTTCAGCTTTTTCTATCTATGCTCTGATTATATTCTATTTTTTTCTGTACTTTTGACCACACTTTAAATATTTATTTCTTTTTTTTTTAATAAAATTAAAAAAACAAATTCGACATGCCAAATTTTTATCCAAATAATTACAATTATGTCCTAATGGTAAAAACTGTTAAAGACGGAAATTTTTTTCATCCAAATTTTTTTTTTGTGTTTGTCATGAATCTTTTACAGACAACTTTTTTGAGTGTTTCTTTTTTTGATTTGATTTTTTTTGATGAAATCTTTGAAAGAATAAAAATAATTGTGTAATAGTTTTAATTAAAAAAATAAAATTGTCTTCATTGCAAAATATAAATTATCGATATATTTTGTTAGTGTTGTTATCATTATTGTTGTTGCTAAGCTTATAAATTATAAATTTTCTATTTTATGTCCCCAACACTCAATTATTTTTTTCTCCTTATTATTTATCTTAATTAAATTTAATTACATTCGATTTATTATAGTATTAATAATAATTCTTACCTCCTTTCATTTTGTTGTTGTTGTTCTTGATCGACAATAGAAGAAAAAAATATATTTTATGAATCGGGAAATAGAATATTATTAACAATAATAATAAAGTGTGAAACTTTTTAAGAATCTTTCTGATTAGACATATAAATGGGAATAAACATTAAACAAAAAAATCAATATTATGAAATTAATTTTTTCACAAATTTTATGTTTATTTTAATAAAAGAAAAATAAAAAAAAAATGAAAGAAAACGTTTAATTGTATATTTTTATATTTTTTTTTTCATCAGTTTTTCTTTACTTTTTTGTGTTTTTTTTTCTTCTCTCAAATACATAATAAGATTTATTGGTTTTTGTTATAGCAATATATTTATATACTCATATATTTACTATCGTTAAAAAGGAAAAAGTAAAAGAAAACAAAAATTAATGGAAGAAAAAAAAAATTATTACATTTTTTTATTGGAAAATTCTATAAAAATTCTATTAATACGTTTAAGAAAAATAATTGCATTTGTTGTGTTGCAAAAATAACAAAAAACGAATAGAAAAGAAATTAAAAATTAAATCTATAAATAAAATTATTATTCCCCGTGGTCGATTTTCCGTGTTTTTATATTTTTCGTTTATCCGTGCTTTGTGTTGTTGTTCTTTTTCTGTTCTAAATTTATCAAAAAAAATTTACGATCCGTCTTTCTGTTATTTTTATTGTTATTATTTTTCAGAGAAATTATACAGAAATGTACAATTATTTTCTTTAAAAAATAAATAAAAATGAATACAACAACAACAATAATAAAGAAATTGAAAAATTTATTCAATTATATTTTCTTTTTATAAATTTTATTTACATAATTTAAAGCATTTTTCTATTTTTATTTTAAAATCGTTTCGCTACAAAAATGTCTGAAAAAAAAAACGAAAAATATGTACCATAAAAAAAAAGAAGAAACGTAAAGTTTAATTTATTTAAATACATAATAAATGTTTAATAAATGTTTTCTACAATTCTCTACCCAAAAAAAAAAAAAAAAGAAATATAAAACACAAATATATAACAACAAATAAACAACGTAACAAAATTACATAATTCATATAAAAAGAAGAAACCCTTAAAAAAAAAAATTAAATTATACCGGTAAATCATTGAAATTTGATCAGTTTCCTATTCATATTTTTTTTAGTAACTTTACTTTCATATATAAAATGAGATAAGTGTAAATCTATTTAATACTCTTGATTTTATTTTATCCTCTCCATGAAATTGTATAATATTATATTAAAATATATTTAGTAAACCCTTTAAGCAACAAACCACCATCATGAATAATATTATAAAAGGGTTGAATTTAAATAAGCAGTTTTTTTTTTCTTTATTTTTCTCTCTAAACTTATTTTCGACCAATAAATATTTCGTAAATTTTCGTGAATTTAATTCAAAGAATTTTATTTAGTTCTTTTTTCTCTTAATTTTGAATAAAAAAAAAAGAAGAAAAACTAAACAAAAAGTGTACAGAGGATGCATAAACGAATGTGGGGACATTGCGCTTTTCTGCAACTATAACTGGAAAAGAAAAGTTATTATTTTTTGAGAAAGAACAATAATTATGATCTTGAGTGACAAAATAATGCTAAATTATAAAATGTAAAATACATTTAACTTAAAGCTTTTATTGCAAATTTTAAATTTTATATAAGATTCTTAATAATTTTTAAACATCCGTCTTTTGTCGGAATATATAAATAAGAACAAGTTAGCAAGAAAACAACTTAAAAACAGAAATTTATTTTATAAAAAGTATTAAAAGAGAATATTTATAGAAATTATAATAATTGTTATTTTATTAAAAGAGTTTTCTCTTTTTATTTTATTAAAATTTCTCAACTAACAATGAGCATTAAACTATTTATTATTCACTTACTCATTAATGAGATTAAATTGTTTGTGAGTTTGCCAATCATATTGAATTAATGTCAAATTTTACGAAAATTTTAGTAATTATTTAATAAAGAGTGAAAAAGTGGACTCGATAGTAGAAAAATTCAAAATAGAGATAAAAATTTGTTTATGAGATTGCTAAAGGTTTTGTGAAACTTGATAGAATTGTTTCACGTATTTAGAAGTACCATTTTTTTTAAATCCAAGAATTACTTTTTCTTAAAATTCACACATTTTTTAAACATCGAAAATGAAGTATGAAGAACAAAAACATAAACATTTATTATTAAATAAAATTAAATAGTATAAAAAAAAATTGTATTTGTCCCTAAAATTAATTGAAAATAAAATGATTATTTACACATTTTACAAACTTTGTTTTTTTCTTTAAATATTTTTATTTTAATTTTCGTTATAATTTATTTTGGCGAAATTTTGGAGATATGTATTTTACAGGTGGTGTGTTACACGTGGTGTTACAGGGTTTTCTTATTTAAATTTCCTGATTATTTACGATTTCACAGACTAAGAATGGAGAAAAAATTTACTGAATATAGCATGTGATATGACATTTTTTTTATAAAAAATTTGCATGGTTATTTGTCTAATGGATTTGTATGTTTTTTTTTGTTGTTATTCAAAATCCCAAGGAAAAAACATAAGAATTGAGAAAAATATGTAAAATTAATAGTTTTTCTATTTTTTTTTCAGAATTTCAGTTACCTAATTAAATAATATTGTATGAATATTTATGAAAAAATTAATAAAGTTTTAATTAAAATAATCATTATAAGTTTTCCTCTGATATTGAATAGTTTTTTTCTTGTATTAAAAAAAATAAGACAGAAAGACAAAAAATAAACGTATATTTACGTTAAAGCTAAAACAAAATATATTAGAGATAAAGTCTTATAATAGAATATAATATCTTTTAAACTTTTTCATTGATGAGATAAAGTTTTCTTTTTATTTTTTTATCATCAAACGATAACAAAAATAATATAAACATATAACAGAGAAATTAGGAAGAAATGTGGGGTTGGGAGGCAAATAAAGTTAAAGGTTTTTGGTTAATATATTTTTGTAATTAAAAATTTTAAGTTTTACATAGTTTTTGTTGTTGTTGTTTTCTATTGATTAAAAACTCATTAGAATTTTTCTTTCTTTTTTCTTCTTTGTTTATTTTTTTTTTTTTGATAATTAAAAATTTGATAATTTTAATTTAAAAAAAAGAAGAAGAAATTGATAATTTTCATAAATAAAAGTATTATTTTCCTGAATCTTGAAGGTAGAAATTTTAAAATATAAAGTTGTATCAGCAAAAAAAAAATAATTTCTTTTGATTTTTATTGGAAGAAAGAAAAAAACAAAATTCTTTTGGTTTGCATTTTTGTTTGTTTTTGTTGCAGTTTCGTTTGTTTAATCCACCTATTTAAAATAATTGGTTATGAAACTTTAGTTCTTTGTTGTTGTTGTTGTTTTGTTTTCTTTTATAGATTTAGTAAGAAAAATATTTAATATCTCTATTTAAACTTATAACGAATCTAAATAATACACAAACACACACACACACATACACCGTAATCCATAATAATGTTTGTTAATATCCGTATGTTTATGACGATGAAATTTAATCAAAAAACACATTTTTGTTACTTTGAATAATTTGTCCCTAGACACTCTATACAAAACATTTTGCTTTTTAGTTCCTTTTAATATTAAATAATATCGAAAGCATAAATATTCTTCATCTTTTATGTTTATTATTAAACCTAAATTAAGCAACAAAAACTACCACAAACATAATATAATAATATATACATCAGTTTTCCAACAATTTTTTTTTTTGTTTTTAAAAAAAAAAAATATTACAAACACAAGAAATCTTTCATTTTATATTTTATTTCAACATAAAATAAAATGTCCAAATATTTAAATTTATTTACATTAATTCATTATTATTATTATTATTATTATTACAAACTTTTTAATATTCATAACGTTTTATGAGAATAAATGTTTGTTTTGTTCTATCATAAAAACAAAAACACAGTTTTCCTAGAGAAGAATTAAATTTTCTTTTTTATTTTATATTTTATGCTGGTTGTTGGTTGAAAATCAATTTTTTTTTTATAAATTTACAAATTAAAATTTTAATGAAAGAAGAAGTAAAAGAAAGAAAGAAAAGAAATAACGTAAAAAGAAAACGGAAATAATTTAAAATTAATCTTTTTCTCTCTTTCTCTCTTTCTCACTCTCACTTTCTCAGACGATAAAATGGAATTTTTTCAAATTAATTTTTCAATTTACACATTTCTGTGTTAAACCAATTACTATCTTTTTTTTGTTGTTGGTGTTCCTTTCTTTCGGAAAATGTTAAGGAAGAAAAAAAAAAGAAGAAAAATATATAAGTTGTTTATGCTTTTCTTATTATTATTAATTTATATATTTGAGAGCAACATTCTACTTCTTATTCTTCTTTACTTCTCCTATACTTCTTCTTTTTATTCTTCTTGTTGTTCTTCTTCTTATTTCTTTCAACAGTTAACGAAAAATCTTAATCTATTTCATTTGCCATTAATCATATCTATTTCCGTTTTCCTGGGCTAAAAGAAAACATGAGAAAGACGAAAAAAAAAAACACACAACAAAAAATAAAAGCAAAAATTTTCTTCTAAACATAAATAAAACGGTGTTTGTATTGATTTTACTTCTTTTTTTTTTTGCATTCTCTCTCTCTCTCTCTCTCTCACTCTTATTGTCTCTCTCGTACACACCTTTTTCTTATACATATTTTCTTTCCCATTGAATTTTTCAAAGAATACAATCAGCTTTTTTTGTAGTCTCATGTAATATTCATTATTTTATTTGACCGTCTTTGGTAATTTGTCACAAAAAAAAAAAAAGAAAGAAAGAAAGAAAGAAATAGAAGGAAGAAAGGAAGAAAAACGAAAGCTTTTTAATAATAATAGAGACTGAAAATGATGAAAATACGGCATACGCAGACACTAACAAATTATGTTTTTTATCCTTCTTATTATTATTTTTATTTTTTTCTCTCATTTTATATGATTTTCTTTTATTTTTCCTTATTCATCTTTCCCTCTCTCCTGGTGTAACAATGTTGACCGGAAATTGGGATATATATATATTTCTTCTTCTTCTTCTTCTTCCTTCTTTCTTCATCATTGTTCGTTCTTTCGTCCTTAAATATATAATATAAACTACTTATATTGCTGAACACATAATCTAATTCTAAAAGTAACTGACACACAATGAACAAAAGAAAAACAAAATTCTTTCTCTTCTTATTTTTTATTTTTTCAAACCAAAAATAAAGTTGCAGGAAAATAGAAGAAATCTTATGAATTTTCCTTAAAAATATTGGGTGATGTGGAGGAGGATTGTGTAGTGGTTTTTTTTTGGTTATCTTTGTAATATTTAAATCTATCATTTTCTTTTATAAAGAACAAAAAAACACAAGTGACCAAAAAAAATTATAACAAGTCAACTGATTCAGTTTAATTCTTTATGTTTTGTTATTATACATTTTTATTATTTAAGAAATTGTCAATTTACAAATAACTCAAAGTAAATTAGGGATGACATCAAATCATAGACAGACACATTAACTCAGACTCAGACCCAGACATGCTTAAAGAAAATGATTCAATTTAGTAAGTGTTGGAAATGACAGAATAATTATGCAATTATTAAATTTTTATAAATGAAACTTTAAGAAATGAAAATAACGTATTCAACATGAATTTACAAGTTTATCGATGATTGACCATATACGTTTTATATTTTCTATCACTTTTGAATATTTTCTATATTCCCTAAAGATCTTTGGTTCAAAGTTCACATTAAAGATTAAAGTGATCATATTTTAATATTTATATCCTTCCAGGGATCATCAGTTTCTATTTTATTGATAAGAATTTAAATACAACAAAAAAAAAAGAAGAAATGATAGACAAAGACAGAGAGGGACACAGAGAGAGGACGTAATGTACGTTAAAGTTGATAAATTATTTAAAATGATTGAAAAACAGTAAAAACTTTATTTGTTATACAATAAAAAAAAAATAAAACAAAAAAGTTCTATAAAACTTCATTTTATTTGAAATTCATTAAAAATTGATTTTAAATTGTAATTAAGAATTCTGTGTTTAAAATCTGATAATATATAAAGTGGTACATGTCGTTATATAAAGAAGGTAAAATATAAAAAGGTTTAAAAGTGTAAAAATTAATGTTAATTAATAAAGTTCATTCATTTATAAAATATTCAACTAAAATAATTCTCTACTTATAGAAAAACACTTTTAAAGTTTTAAATTTAAATGTAAAATTTTAAAGTAACATTTTCATTAGACTTTATAACAGATTTGTAAATAAATGTCAAATATGTTAATATTCAACATTTTAGATTAGAAAAGTTAAAAATATTTTTAATGGTACAATTTTTATTAGAAAATTGAAAAGAATGAAAGTTTTAATTACAGTTGAGCTGATAAAACTAGTCCTTCATGGATGGCCCATACTACATGATTTATTAAGGACAATGTTTTTTTAAGTCAATAATAAATACATTGAAACTCGGTTATAACGAACCCCACTTATAACATCCTTACTGTTATAACGAACTCTTCTGTAGTGAAGTTTGCTATAACCGAGTTTCACTGATGAACTTTTCTTCAGTTTTAAAAGAACTTTTTTTTTAAATTCAACAAACAATAATTTAAACAGGTAATTTTGTTAAGTTCCATGGAATTAAAATCTATTACAGTGAATGAAGGACAAATATAAAAAAAGGAAAATATGAATGAACTTTTAATGAAGTCCAGCCTTTTAATCGGTTTCTCTCTTACATTTTTGCATCTTTACCCTTATTAAAGAAACAAAATAAAAACCTCTGATTAACCGATTTAATTTTCTACTATCAAATTAAGTGCAGTGTTTGATGCTTGAGGTTTTTTTCTCTTCTTGATTCATCTCATGAAGAACCTAATTAATTAATTATAAAGAAAAAAGAAACTTTTTTAAAAAATAATTTCTATTGAAAACTTTTGTCCTTCTTCGTCATAATTTAAGTTTTTCTTTATTTTAAGAGGGGAGAGTTGAAGAAAATTTATGAAAATTAATTTTCATCAATTTCAAAGAAGAACAAAAATACAAGAAAAAAGAAAATCGACGAGAAAAGATTATCAATTTTTTTTTTGTTCTTCATAAAATAATTTTTTTTTAAGTTTTTTTCCCAAAAGGAAAAATAAATTTTGTTTTTTATTGAAAAATAAAAAAAAAAAAATATAAATCAGAAATTTTCTATTAATAAATTTAAAAGATTTTTTTCTACACTGAACGTAGGGATATGCGGGAAAGAAAGAGGAAAATTGTCGAAAGTCGTATATTTTGGTATGATGCCAGAGAACTTATTTAATATTTTTTTTCTTCATACAATTTCAATTTCTTAACAAGATAACACACAAATAAACCAGTCCAGACTGTAACATAACCAACTGAATGAACAAAACGTTTTCATTTTATTCTCCAATACAAAATTGTTGTTTAATTTTTTTTTTTTGTTGGTTTTTTTTTTTGAGAAAAATGTTTCTTCATAGATTTGTATTTAATTTATAGAATAATAAACTTTTACAATTTAGTTTTTACAACAAATCTTTAATGTAATCGAAATATTTGAAGTAATTAAAAAAAAAAGAAAGAAAATGTAGACAAGAAAAGTTTTTGTATTTTGTATTTTATTTCATTTCATTGTTTTGTGTTGTTATATTTTCTTTACGTTTTGTATTTCATCTTTATCATTCTTTAACATTTTTATTTCAGAAAAAGAAGAAGAATAAGTGGATGAAGAAGAAGAATAAGTATAAAATTTAGTCTCAATAGTCTCCTTTGGTTAACGCAAAATAAACAAAAAAAAAAAAAGTTTTCTATAAATTTTAGTGTCGCTGTTTAACTCTGAAGTTTTCTTAGAATAACTGAGATGGAACAGTTTCTGTAGGTAAGTATATATTTTTGATATTTATCATCTCATTATTATCTTCTATCTCTTTCTACTTTTAAGTTTTACATAATACTGAAAATCGATTCTTTTATGCATCAAGTGTGACACGAGAGAAATTTTTTTTGAATAGAAAAAACAAAGGCGAAGGTCAAATCATTGAAACATAAGAAATTCATAATATTTTTGTTTTTCCCTTTTTATATTTTATAAAAAGGACGGTTTGTCATTATAACACAAACGGTTTGATACCTTTTTTTTTGTAAAAGGATATTGTCAGGGATTTGACTCGTGATGGGAACGTCAATATTTTAAATGGAAACATTTTTTTTTAAGTTCTTATCAGTTCGCAAAATTGAATTTGATTTGAAATTATTTTGATTTGAATAATGAAGAATTACTTCACTGCATAATTGTCAGCATAAATTCTGTACTGAAGAAAAGTAATTAAGAAATCAAACGCAAGTGTGTCCGTTCGATACGATTTATTGAATCTTAAGAAAATGTTTTATTAGAATTATTATTGGAGATTTCAGAACAACAAGAATGTGACATCACGAAATTTTCTTTTTATTTAATTTAGTTAAATTTTTCAAAAATAAGAAAATTATGTCATTTACAGAAAATTTCCTTTTATTTTTCTTTGATTTTGAGTTGAAAGTAAAAACGTTTAGGATAAAATGAAAAAAAAAACCTTTTTTTTTCTTCTCTTCTCTTCGTAAATCGTAATCTTATATTTTTTGTTGTTATATTGTTATTATTTGCTGTTGTTTTTTTCTTCAAAACGATTCGGTTGGTTTACTTTTATTTTATTATTGTTTTTTTTTAGTGTGTTCAACAATAACAACCAGGGTTTCCCATATTCAACTACGTTTATTTAAAATGAATAAAAATTGTTTGAGAAACACTGATTTTAGTGTTGTTGCTGTTATTAATATAATTAAATTATATAAATTATATTACATTGTTTTTGTCATAAGACAGAAAGAAAAATAGAGAGAGAGAGACAGAGAGAGACTAAGAGAGACTGAGAGATAGATAGACATAATAAAAAAAAGTACTTTCTAAAAGATCATAAATGAAACAGATTTCCTGCTTTACTGCTTTTTCTTCTTTTACTGCCCACCCCCACCGTATTTTTACCATTCATTCTTTGTACCAACATTTTTTTTTATTTGGTTTTTCTTTTCAAATTTTAACGAATACTTTAGACTTTATTTGGGTTGCCCTTAATAAAATCAAATAAAATAAAAGAAGAAGAAAATCCAGTTCAGTTTTTCTTGTAACAAAAAAAAATCGTGAATTTCTTTTCGATTCAGTTGAATATTCTTTATATCCGTTTTTCTTTTCTTTTAATTTAACATTTTCCCATAAATTTCGTCCGTTTTGCATTGTTTTTGTTTTTAATTTTATCTTTTGAATTCAAACAATGTTCATTTGCTTTGCAAAATACTTTTTTGGTCCGATGGGTCAATTTCTTCAAATTAATTGACAATCGATGATCTTCAGTTGGGACAATAAATGGACAATAATAACAAAAACAAACAACAGCAAATACAATAGCAACAATAATAAAAATCTATTATTTTGGACACGTTTTTAAATCGGCCTTTATTTTTTTTTCTTTCTTCTTTATTTGTTTGTTTGTTTTTTTATTTTTATTTTGATTTTTTTTTCTGTTCGCATTTCGTTATTTGTTTCATTTTTATAGCTTTATTTTACTTTTATATAAAAAGTAGAGTGGATGTTTAGTGGGGGGGACGGTGGGGGTAGTGGCGGTTAGATTTTAAGTATTTATTTTTCTTATAAGAAAAATCTCATTCCCACTACTATTTTATTTTATATTATTTTTTTCTTTCATTCTTTCAGTTTATTTTTTTGTTGTTTTATTTGGTTTTGTTTTTTGTTTTGTTTTTCCTTTTTTTTTGGAACAATAAAGATTAATTTAGTAACTTTGGGAGGATATTTAAATCTTACGTGCTACAGGAAATCGTCTAAAGTTTGACTACTTCCTATCATTTATCATACGGTTTAATATATTCTAAATTGAACAAAACAAAAACCCCAAATATATATACATACATACATATATATATATATATATATATATATATATATATATATATATATATATATATATATATATATATATATATAAACATACAGACACACATATTTTTGGGTGTAAATAAAATATATAAATATGTATATATGCGTTATATGCGATATATATACCCGGTATCACATTGAAGGTATACCTTTAAAATGGTTTGAGTTTTTTTTGTCGGGGTGTTGGGTGGAGGGAGTATATAGGTTTTAAGTAAAAAGGGGATGAGGTTCTTCTTATTTTTTTTAAAGTAGAGTAGAGTATAGAGTAGGTTATATTATTCCCTATACCTACACACACACACACACATAATTTATATTTATTTTGTACGTGTATTACATGAACGCGATTTTGAAGGTCTTTTAATTGTCGACAAAAGTTAATTAATAATAAATGTATAACATAAAAGAGGAACAAATAAATTACCGAAATATATAATATAATATGATCTGATTTATATTTATATACAAACACACACACACACCCACACACAGGGAAAAGATAGGTTTAGTCTTTAGTATTTAGTTAGAGGTGTACCTACACTTTTGCACTTTGTATACAGTATTCATCAGTAGGTAGAAATGGAAAATTGGAAGCAAGGTGGTTTTATAAGAGCCGTCTTAAGGTGATGTTTTTTTCCTTTCACTCTACAGACTCTTTGTTATTTTTTTTTGTGTAGACACATTTTTTATTTCTTTATTTCTATGGTAGTTGAGTATGACTAGAAGTAAGAAAAAACGAGCTGGGATAAAATTAAACAAATAAAATTAATTCATTTTATTTTTAGTTTCTTTCGAAATCTTTAAACTTTTTTATTTACAAAAAAAAAAGAAAAGAAAAATGATTAACTTTTGTTTTCTTTATAGAAATTCAGTAAATTTCATGATTTAAAGTTTTTAAATATTTTTTATATTCTTATAAATAGAATTTTATTTCATTTGAAACTGGGGTAAATTGATTGAAAGGAAATCTTTCTCTCTGCCTACACTTTTTCTTGTTTTTCTTTTCATTTATTTTTATTATTAAAATGAAACTTTTCAATATTAGAGAAATTTTAAATTGATTTTAGAAGAATAATATAAGGCCCTGACTGGTTCCTTTAACATAATAGAGAATTTTCAAACAAAAAAACATCATACCTAAAATATTCTTTATTTATTTATTTGAAAGTGGAAATGGAATGTGGATGATTGGTATTAATGAATTAAGTGAAATTTAATGATCAAAAATAGAACTTTCTCACCCTCTATCTTTCTCTCTTCATCTCCCTCATTTTCTCTCTCTCTCTCTCTCTTTCTTACACAGTTTTATAGAGATTTATTTATATTTTCTGTAATTTACGAAAAAAGATATTTTTTTTTCTCACTAGAAAAAAGATAATTAATTGTTTTTTATTTTTGGCTGTATTCTTTCTTTTCTTATTTTTCTTCCTTTTTCAAGAGGATCTTTGCTGACGTATACTGTAAAAAAATCGAAACGAAACAAAAAGAGAATGAGAAACAAAAAGAAGAAAGATGAAAACAATTTTCTAATAACAAATTATTTATTGTTTTTAGCCTAAATATACATTTCCGTTGCTTTTATCTAAAAATGTTAAGTGGTATCATTGTCTATCTCTTTCTCTCACTCTCTGTTGCTCTATGTTTCTTTTTTTTGAGGAGATTTGCTTAGTGAGCAAATATAATAAAATATTTGTTGGATTATATTGGGGGTAGTGGTGGTAGTGGGAGAAGTGGGGGTAGTTAGTTGGTTCTTTTTTGGTTTTAGTTGAAATTAATTTTTATTCTTTAAGTTTCAAGTCTGAAATCCTATGAAATCCTATGAATATCAAAGGTTTTTTTTTTTTTTTCGTTTTTCCTATTTTTGTGTGATGGTCAAATATATTGAAATTGAATTCAATCAGAAAAAGAAAAAAAAAAACAAGAATGAATAACCTCTTCTTTTTGTATTTTTTATTTAGCTTCTCTCTATTTTATTCATGTCTGGCTTTGGAAGAGTGTGCGACAGATGGAACAATGTCCAGACGAAAATCTACTAAAAAAAATAGCAGAGAATATTTTAACATAAATTTATTGTTATTGTTAAAAGATTAAATGAGAATATTAAAAGATAAATTATTAGAAATGCATACTATAAGCTTTAGCTTTTATCTTAATTAATAAATTATCTAGAATTTATTTTCATAGTTTTTTATTGCTTATACACAATGATAGTATTTATTTTTTCTCTCAGTAAATTGTTTTGAGTTGAATTTTAGTTTGACTATAAACCGATTTAATATTTGGGTGATGCTGAATATATTGGAGACATGAAAAAGGATCATAATATTTTTAATTAGTTCGAGTTGTTATCTAATCTAATTAGGCGTAATAGACAATTACCAATTACCAAAATTATGTCTGCTTTATATTTTAAGTCACATTCACTGCGTGAACTGCAAGTAATAAAAGTAAATTTATTTCACTTATTTCTTTGCAATAATTGTGAAGAATTATTGTTTTCAGATAAAAGCAATTTTTTAAAAGTCTTCATCTGTTTTGAATAGAAAATGTCCGAAAGAAATGTAAAAATAGTAAACTTTATAAAACAAACAGGAATCAGAAAAAAAGATATACTATGACCTTCCTGCCGGTGTGCAGGATAAGGTTTTAACCGAACGATTCTTCTTAGGAAATCTGCATGTTTTCCAAGAACTGGCAATGCGCTGAATTGAATTAAAAATTGCATGTGCAGATGCTAGTTGGTTCAGAACCCACCTCAAAAATAGTAGGTCTCAAGGGTGAATATAACCGAAAAGGTTGCTTGCCCTTGTAAAATAAATAAAATAACTAACTTAATTTTTGAGTTAATAGAACTAAATAGTTGGAGTACTGTAAATTAAAATAAAAATAAAAAAAATCACTGATTAAATTTTTGATAAAATAAAATTGTCTTGTTTTTCATAAATTTATAAAAATGTTCCTGCAACAACGTAAATTATGTTTATTTAATTAAATTTAATTATTTCCGTTTAAAATTCTATCTATTAAATAATTTACAAATGAAAAGATTTTTTATATTTCTGTTTTTTTTTTTTATTATTATTAATCTTTCTTTCGTCTCTCCTCTTCCCATTACAAAAAGACAACAACATTCAAACAATTTTTTTTATTATTATTTCAATTGTCAACCAAAAAAAAAAATGATAAAGTTTATCTAACTGAAAATAATAAGAAAACAAAACAAAACACAACAAAAAAAAAAAAAAAAGGAAAAGAGTGAAAAAGAGGTAGGGAAATGATGGGGGAAAAAAACGAACAACGAAAGAGATGAAAAGTGTGAATTTCTCTTGAACCACACGATTATCCTCTATTGTGAAAATAATTTTATGGGAACACAAAACTCTTAACTCTTGTTCTATTTTTTTCTTTTTGCTTTTTTGGAAAATATTAAAATGGAAATTGTCATGAAAATTTATAACAAAAGAAGGCCGTATAAAAAATAAAAAGTAAAGGAGGAAACCAAAAAAAAAAAAAGGTGTCATCTTCATACTCTCTATTTACAACCTCCCACCCTCCGCCTGACCCATCCCCAACCACCCCGTTTTTGTGTATATACATAGTTTATTATACTCATCCAGTTTTATCATCATACTTTTATCTTAAAATAAAATGTTTTTTGGGGATTTTTATCTTTTTGTGTCATTTAGAGAAAAGAGAGAACATTTTTTTTTTGTCTTGCTTTTTATACAGTTTGTCATTTTTCGACATTTTATCGTTAATATTTGAATTGTTTTTTTTTTCGTCGTTCTTCTCTCTCTCTTTGTGCGGTTTTTCCTTTTTCTTTTCTTTTCCACTGACGTCTTATATTTTATAATCTTGTTATATAAGGAAAAAAAAAATTGAATTATTTTACTCGTTCCATGTTTGTTTTCTATTTTGGCCTCTTAGAATTTTTTCTGGCATCATATTTTTGTAGAAGTGTTTACATGATTAAAATTTTTTGGTTTTGATTTGCCTTAAATTTAAATAATTGAAAACTTTGTTTGATTCATTTTTACATCTAAAAATACATACAAAAATGTATTTAATGTGGGTGTAACCTTTACTAAAATTCATATTCACCGATTTATCTCTAAATAACTTCTTCGTTTAATTTCTCATTCCAATTTATTTTACCTCAACGTATATTTATTTATTATTATTCTCTGATTACATTTTCTCATGTTATTGTTCTAACGACCAAAATCAATTTTTTTAAAAAAACTTATAATTTTGGATTAAAAATTAAATTTTATTAAAACAAAGAAGAGGAAAATGTATGGGAAAAATTAAAAAGAAAATATACACGCGTGAATGAAAATGGGGAAAATGGAGAAAATTTAATGTTGAAAAACTATAAAATGTTATCACATTCATAATACAGATTTTATGTACGTGAATAATACCAAATTAGACAGAGACGTATTTAGATTATTAAACAACAAAATAAATATTTTCTTCTGCGATTTTTGATTTCTTGATACTGAAATCAAATAACAAACTTTAGAAGAAAAATTGTTTTTTGTGTAAATTTTTTTAACTAAAGTTTAATAAAGTCAAGAATACAGAAGATTGTTTTAACATTAAACTTAATCTGGTTAATCAGTGTCTGTAATTGCCTGGCGTATTACATATTTATTTCACTTTCTTAGAAATTTTTTAAAATCAATATAGAAGACAATAAATACATTTTCTATTCAGATAAAATTTATTAGGTATGAGTTGATGTTCTAACACGAAAAATATCTTTATTAATAACAAGAAACAATTACAAAATTTATTTTGTATTCAATAATTTCTTCATTAAACATTTTGATTGCAGCTGTGATTGGTTCTGAATAAAAATTCAATTCAACTACTAAGGTTATTAGTAACTATAGGGTACCTACTATTTATAAAGTTCTAAATCTGCATATGTATTTTATAATTTGAATCAGCATAATACACCTGCTGTATAGACAAATCATGGAGTAATTTTATTTAATAATAAAATGAATTCAACTCTGTTATTTTCATTTAAAAAAAAATCTTTTGAGTCTCGCGAATAAAAAAATATTATAAGACATTTAGGTATTCTACATGCGTTTTAGATTCTTTTCTGTCGGCAATAAAAATCAACTAAATAATGTCAAAAGTAAAGAATAAACGAAAATGAAAGAAACGAAAGAAAAGTCAAAGACGAAAGAAAAAAAAAAAAGAAACAAAAAACAAAATAAAAATGAGAAAACGAAAAGAAAAGAAAAGAAAAGAAAGTAAGAAGAAGAAGAAAGGAAAAAGAAATAGGACACGTTCTACGGTTGAAAATAACTTTAATAAAATACCTTATCTTGTTTTGTAATAGTTTTTATGCAAATTTAACAAAGTGAATTTTTTCTTTCTGTTTTCCTTTCTTTCTTTCATTCTTCCTTTTTTTCATTCTTTTTATTTTTTGTATTTTTTTTTACGATTCATTTATGGAATTATGGTTCAAGGTTCAACCAAAATAAAAAATAAATATAAATGCAGAGAATGAGTGCGAGAGAGTGAGAGAGAGAGAGAGAGAGAGAGAGAGAGCGAGAAATGAAAGAAATTACCCAATTGGATGATTTATGACTTTTTTTTTTACTCAAAAATTGTGTTTTCTTTAAAAAAAAAGAAAAAAAAACACAGCAAGAACGAAAATACTATAAAGCTGACTTTTAGGACAGTGACAACGTGATTCTATTAAAAACTTTTATTTTGATTGGATTGATTTTGGGTGGTTATTTTAGTCGAAGGGAGAGAGGTGTTTTCGGTGAGTTGATATAAAACATATTTTTAAGATGAAATTAAGAAAGAAGAGAAATCTTTAAAAGCTTCTTCGTTTCGTTTCATTTTGGTTGTACTTTCATATTTTTTTTTTATTTTTTTTTTACTTCTGATATTTCGTCTCTCTCTCTTTTTAACTTCTCTTCTTCTTCTCTTCATTTCTTCATCATTATTTTTTCATCTTCTAATATCTAAATTCGATATTATATGTGTATCTTCTTCTTCTTTTTTTTCTTGTTTGAACAAAACATTACATTTTTCTTTTTCTTCCTTTTGTTGTTGTTGTTGTTGTTTTATTATTATTATTACTATATTTATTATTATTATTATTATTATTATTATTATTATTATTATTATTATTATGTATTTAGATGTTCTATTATAAATTCTCTAAAGTTTTTGAACTTGATAAGTATTATATAATAATGTTTTGTGTATACAACAAGTATATCTATACCTATCCTCCAATACAAACACACACACATACACATACTCACGCAGTAACAAACATAAAAGTTGACTTGAGAGAAAGAAAAAAAAAACCACCGAACGAACGAAAGTTCAAGTTTATAAAGCGAGTTAAATAATATACTAAATTATTATTTTTATCAGAGAGCTATATTGGGAGAGAAAGAGAGGAGTGCTTTTGGGGTGAGAACGAAGTTGTTGGGCGGAAAATGGAAAGTTTTTTTTTTTTTGGTTAAAAGATTTTGTTAAAAAAAAATAAATAAACATAAATGAAAAAGTTCATAATATTATGTGATGTGGTTTTTAGGTAATTAGATCTTAGAGGAAAGTTTTTCTATAAGTCCGCGCACGAATTTACATTTTGTATTTTTTTGATTTTGTGATTTTGTGAAAAAAAGACAAAATTTAAAATTAATTTGAAAGAAAGAAAGAAAATAGAAAGAGAAACAGATATAGATACAACAGAAGGAATAAATAAATTAAAATAAAAAAAAAATGATGAACAGAGAATTTCTTAATTAGAAACAATGTTATTGGATATTGTTTAAGTGATTTATAAAATTCTTAATTCTTAATACTGGAAGATTAATGTTCCACTCAAATTAAAAAAAAAAAATCTTTAAAGATTGAAATTTATATATTTTCTCTTCAACCTTCCAACACTCCAACCTCTATCACTTCACTTCGTTAATTAGTAAAATATTTCATTTCAATTTTTTGAATTTTATTTAGAAACAAAAATGTTTTCTTCTTTCTTATATAAAAGACTCACTTCACCTTGATTTTATAAAATTCATTTTCATTTTGTCCTTTTATTTTTTATTTTTATGGAAAATTGAAGAGAAAATAAATTATAAACAATTTGACGGTTAATCAGTGCATTAGTGTAGTCTTATGGGTCTTACTGGTTGTCTCAGTTTTTAATTCTTTTTTTTTGTGATTTCCATTTGTAGGCGCATGAATTTTTTTTTCATTTGGAAGTTTATCGATCTAAGGTAAGGTTGAAGTGTTAGAAAGATTCGGAGAGTGACAGAAAGTTAGTATTATGGTAAACTTCATTAGTAAACTAAATTCTGTATAATTAACTAATTTCAATAAAAATTAAAAAAACTATTTTTAATTTAAATAAGAAGAAGAAGAAGAACACGAAAATGAATTAAAAAAAATGTTAATGGAAAGAACAAAAATAATTCATAAATATCCTTGAAAATTATTCGCGTGATGTAAATTAAAAGAAAAATAACTTTTACGTTATTTCCTTATATTTTATTTGATTTTGTTTTGGTTTTAGCTCTTTTTTTTTAACCAATAATTAACATAATTTTACGTTTAGTGAAATCATTTTAACATTTTTTATCGTAGAAAAGATAGTGACCAATTAAAGGTAGAAAAAAAAACAAATTCCATACACCTCTTTTTATCTCATTCCATTTGAAATTCTTTTAATATCGCATAAAATAAAAACGAAAAAGAAAAAGTTAAATAAAAACGAAAATGCGTTCACGTATGCTAATATATTTTCTAGTCTAGATCACAAATGGATATTATATGTACTGTGGATAACGTTAACAGTTTTTATATGATTTTAAGAAATTTTATGCATGATGTAAAATTTTAATTTTATTTGTTGTTGTTGTTGTTGTTGTTGTCATTTTAGCGCAAAAGAAAAAGAAAACGAAACGAGAAGAAAAGGAAAAAAAACATATGATGAAGATTTTTAATGGATGGGATTTAAAAAATTTTATACTGGATGTAAAATTTATTTGAAAGAGTTTTTCCATTGAAATTATTATTATTATGATGTGAATTTTTCTTATTTCATCTTTTTTTTTCACTTCCGACATGGAAACGTGATTTTATTTTTAAATAAAAAAAGGAAAAATTGTAAAGAGAAAAATAATAATATTATTCACCAAGACTGCAACTTAGTTCCGGATTAAAAAATCTTTATTGGATGATGTCATGGGAATCAAGTTGAGCCTGGGAGTAAAATGGTATTAAAGTGATAGACATCTGGTGGTGTTAATAAATATTAAATCTATTCATTTGTAACATGATTTGAATAAATATTTTTATCCAAATTTTGATTTTTTATGAATTTCATTTGAATGTTTTTTGTCATAAGTATGTCCACTTTTTGATGACCGAGTAAAGTCATTTCCACTTAGTTTTTTGGTTATAATTTATAAGTGTCCTAAAATTATTTATCTCGATTTAAGTTTAGGAACACATTTTAAAGTTGCCGAAGTTTTTTCCTTAGTTGAAATTTATTTAATCGTAATGTTTTCATGGAATAAAAACTTCTGAGTCATAGATTATGTGTCGGTAATTGTTCATGTAAACGTTTCAATTGTAAGTTAAATTGTGAGTAAACTTCATTAAATATTTAATGAAATTCAATGGAATTGTGCTTACGTATTTTTATTTTTTTACGTTTCGATCAACGTAACATTTATTTTTCTCTACAAGAGAATTTTCACAAATTATTTTTTCACTGTAAAATTTATATTTATGTACTGTTATGAATTCTGATAAAATTTATTCCTTCAAAAAAAAAAATAAAAACAAAATTAAGTCTAAATATAATAATGAAAAAGGAAGTTCAAATTATATATATTTTTTTCTCTAGAAACAGAAACCATCGATCAACAAATAACCACATTACAATATAAACCTATTTATGTACAATAATCTATGTATAAACTTTTATGTATTTAGAATTGAACATTATGTGTCTGTGCATACATGTATATGTATGTGTGTGTGTGTTGTTACAAAAATAAATTCTGTTTTCCGGAAACTGAGCACGTTATCTTTTGTACTATAGAATAGGTAGGTATATATAGAGTTACCATTTGAATTCATTTCCCCAATATACTGTATTTATGTGAATATCATAAACCACAGAACATTGGACATTGATTTTATTCATTTGATTCTTTCGATATTTTACTTTATATAACATTATGTATTTGAATCTGGATTTAGATTAATATAATGCATAGGAATGGATATACATATATAGGATATTTGTACATTAACATTGCTATAAATTTAACAAAAGATTGACTCTTATCATCATCATCATCATCATCAGTATCATCAGGAGTATCATCAATTATATCTATTATTGATTTCATGTAGTCAATTTAGTGATGACTTTATTATTATATAAGGCATTTTTTCCTTTCACTCAATAATGAATGTAAAAATAGATTATCAAAAAATATATGGTCACATATCTACAACATTAATATTATAATTAATGTCTTAATGTTGACAGATTTAAATCAAAAATGCTAAATACATAAAAGCAACAAAAAAAAATGACAAAAATCATTAACGCTTACAATTTTTCCTCAACAATTTCTATCTTTTTTTTCTTCTTTAATTTTTTCTTGTTTAATCAAATGAAGAATTTTCAACTAATAATTATTCATTGAATGTTGATTTTCAAAATTAAATTTGTTCAGTTGAAATAAGTTCAAAGGAATCAAAAATTCTAAACTAAAACTAACATTAATATATGAACATCAACGCGATATTTATTTTCATATTAACGTATGATAGCCATAAGCTAAATGAACCAAAATAAAATATCGTTAATTAATTTAGTTTTATGTTCGTTTCTTTTATTTGTTTCTCTCTTCAAATAAATAAAAATGATTCATTAAAAGAATCTGAACTTTTTCTTAAATTCAAGTGTCTTTTTATTATCAATTTAATAAAAATAATTTATCTTTAAAATGTATTCTTCAATGTTTGATCTTACAATCAGGGCCGGTCCGTCCATAGGGGCAAATGGTGCAGTAAAACCGGGCGCAATAATTTTGGGGCGCATTTTTTTATTATTTTAACTATGTAACAAAAATACTTTAAAAATAAATTTCTAATTAAGTTTAATAAACTTCCTAATATGTTTCTATTTAATTAAAATTCAAACCAAAATCCACTGAAATAAAATCTATAGGAATATGTTGCGTTTCTAATGTATAAAAGAAATATTGGTTCAATTTAAAAAAACACACCATTCTAACTACATTCAAACCAAAATGCTCTGAAATAATATCTATATATGTGTGTATTTCTAGTATGCATAAGAAATGTTGGTTCAATTTTTAAAAACACACCATTCTCACTACATTCAAACCAAAATGCTCTGAAATAAAATCTATATATGTGTGTGTTTCTAGTATGCATAAGAAATGTTGGTTCAATTTTTAAAAACACACCATTCTCACTATTTAATATAATATTTGCTTAACAACAGCTTCTGAAATGTTGAATTCAACTAACAAATTAAAAAAATGTAACTGCATTCTCACCCTCAAGCTCAAATAATATAAAAAATAGTTGTATTAATTTAGAAAAAGCCCTTAAAAATAAAGAACACTTGGATTTAAGAGGTATAGATTTATTTAATAAGCTGGAAATGCTTTTCTCAATTTTAACTTCCAAATTGACGCCTTTAGCAACATTAGTCTATATATTTGATAAAAACTTGGATTCAGTGTTCCCAAATACAGTTATAGCTTTAAAAATACTTATAACTTTGCCAGTAACAGTCGCATCAGGAGAGCGAAGTTTCTCAAAGTTAAAAATTATTAAAAATTATTTACGAACAACAATGTTGCAAGAAAGATTGACTGGATTATCTATGTTATCAATAGAAAACGCTGTTCTTGAAAATATAGATTATCATAATTTGATAGACAGCTTTGCGAAGATAAAGGCTAGAAAAATTAATTTCCTAAAGTAAATTTAAAGAAAAAACTGACATGTTCCTTTATTATTAATTGTTCCTTTGTTAAGTGATATTTTTTTTAGTTCATTTTTATTTTTACTATATGTACTGAACATTTGCAATTTTGTTTTATTTTTTATTTTATAATTTATTGATTTTTTTTAAATAAAATGTTATACTCATAAAGGCGCCTTTTTTTAAATTTAACCGGGCGCAAAAATATCTAAAACCGGCCCTGCTTACAATATAAACTTTTGTTTGTAAGAAGAATACGAACGATTGATTTTTAAAGTGAAAATTAACTTTACGTAAGGATTACTCTTAATACTCTAACTTTTAATATAGTGGAACTCAATTCCATTACTTTGTTCACACTTTCGTTTAAAAGTTTTTGGTAAGTTGTTGGATTTCTCAATATAAGTAAGGCGTATGTGTGAGTTTACCAAAGACAATAAATAATAAATGTACTTCGACAAAATTTACTTCAATTGATATTTAATCAATATTTTAAATTATAAAAGAATTTAAAATTTTCCCAAACAGAAAATCTGAAAAACAAAAAAAAAAAGTAAAAAAATCCCAAAAAGAAAAAATTATATTCAAAATGACAATGTTTGTTCCCTTAAATATTTCTCTCTGAAAACCCAAAAAAAAAAAAGAAAAACTTTTTTCTGTGTAAAAAAAGGGGCATTTTGAAAATGAAGACAAAAAGAAAACAAAAAACAATTTATCGTTTTATCTTCAACGCGCGGACCTCTTTTTTTTTGACGTGGGTTTTCTAGAAGTTTTTTTTTCCTATTAAACATAACTTCAGTTTATATATATATATATATATATATATATATATATATATATATGAGTCAGTATACTACTAATTAAGGATAAAATTCTTGTTTGTTACTGTTGTTGTTATATTTCCTTGATGTTACAAGGACACAGTACACACTCATATATACTCATATACATACATACTTACATTCGTAATCATACAAAAATAAAAACATTTTGTACCGTTTACCTTTTTCCTTGTACTTTACAGAATATAATATTTCCAATTTTATGTCATATTGAAACATTGTTGAGTGTTTTTGTGGTTAAGTATTTATGTGATAGTGTGTGTGTGTGTGTGTAATAAAAATCAATAATAATTAAAATATTATTTTTGAATTAATTATCTGATAAAGATAAGTAAAAGGAAATCATTTTTGGACGACATGAAGAGACTCGTAAACAAAGAAAAAATAAACAAAGAAGCTACAAAATAATGTCTCTTTCTTTCCAAGCCAGAACGAAAAAAAAAATCATTCAAATTGAAAACATAATAAAAAAAAAAAAAAGAAGAAAAAGTGTCAACGCGCGCTTTTAGAATACACAAAAAAAATGTATTACAATAAAGGTGTAATAATTTAATAGATTTTGAGTTAAATTTATACTACAGGGAGTTAAAGAGCAAGAGAGAGATAGTGATTGGGAATGAGTGAAAGAGATAAATAATAAAAAAAAAACTTAAAGTAGGTAAATCATATTCTATCTATATATTTTCTATATAGGTACATTACGTAGTTTTATACTTGTGTAACTCGATCATTGAAATGTCACCCTTGGGAGGTCATATTGTGTCAATCGATCACGATAACAGCTCATTCATTTTATATACGAATATTGTAGATTTAGATATATATATACCTTCACTCAAAACACCTAAAGTTTAATCAAAATGATTTCCCTTGATTAATTACTTTATTGTTGGTTCAGGTGCAAAACACCTTCTTCTTCTTCTTTTTATTTTATTTTTATAAAATAATAAGAATATTTTTTTTGTCTTTATTTTTTTTTTTGGGATTTTTTTTCTGTCTTTCTTTTTTCCTTACGGAATATAAATAAGTATTAGAATAATTTTCTATATTCTCCATTAATATTTAGAAAGGGAAATTTTTCTGTTATTTCTTCAAATCATCAAATTATTAAAGAGAGAAAAATTCAAATCCACTTTACACACTGATTACAAAAGTTGTTGTTATTGTGGAAAATCGAAAATATTTCATAGTTAGAATCAAAGGTAAAAAATAAAACTTTATTCTGTTAATATATCAATTTGGCGTTCATGTCAACTCTGACAAATTTCATAAACAGAAACTCACCTTAAAACTGTAGCATGTTAAGCGTCATTCAATTGAACTAAAATAATGAAGAGTGAAAATTCATGAATCTAAGAATATTCTAAGAAAAGTTAGAAAATAGACTAAAAAAAAAACAATAGAAGTAAACTGAATGAGAAAGATTAGATTTTAAATTTTAAAAGAAAATTTATTCTAAATCATGAATAAAATGTTATTTTAAAGTTACTTTATTTCTTTATGGTTGAAATGTTTAGAACTTGATGACGATGCAAATATTGTGAATTTAAATTTCATTTTTGTTTAGAGAGAAAAATAATTTCCTGCAATACGGTTTCTGATTAAAAGATAAATTTATACAAAATTGAAAATAGAATTTTTGGTATACAGAAGTTAAATTTAAAATAGTTTAATTATTGAACATAGATGAAATGAATAAAATGAGAAAATAATTTCTCAATAGAGTTAAATATAGAGAATCTTTAAAATAAATAATACAGATTTGGATTAAGATTAAAAGTTTAGTTTATTAACTTTTTAATTAACCTTCACCTACAATTAAACAAATTTCAATGTTTTAAACTTTTTCTTATTCTGATTTATAAAATAAAAATGGAGAATGACTTTACTTTTTGTAGTTGTTGCGTTTGTCATAGTTTTTTTTCCGAAACTTCATAATTATAGGGATTGTTATACTTAGATGAACAAAAAAATTACAAATGAACTGACCATAGTTTTTTCTATTCTGTTTCATGAAAAAACTTATGTGCGCTTGAAAGTACTTTTCCAATAATTCAGTGTGCTTTTCATTTTATGTATTAGTAAAAATGGGTCACTGCCTCACTGCAAATATCGATAAGTCTAAAACCCAGAAATGAAATTAAATGAAAACAAAAACAAATAATTTAGGAATTATTTTCTTTTAGTTTCAAATGAATTTCTCGTCAATATAAAATTCTTTAAATGCTTTAAATCGTGTAGAAAAAATATTGACAAAATTTACTAATATTTTGTTACAATTTGTATGAACTGAATTTTTGTTAATAAAATATCGTTGTCATGAGTTTCTACAAAATAGTGCCAGTTTATTTGATTTTGACAAATTTTAACACTAAAGATTTTCTAAACTAAAAATATAAATGTCAATAATATGGCTTATATAGTTTACATTTTTTATGCAAACATTATTGATTGAATTGAATTTAATTCTCTAGACTATAATAGAATTGGTGTGATATAATACAGAAACAAATATTGATTAGTTTTCATTAAATAATAAATATTAATTTAATTGAATTTTATTTAGAAAAAATAAAATTTATATAAATTCTAAATTAGATAAAATCAAAACAATTATTCTGTAAATATTTTAATACAAAATCACAAAAAAAAAATAGTTTCTTGACAATTTAGTGTATGACAGTGTCACGTTTAATGAAACTATATTTTTAAAAATATTCAACATAAAATATAAAATATTCTCATAACAAAATGTCACCAAGTTGGATAGTTGAATAGTTGAATGGTTATTATTTTTCGTTTAAATTTTAAGACTTTTTCACTGTACTTATATGACAAGTAGAAATATTTTTGTAGTTTATTTATGTCATATTGTGCTTTAAATTGTAAAAGTAATCTACACACACATGCAGAAACGTAACAATATAAAAATGTTATTTTAAAACATTTTGATAAAAAAAATAGGGAATACAAAATGAACAATTGTAGTCGGACTAGATCACTGTTTTCCAACAGATCTGATGTGTGGTGAGACAAAAGTTTTTTTATTCTGTAAATGATACAAATAATTTAGAAAATAAATTAACATAGATTTTTGTTAAAGATAAAAATGGTTGACATACAACTGATCTAGGTCAGATGTACAAATAAAACTTAAATTTAATATCGTTATATTTATATTTATATTCACCTAATTGAAGTTCTTATGCCCATTTACATTAGTTAAATCGATCAGATCAACTGCGTTATGAAATAACGATAAAATAAAATAAAACAAAAAAGGATTATTTCAGCGATTAAAATATTATTAAGTAAAACAGCAAAAAAAAAATGACAATCCTTTTAATGTTGTAGTTGGTTGCTGTTGTTGTACTGTTTATGATCATAAAAATACAATACATAATAGATTATAGTTAATAATTATAACTTTATTCATAATAATGAACGTTAATAATCTATATCTTCTATCTCTCTCTGTGTTATTGTGTGTGTATGTATATATTTATGTAATTAAAGTATAATGATGCCTTAATAATTGTAATCCTTGTTACATTTTTTTTCCCATAATAAAATCTATAAATGAAAATTCATTAAAAGTATATTGTATAAAATTTGGTAATAATTATTGTTTGTTTGTTGAGAAATTTTCTCTATAATACATTTTTTAGTGTTACAAACACACACGCTTCATAATGAACCCATTAATGTGTTTTTTATTTTTGGAACCTAAATTAAACTGATTATAAAATTTCCATTTTCTAATTTCTAACAAAAAAACATAATTTTAATTAATTAGCTTTGTTGTTGGTTGTTGTTTGTACATAGTTTCTAAATCAAAAATAAAAATTATCATTATTAAATTCTTAAAAAATTATATATTGAGTTTTTGTTTCCTTTTCCATTTCTTTTTGTTGAGTTTCTTTTTGGTCCTTTTAAAGTTTCAACTGAACCTCAAAATAATAATACCGACAAATATCTGTAAATTATTTGTAAATTATATTCAATAAATAAAAATTCATTTTTACGTGTTTTTACATTTTTTTTTTGTGTAAAGTAAAATTACGTGAAATTTTTCTTTTTTTTGAAATAATTTTGGTATATTTTCTATTTATCTCACAAGTGTCTAGACTATTAATTTTTATTTTGAAATCAGAAGGGATTGGAGTGAAAGAGGATTGGAAATGAATTTATATAAGAGAGAATAAAGCAAAAAAAAAAATGTACTAAAGAAAGGGATGGGGTTAAATAATAAAATTTGTTACTTTCTTTAGGATCAAAGATCTGACATAATTTTCTAACAATAATGTTACTCTTCCCATACTTTTATAAAATAATAAATAATAAAAAGTGCGTGAGAATTTCTTTATCTTCCTCTTCAAGTTTAATTTTTTTTTTACTTTTTATCATCATTTTTCGATCAAAAAAATATATTTTGTAAGAACTTCAATTTGGATTTATATACGGTTGTGTCAGTCTAAGTCATTTCAACACTAAAATTATATAGGATCTGTCATACTGACTGATTTTTATATTTTTCTCTCCATTTTTTTTCGAATCTTATTTATTTTTTTTAAGTTTACAAGAAAATATTCTGTACATCAATAATAAAACGCATGAGCTTTTTTTTTTCTATTTTTTTTTGCGCTTATAAATTTTTTTTTCTTCATTTCTAAATATCAGAGATGACTTTTAATGTTGAGTTTCTTACATTTTTTTTTTGATCCTTTAGGGTGGATTTTCCTTTTATACATTTATACGTTCAGTTCAAGGTTATTTCGAATTTTCTTTAGATTTTTTGGACATGACCTTTTAGTTTGACACAATACAGAAAAGAAAAAAAATTGGAGTGCTGTGACAGAACCAAAAAAAAACAAATTGAAAAGGTGGAGGGACAAAAATTGAGGAAAATTATTCTTAGTTTTTTTTTATCTGATTTGAACTGAGCAAAATGTGGAAATAATAAGTGTGGGCGTCGTTTATTCACTGGTTAAATGAGATTTGGGAATTCAGAATAAATTGAAAGATTAATTTCGATAATTAAAGAACAGATTTGGTTTTTGTGTATTTAATGATTCAATGATAGTTTCAACGAGGGAATTAATTCAGTTTACACTTTTCCTTGGGCAGATGGTTTCTCATTTTCTAATTATTACATTATTCCTAAAGTTTCTACGTGAAATTAGAATTTAAATTCTTCTTAAAGGGACCATCAAACAATTGCTATTTATAAAAGCATAAGAAAAATACTAAAAGAAAACTATATTTATTTTGTTGTTGTTGTTTTATTAAATATCAATCGGAAACCTAATCCATTTTGATTGAGATAACATGACAAATGTAATCAAACAAATACAAAAAACAAACAAATAAACAAATAAATAAACAAACCAACAAACAAACAAACAAATATATAGAGAAGAAAAAAAATTTATTTACCAAAATCTTCTTTGACAGAAAATTATACACACATACACGCATACATATTTTTTTATACATGTATACACACTTAAGGCATACACTAACATACATTTACTGATGTTTTATAATATTGATTTGATATCCCAAACTCCATATGGCGCCAAATGGAACATATCTACCAGATTCGTTGACATTTGCCAATATTGATATTGTCTCTTCAACTACAATATTCTACTTTTAGTAAACGAAGTGATATTACAAAAAAGAAAGGAAAAAGAAGAAGTAGAAGCAACAAAAAGAAAAGTACAAAAAAAATGGAGACATTTAAGCATTAAATAAGGAGGAAAAAAAAATACAAAAAAGTAAAGTTTAAGCGAAGGGAAATTTTCATTAACTAAAAGAAAACAAGGAAGGAAGAAACAAAGAAAAAAAAAACGCTAAATGTGACTCACACATTTCTATATACTTTATGATCATATTTTTGTAATTCGATTCCTATTTCCCATTTTCTTAACTCTCATTTCTTCCATTTTCGATTTTTCCATTTGTCCCCTTATTTTTTTTTTCTTGGGGTTCCTATTTTTATTTTATATGCGTAAAATATACAATAAGATACATAATAATGTCATGTCAAATCTCAATTGTACCATAAACTACCCATATTGCTTCCTTCCTTTTAATGTCTTAGCCTGTCATTCAATTTTTATACCTTTTAGATACGTTAAAAATAACTGATATGAAAATAGGTTTATATTTTGTTCTTTTTTTTTGTACTTATAAATAAGGAGGTGAAATGTGGGAATGTAGGAATGTAAGAATGTCGATATGAGTGTATAAACTTAAGGTAAAAATGTAAAAGGTCAAACAAATATTTGTAAATCGCGATTTCTGATAGAAAAACTAAAATGAATTGAAATGTTTACATTGCATAATGTACAATATTCCTTAACGGATAAAAGAAGGATAACAAGAATATAAACTTAGAATTGACGATAAAGCGAAAAAATTGACTAACAGAAAAGCTTAACGGATAAAAGAAGGATAACAAGAATATAAACTTAGAATTGACGATAAAGCGAAAAAATTGACTAACAGAAAAGCTAAAGCTGCATTAAAAATAAAATCTATAAAATTGCACAAAAGTCGTTGTGAAAACTTTAACCAACAGTAAAGACATTCCCAACAGTCAAACATTAAGAATATCTGGTCAACTTAAATTCATTGGATCTTTTATGGATGATATGAAACATATAAAAAACATATGGTCAATTGGATATATTTTCAATAATCATTTATTAAATGATAAAATACAATTTTTCAAATGAATTTTTTTTTTCTCTTAGAAAATAAAAAAAAATTGTCTCGTTGTCGTCAAGGCAAAAAAAAAAAAAGAAAGAAATTTGTACACCATCTGTGTGAAATTTTACCAAAATTATAAATTGATAATTTTCGAGGATAATAAAAAGCATACTTGAATTTCTTTAACACAAAAAAATAATAATAAAGAATTACAAAACAAGAAAGGTTAATATTTTTTTGTTACGTCTTTTAAACTTGTTGAATTTACAATGTTGTCGATAAAGCAAAAAAAAATAAAAATATTCGTTCTATACTGTTTTTGTTGGTGTTTTATTTAGATTTTGATTATAAACCAATGTAAAAACTAAATCAGTATTGTATAGTTAATTCCGCCTCCACCATTTTTTATATAATTATCTAGATAATTATTGTAATTATAAATAATATGAAATTATTTTGAAATGAATAAATAAAATAAATGTTTTCATTGTTGTTGTTGTTTTTGTTATTTTATTTGGGTTTTTGTATTTTTGTGTTTTGTTGTGGAACAACCAATATAATTTATTTTTTTAAAAAAATTAAACAGTACAAATAAAAAGTTTGTTTAGATTATAATTAGTTAATTAATTGCAAATAAAACAATGAAATAATAATTTATTTGCTGTTCATTTTGTCCATTCTTTATCTATCTATTCCCAGATAGCTGTGAAAATAATCATACCCTTGTTTTGTTTTTTTTTTAATTGTTTCACATTATTTATCCATTTTCCATGTTCAAAATATTAACTCAATAATTTTGTGGTTGAAGAAAGAAGAAATAAAAAATTGCCAAGTGGAGACGCCTAATTTTTTGTTGGCTTGTCTTTTTTTTTTTGTACAAAAAAAAAAAATTAAGTGTAGGCGCCTAATATTATTCTGTTCAAGAAAAAATATTTATGTTTTGTTTAGTAAAAAAAAATTCTTGTCGTCAAAATTTTTGACCATTCTCCATTTTGTTAGTTTCAATGTAAATATTTACTTCGTGTTCCATTTCACTTTCCAGTCACTTTAGAAGGATAAAACTGACACTTGAGTTTGTCACTATAAAACTATCATAGTTTGGGTGAACAAACTAAAGTTAAATAAAAGTGTTTTAAAGTGTTTCCGTTTGGTACTTTACATCCGATATTTTCTAGATAAAATTTTAACTTTAAAATATTTTTTACAAAAATTTCATAAGTTTCTTTTTAAAGAAAGAAAGAAAGAAAGAAAAAGGAAAAATTGAATTTATAAATAAACCAAATATATTAATTGAAATAACGGCAAAATCAATAATTCTAAAATAATAATCAAAAAGTACACAATTATCCAATTGATGTGTTTGATTTAACAAAAAAAAAAAAATCTTCATAAAGCAAAACACAAAAAAAAAGGTGAAATAATTTTTTCCAAAAAATATAAATTTTCTTTTTCCATTTTTGTTTTCTTTTTTCAAATAATTTGTGCCAAATGAAAAAATTACAACACCAACCAAAAAAAAAAAAAATACATAAAATGTTAATTAATGCTCATAATTACATCAAAAAAATTTTTTTTTCGTAGAACGTACATATTTTTTTTTATAGACTTTTAACTACAACAACAATATAAACGGGAATTTCCATTAGACAAGAAAAAAAAATTATAAATAACAAAATTATTCGCTTGTCTCTTGTTACACAAATAAAAATAAAAAATATATAAAAATTATATCCAATGATTGATATTAATCTGTTTTGAATGTGGCTGCATCAAATTACAGGCGATTAAAACAGAACGAATAAAAAAAAAAGAAGAAGAAGAAATATCAAAAAATATTCGCGTCCATTGTAAACGTTCATTTGAATCCGATTTGAACAATTTTTCGTTAATAAATACAAACACACCCACACACACACTACACACAATTTTTATTTTTATTTTTGTATTTTGGAACACGATCTCAATTACTCGTTCTTCTGTTTCTTTTTTTTTTTTTGTTTTTGTTTTTATGATTATTACTCCTACTCCATTTTATTATTCCAACAGCAAATGAAAAAAAATACACAACAACAACAACACCAACAACAACAAAATCATACACGTTTATTTGCGCTTGGCATCACCGACGATATGCTACAATTTTTTTTTGTGTGTTTCTTTCTCACTCTGCGCTTTTGGTTTTGTTTTCAACAAAAATTTATTCCGAAAAATTGCGATAAATTTTTATATTTTTACAGAGAATTTAGTGGGTGGTTTGGGGATGATTGAGGTTATTTAAAGAGTAGAATTGTTGTGGTATTGTTGTGCGGGGGGCTGTTGTTGTTGTTTTGTTTGGGAAGGTATAAGTTACAATTGTACCTATGATGTACGCAGTGTGTATGTGAGTGTGTGTGTATGTGTAGCGTTAAATACAATATTTAAATATTGTCGTTGAATTGTATAAAATAAATCAAAAATATTTTATAGAAAATAAAAAAAAAAGTTTTGTAAAAAAAACAAACAAAACAACCAAAAAATATAAAACGTAAAAAAGCTTCAAATTAACTGCGTTTTTTTCGGTTTTTGTATTTTCATGATTTTCTTTTATTTTTTTTTATTTCTATTTATGTTGTTGTTGTTGTTGTTGTTATTGTGATTTATTATTTTTGATTCTGTTTGATTTACATTGGTGTATTATTGGTAATATAATATTATTTTCACTGAATTTATAAAACAGAAGTTACCGAAAATGGTAAAAATTGTAGAAATAAAAAATAAAGTACAACAAAAACAACAATGTTTTTTTTTTCTTGGCATATAAACAAAAGTAGGTACTTTGAGGTTTGAATGTATTTTTTTTTTGTATTTTGTTTTCAACAAGAAACAATAAAAAAAAGACGAATATAAAAACAATAAAAAAATTAAGATGGAGAAGTAGAAGAAGAAGAAGAAAAACAAACAATACGAATACAGAGAGACAAAACAACAAAAAAAATGTTTAGTACTCTTTTGTGGGCTATTGGCGTGTCGATGACATAAAACAAGAAAAAAAAAACATAACCTAAAAAGACAAAAAAATTTAAAAAGATAAAAAATTTCCGCTGTTCTTCTTCTTCTTTTTTTTATTTTTAAAACGAGATCAATTTCAAAATTTTTCATCGTTTTCAGTGGAATATTAAATGTGTGTGTGTTTTCTGTTTATCAATATTTAAGCGATAATTCCTTCCCATTTCAGAATAATTGTATTAAATCGACATTATTTGATTAAGTTTCAGTTTGTTAATTTTTTATCAGGATGCACGTCAAAGTTTTAATTTTCATTGTTTCTTTTAATGATTATTTGTTGATTTAATTCAACCAATTTAAATATTCGGATGATAATCCTTTTTTTATAATCCTTTATTTCTGTAACATTATTATTCCTTTAAAATCTTTCCACTAAAAAATAAAGAATTCAAAAATATCTGTGTGACTTCTGTCATATGTAATAAATTTTGATTGTCATTCAGAGTATTGGGTGAGAAGGGGGGGTTATGATGGGATGGAAAATATAAATTCAATTCAAAGTAAAAGAAGATAATATTTTATAATACTCATTGAAATAACAATAGAGAAAATTCTACATGGAAAACCACCAACATTAAATAAATAATTCAATTTCTTCAAACAAACCAAAAAATAAAAACAAAAAATTAAAACAGAGAAAATCAATTTTGTAATGTCAAAATAAGAAAATGACATAAAACTATATTTTTTTGGATATAATAAATAAATATTCAATTAGATTAATAGAAAATTTAGAAAATCAAATAAATCAAGAAATTATTACGTCATTTGGTAAATCCTTAAATACATAAAGTCAATAAAATCAAAATTAAAATTAAGAAAAGAATGGGAAAGCCATACTTAAAATTTATTTCATTAGAATATTTTTAATTAGCGTTTAAATAAATTTTCTATTAAAACTTTAAAGCGTAAAACTTTCAAAGTTTTTCACGTACATTTTTAGTGGAAAGAATTAAAGTGAATTGTTGTGTATTCATGACGTTCTTGAATATTTAAAAAATGAAGAATTATAATGCAATTGTAATCGTGTAACAACAACTTCATAGTTTTTTTCAGTTTCGTTAGATTTTATAATTTTTTTTGATTAAGAAATAAATAGGAAGAAAATTTTAAATGCTAAAAAAATCGTTTCAAACTTAAAATAATTTCAAATGTGGCGGGGGTTTTTTGTGTTTATTGAATTCTGTAATTAAAATTTGTCTGAATTCTGTTTATCTGAATTTCTCTTCTGTGATTAATGGACGACATACCGAGTATCAAATCAGTTTTTTAATTAGTGCGTAGAAAAATAAAATCCAAATATTGGTATATTGGACATGGATTCAGGGCCTTTGAATTTACCGAGAATTATTTGATGTTCATTTTTTTACAAAAATTATTACATTTTCTGAGATTTCGTGGTGGAATGACCTCGTTGAGATTAACAAAAAAAAAATTCATCTAAATTTAGGTTTGTACTGTATGAGGCAGAAATATTAAACACCAAAATAATAATAATATTGACGAAACCGCTTTTATAAAAAAACAAAATAAACAAATATTTAAACCATTGAAAATATTATAAAAAATAAAATAAAATAAAAAAAAAGGTCATGTTTTTTTGTGATTTAATGAAACCACAAAATGTCAATTTTTTTTTTTTTCTGTACTTTATTTTTTTGTTTTATTTTGTTTTGTTTGAAGTTGTGAAAATAATGAGTTTTTATATTAAAATTTTTTATAATAAAATAACAAAAATGTTATAGCAACAATAACAACAACAAGAACAGGAACAACAAAAGTAAAAAAATATTATAACATCCTGTTCTATCTTGTAAAAATCTAACAAAAAAATATCAAAAAAAAAAAAACAAAAAGACAAAAAGAGAAAAAGAAAAAAGGAATAAATATGAGAATATGGCTAAATTTAGGATTTCCGGGGATTGGGAACATTTCCGTTTTCATATATATAATTTTTTCTCTATCTCTCTCTCTCTCTCTCTCTCTTTCACAGTGGAAGATGGTATTATTTTGGGCATATGTTTCGGAAATTTATCCTATTATACTTTTTCGTGTATTGTGTTTGTGAACTTTTCGTTGTGAAGATAGAAAAAAAAAAAATCCTAAACCATAATTAGAATGACATAATTTACAGAATAAATAAAGAGAAAAAAAAATGTATAAATATTCTAAGGATTTTGTTTGGGAAAAATTCAAAAGATTAATTCTGTTTACAAAAAAAAAAAAAAAACACACACACACACACAAATTAAAAAACAGAAAAACAAAATTCTGTTAATTGGAGTTTTTTCTCTCTCTTTTTCTTTCTCTGTCTGTTTTTGTGTAAGTATAAATTTAAAATTCCAAATTGTTTGTTACAATTAAAAGAAACAATTTAGTTTTGTTGGGTTTTTTGATTTTTATTAAGAAACATTTTCACAAATTATAAATAAAATGGACTTTATGGTTCTAATATTTTTTTTTATTTTATAGCAAATTAGTTCATTAAAAAACCACAAGACAAAAATAATAAATTTTTAACATCTCTTGTCTAATGGCAAAGTAAATAAATTTAATTTGAACCAACAAAAACAAAAAAAAAAAAAAAGAGAAAGTTAAAGGCACAACAACCAACAACAACCAAAAAAAAAAGTCAAATAAAAATTATTATTATCTTTTGTTTTGTTTTTTTTTTATTTAAATTGTTATTACACGGACATGATAACAATAACAACACAGAAAACAGAAAGAATAAACTTTAACTCTGGAAGTAAAAGTAACAACAAAATAATAATAATAATAAAAATGATTTGAGTTTTTAATGGATAAAAAAAAACAGAAAGGAAGAAAGAAAAAAGTAGAAGAAGGTAAAAGAAGAAGATGTTAAAGTTTTCTACATATTCTACATACGTATAATGGCTTAGGGCAAAGAGATCATTGTATTTATATGGTTACAGAAAAATAAAATTGTTTAGATTTTAGAGAGGTGGAATAAAAAAACGGAACAGAACAAAAAAAGATATGGCATGACAGTTGAAATAAATAAAAAGAAACAAAATAAAATAAAAATAAAACAAGAGAAAAATATTTACATTAAAGGTTCAAGTGTAACCACTTCAATGAAGAGAAGAAACAAAAACAAATTTCATACATAAAGCCTACACTTAAAATCTATAAAAAAAACACACACAATAAATTTCCGTACCACAAATAAGTACGCAGAAATAATGCAAATAAATATAAAAAATATTTCTTTAAAAGTGGGTAACGCAGTCACATTCTAATTTTTATTGGCCAGGATATTTTTTTAGGTGTTGTTGTTGTTGTTGTTCTTTTTTTGTAATATTCTCTAAAATTGTAATACTGAAATTTATAAACTGTGTGTGTATGTGTGTGCGGGCACACAAAAGTGGTCGTTTTTTTGTATTATTATTTCTTCATTTCATTTCCGAAATTCATTTGTCATCACTGTAAAAAAATAACAAACAACTGAATGCATTATAATGGGAAAACTTTCAACAAACAAGTTTTGTTTTTTTTTTTTCGTTTGTTTTTATAACAAATTAAATTTAATTGAGTGTTTTCTATTAGCATTTTCATTTATGAAAAATTCAAAACATTTAGAAACAGAAAAAAAAATTAATGTTAGAGGTTAAAGTGATGAGGGATTTTATTTAAATAATTAAAAATAATTAAGGAAATTATTATTAATTGAATCGAAATAAAACAGGAAACAAATTGTATTTTTCCTGTTTTATTTCATCAAATATTGTCGATCAGAAATTTTCTTTTCTGTTGATTTCCATACTTTCACAACAGAAATAAAGTTCACCTAGTTGTTGATTTTTCTTTAATTTTTCTCTTAATTAAAAGGATTGGCGTTTTTTTTTCTTAATTATAAAAGTTCGATAATTCTTCTGATAAAAATCACAAGTTAAAGGATCGTCATCATTAGTGGATCAAACGATGAATGGGTTTATTATGATGCATATTCTCAATATGTCGTATTTCTTTTTTATTTGTCGTGTTGTTTTGTCTTTATGTGAAATAAAGAATTATTTATGAAAGATAAAATAATAAAAATGATTCTACAATATTTTATTATCCTTTAGCATCGCATCGTACATTTTTTTTTTCATTGTTTTGTTTTTTGATTTTGTTGTTTTTGTAAATTTATAAAGTGTTTTGTTGTTTCTGTTGTATTTTTTATTCAGATCAAATAATAACTTTTCCATATTATTTTAATATATTTTATAAAATTATTATGTCTGTCTGTCGCCTTTGGGTTGTTTATTTTATAAAATAATAATAAACTTTTTTTTTAGAGTATATTTTTCGACTGATTTTCATATTAAAATGAGAAGAAAAATGAAAAGCAAGAAGAGGAAAATAGGAATAAAAATAAATTTCGAAAAATTGTATTTTGGGTGGGGGTAGTGGGTAGGTTTACAAAAAAAAAAATGAGTATAAAAGAAAAAAATAAATCTATAAAAATAATCATAATCATGAAATGGTGAATGAATCATTTTTGATTTTCTGTTCAACAACTGTATAGATTTTGATGATATTTTAAAAATTTAAAAATAAAAATGTTATGAAACAAAAGATTTAACATTCACAATTGGGTATAAAATTAAATACATACACACACATACATACACACACATACGATGTGTGAGGGTTTTTATTCCACTTCACACAAATCTCTATTTACCAAATTAATAAAGAGTTTTCCTTTTATTCTTTATTTATTTTCTTTTCACACAATTTTCGTTTCGTTCCGTTTTTTACATTTTTTTTTTATTGTAAAAATATATAAACCCGATTAGAAATTTATGCGCGAATGAATTCTTTTATTTATTTCTCTTTTTTTCTTTTTTTTTTTTTCAATTGAACAACAACAACAACAGAAAATTATAAATCCTTTATTTTTAGGCGGTGTTTGTATAAAAAAAAACGGTTAGGTGTGATTTTATTTTCAATTTTTTTTTTGGTTTTCGTAGAATTTTTACTCGATATTTTTACAGTCGAAATATTATGGGCTAATATATCCTCTTACCCCCCACCACTTCTTACTATTTAATATTTATATTTATTTTTTATCTTTTCTTTAGCACATATATATAATATAATGTGTCTTGTACCGAAAAGTGGTTTGGGGAAGGAGTGTTAACGACAAGAAATTAAGGGGGAATGAAGAGGGAATAAGGAAAAAAAAAATGAAAAGAAGAAAAATCCGCAAATTTTCTGCTTTGTCATAATGCGTATATCCATCATTTTTTTTGTGTGTGTATGTGTAGTATACTTTTTGACTTCGACATGTTGTCAGAATAAAGATATAATATTTAAGATAAAGTTTTCTTTTGAATTTTTATTGATTAATAAATAAATAAACAAAAACAAAAAAAAAAAACAAAAACAAAGAAAGTAAAAAATCAATAACACAAAATAGAATAAGAAATTTCGGCTTTTCTTTTTTTTTTTTTACTATGAATAATTTTAAACTTATAACTTTTAATATTTTTTAGATTTATGTTATTTGAACTAAAAAAAAAAAACAAAGAGATTGATCTGATGAATTGATTTTCTTTAGTTGACTTATTTTAGGTGTTTTTGCTTCTTAAAATGTTCGAGCAACATAAAAAAATTGTTCTACTTCAAATTTTATATTATTATTCATGTTTATAAAGTGAGAGAAGAAATTCCGAAAAAGACACAACATTTCTATTAACAATAATTTTTAAAACTAGAAAATTCCTTTTTATTCGATTTTAATCTTTTATTGTCTAATCTGATTCTTATCTGACAATAATTATTAAAGATTCAACCAAACTGACTAATCAGTTTTTGTTTTGTTTACTTCAATTAATTGAACCTAATTAAAATTTCTTATTAAAATATTATTAACTTAAAGACAAGAAAAAATACAAATTCTATTCAGTCATTCATTATTTATTTATTAAATGTCTTCTTCTTTCTCCACTTTTTTTCTTTAATATTTTCCTATTTAACTTTTCTATCTAAAAACAAAAAAACTGTCAAAGCAAAAAATCTGTCCTAAATAAATAGTTTTAGTTTTATACTTTTAGTTTTGTTTTTTTTTTTGTATAAAAAGAAAAAAAATAGAGTAAAAGAGAGAAAGAGTGAGTGAGAGAGAAATAAAAAGAATTCATTTCAATAGCCATAGATATGATAAGAAGGATAATTTCAGTTGTATATAGAAAATAAATAAATAAATAAGAATATAAATAAGGGATATTCATTATAAAGATGTTCATTATGTTTTCTATTTTCTTCTTTTTCTTCCTCGTTTTTATTTTCTTCTTTCATATATACATATATATAATACGATATACTTATACTTATATACGTTAACGTTATGTAATGTTATTTGATATTTGAGATATCAATGTCAATAATAATTGAAAGATTTATATAGAAATTGTTTTGTATTTTCTCTTTCATACTTTATTTTTTCTCTATTTTCTTTTAATTCTTCTTATTTTTGTTTTCTTCTTCTACTTCTTCTTCTCCTTCTTCTTCCTCTTCTTCTTCTTCTTCTACTTCTACTAATCCCAATGTGTTTTGTTATTGTAATATTATATTGTGAAAAATTCTATTGATTCATTACACAATTATTGTTGCAATTGTATCTGTGTATTGTTTTTTTCTTTTCGTTTTTCTATTTGATGAAATTGGAAGAAAATTATGATGGACAACAGAATAAAGATATTTAAAAGAAAAAGTTAATTATTATTTTCTTTCAAAAGAATTCATCATAAATATTTTATTTGAATTGAATTTGATTGATTTTTTTGTTGTCTTTATTCTTTAATATTTAATAAATTTTTTTTTTTATTTGATTTTTGGTTGTGAGAAAAAATTAAATTAATAAAAATTATGTTTTAAAAATTTATGTAACGCGAAGGAAAAATGTGGAACGTTCTGGGTTTTTGTTTTTTGTGCGTTTTTTATTAAATGAATTGTTGTGTTTGATTGTTTTAACAGAATATTTATATTTTCAAAAATAATAAATAAATCTGACATTTAAATATAGTCACCATTTAATTATCTAATAGTCCCTTTTAATACTTTTGATTGATTGGTTTAAATATGGATTAAAAAGTCTGTGTTTTTTTTTTATGTTTTATTAAAAGTTTGACTTGTTGAATTGCTTGTTTTTTTTTTTTTGGAGTCAATAAATATTTAACAGTAATTTTTTTCGACATTTTAGGTTTTTCATATTTCCTTGTGTACGAATGACGGTTTTGCATTTGTTTCTGTAAATTCTAGTCAATAGAATTAAAATTGAAATTTAAAAAGAAAAAAATTTTAATGAAAGAAGAGAAAAAAAATTCAATTTATTTTGAACGGAAATATTCGTTGTACATTTTAGTTTAGATTTTAGATTCAACAAAAAAAAAAGAATAATAAAAGTGTCATTGTCATTAAATGTGTTTGATGAATAACCATTATAGTTAAAAATTAATTGTTGTTAATTACAAATTACCAAAAATGATTTGACATAAAAATTATAACATTATCAGTGTCATATCACACACTCCCATACACACACACACACACACAGACATAAATTTTTGGTAAAATGATAAATTACATGTTGTATATAATGTTTCTGATTTGTCAAATTAAACAACAATATTTTGTCTGTTTAAATTAATCTTGTATATAAAGGAAATCATTTAGAATTTAATTTCATCATATTGATTTTAGTTGAATGTTCATTATCAGAAGAAAAATGTTTTTCGCACAATTTTTTACTTCTGTTTTTTTTTTATTGGATTTATAAATTGTTGTTATTGTTTACTCCGTTTCTTCGTAAATGAATTAAGACAACAAAAAAGTATTGTATGTATGTAAAATATTAAAAATTGGTTTTAAGTGAATTTTTATTTTAGTTTGAATTATTTTAACGCTGGAAAATATATTTTCATATTTTTTATAATTTTTTGTTTTTTGTTGTTGTTTTTAGAATAAAATAAAATTTTATCATTAATAATGGGAACTAGGAAAACTTGGTGAAATGAGATTAAAAACGTTTGAAACATTTTAGTTTTATGAAATAATTAAAATAGATGAAAATTATAAACTTTTGATGTTTAAAAATTTCTATGATGAAAAATGTAAAAAAAAAAAAAAAAACTTGAAAATGATTTTAAAAAGTGTAATCGAAAAATGTTGCCTTAAGCTTACATAAATATAAATAAAGCAACAACAAGAACACCAACAACAGTTAAAATACAGAAGAAAAGAACCCCTAAAGTCATTCATTTAATGAAATTTTTTTTTGTTAAATTTTCATGTAAATCACTCATAAAAAATACACACACACACACATACATTAAACACACATCAAACCCATATATAGAAATTATATACAATATAGAATATAAAAATCTATACGTACCTATAATAATGTATCTAATCCAAACACTTTATGAAATGAATCAACCAGTGGATTAAATGGAAGAGAGTGAGAGAGAGACAGTAAGAGTGAGATAGAGAGAAATAAAAAAACCTATACCTTACATATTATAAATAAATGAAAAGTTTCCAATTTCAATAAAACATTATCTATAAATTCTTCTTCTTTTTTTTTATGTTGTATTTTATAAAGCGTTAAGAAGAGATGATGAGAATAAATGTGAATATATCTCTATACCCTACATAACATTACAATGCTCATATAGTTTTTGTACATATATCACATACATAAATACATAAAAACAAACATACATACATGACATACATACATAACATACATACATACATACATACATATGCATACATACATACATATACGTTCATACATAGCATAGTATAGTATAGTATAGTATATGTACAAGTGGCTATAAACGATGTTTATATGGAGATACAAAAATAATATAAATAGACATTATTTTATTCCATAAACCTTAATCCGATTAATTTATATTGTTTCGTTGTTGTTTTTTTCTTCTCTCTCTCCTTTTCTTTCTTTCTATTTTTTTTTTTTTTTATACAAAATTATCTTAAAAAAAAAAATTTCCCTAATAATTAATCATTGAATATTTTACAAATGTACACACACATACACCAACATACACATACAATAAATACAAATAATAGAAATAAAATGTAAAACTTGTGTATATTGGATTAAATGAAAAGTTTTTCTTTTAAATGGGATAAAATGGGGAATATGTACAATTTGTTGTTGTTGTTGAAGAAGAAGAAGGAACAATTTTTTATACTACACAACAACAACAAAAACACATAATAATAAAATAAAATAATTGAGTGTGGAGATTAACATCTTTTTGTATAAAAACAAAAAAAAAAACAAAACAAAACAAGCGAGAAGGAAATAATAATATTTTATGATTTTTTTCGTTTTTTTTTTTTAAATTGTTACCCCTAAATTAATTAATTTTTTTTTTTTGTATAACTGGATTAAAAGAGTAAAAGTTACACAATTTAATCCAAATTTATCATATCCGTTTATTTCTCTCCGTCTTCTTCTTCTTCTTCTTCTTTAACTTTGGGTGTTTTTTGTTTCCTGTTTTATACGATTATGTCATCAACATTTAAAATCTCACACACCATGAGAGAAAAACAGTAGCGAATTTTACTGATCAGATTTTGATTGATAAATGTCAGTTCATTATGAATAAATAAAAAAATCTAAACAACAAAATTGATAGGAAATAGAAAATTCCGAATAATAAAAAAAAAAACTTCAATAAAAAAGAAAATATTCTGACAAACTAGAACTTTTCACTTATTTTTCTATAAGTGAATTTGATTGATTATACTTTCGACTATTTTGTCCTTGAAAAACTTTAAGAATAAAACAATATTTTATTAAAGAATTTCATATTTTTTTTTTAACATTTAAAACTTTCTTATCATTATTTGACTTTATTCCCATAGAATAAATTTTTGTTACTTTTAATCCCCGGTCCTGAAAATCATCCCCTAAGTTGACTCAAAATATTATAAACCATCTCTCACACTTCACGCACATCCACCTACAGGATGATACAGAGAGACAAACACATTTAGTTAGATGACAATATAAATAAAAATTTTTTTTAAATATTTCTTACAAAATTTTCAGTTGTTCGTTTTGTTTGTTTTTTTTTTGTTTTTTTTTGTTTTTTCGTCAACCCCTAAAGAATCGTAAAAAATAAAACAGAAGAAGAAGTGAAAAAAAGTTTTGTGTGCATATATTCTTGTTTCACCCGCGTGGAAATGTGATTTAGTGATGATAATTCCTTAGACGACAATACTGGAGATAGTAGGTATAAGGACCTCTTAAATAGGCAAGAGTAGAAAAAATGAATAAAGTAAAAGAATTGTTTATATAAGGATGAAACGGTAGAAAAGTAAGTTCGTTTGTTTTAAATGTCTCTGACAGATTTATATATTTTTTAAAGTTTTATTGTAATAATAAATTTACTATAAAATGTTTGGTGTTTTGCTTCTACATTCTTTTTCATCTTCTTGTTCTTCTTTTAAAGAATAATTTCCCTTTTTTTCCATCGTCTTATTCTTCTACTTTTTCTTATGAAAATTTTCTTCTTAATTTAATTGTGTGCAAATTTATTGTACTTAATTTTTTCTTTTTCCTCATTTTCTATCTTTATTTTTTGTTCCATTTTGTTCTCACTTTTGTTTTTTCTATTTTGGTTATTGTTGCCTATGTATATGTGTGTGTGTATGTATGTTTTAAGGGATCAGAAGATCAGCATAGAACTTTTTTTTTACTGCTTGTTTAATGATTTTAAACAATTTTCTATTTATAAAAAAAAGAAGAGAAACAAGAGAAACGAAAACAAAACCAAATATAAAAGCTGTTTAACCCTTCTGTGTGTGTGTGTGTGTTTTTTTTTCCACGTATTTTTCATTGTATATATATAATAGGCTAATAGCAAGTAATATATAGGATCGGTAATTAACCTTTTACATACCAGAGAACCCATATGGTTGTCTGTTTTTTTTTTTGCTGTTGTTATTGTTGTTGTTATTTTCATGTTCAATTTTTTTTTTGTTTTACATTTTCACAGAATCTTTTTCTTTTCAAATTAATTTAATCAATTTAAAAAGAACATTTTTTTTTCTCTTTTTTTGTTTGTTTTTAATTTCTGTGCTTTTTTTCTTCTTTTTTGTTTTTGATAGAACTTTTTTTCTATATTTGTGTTAAAGAAAAAGAGTGAAAGTTTTGAAGTTTTGAAGTTCAATTTTATCAAACCAGGAAAAATTCTTCATACAATATTTGATTTTTCAGAGAAATGTTTATTATTAGATTTTCACAAAAAAAAAAACAAAAATCAAAAGCACGATTTCATGATTTTCAGACATTTATTAGAATATTATTAAAGTGCTGTAAGGCATTGAAAATGATGGTTTATCTATAATGGAATATGTTATAGTTTTCTTATATGAAGAAATATATCTATAATATCTTAATTAGGAACCCTATAAAACCCACGCCTATATAAATAGATATCGCTTTATATAACGTACATTTCCTAAGACCCAACAAAAAAATGATCATTTTCAAGAAGAATTTAATACACTTTTGTTAAATGTAAACTTAAAAGTTTCTTATTCCATTCAAGCAGAACAATAAAAAAAATTAATTTAAAACTAAAAGTTTAACGCACGTATTTTATGTATTCTTATTTTTTAATATTAAAGTTTTTTTCCTTATATAAATTGCTTGTATTGATCTAACAGCTGACCTAAAAGTTCCAGTAGTTTCAGTAGTACTTCAAAATAGAAAGTGCAGTATCAGATAAATATCGTTGGTGTTTCGCTGTTTAATTTTACTTATTATTCTTATTAACGTATTTTGTGTCTATGATTCCAAACCCATTGTGTCTTCCGATGGTTTTAATCAAAAATTATACTGATGAGACATGAATTGGCTTTGATGAAATTTTCAATGTTCCGCATATAAAATATTATTTATTGGTTGAACTGTGATTAGTGAAAAGATTAGTTAAATTAAACTTAAATAATATTAGACAATATTCCTCCAATAATAAAGGTCCAAATAGAAAAATAGTAAAATTTTATGTAGACGATTTTTTTGGACGACAAATTTTGTAACAAAGAAAAACAACAAAAATAAATTATTCAAATTCAAAAAGAATCAAAAATAAAGCTTTAAAAAATAGAATAGAAGAAGAATGGGAAATATTCACCAAAAACGTCAATAATTCTAATCTCAATCAATCGTTTATGTTTACATCGTTAGATACATTCGTGTGTAATAAGATTTTATGCTCTAATGCATAGAGATCTATGAGCGCATAACATTAAGACAGTTTTGAGGTTTTTTTTTTCTTCTTTCTTTCTTCTTTTTCGTTTTAGTCTTGGTATTTTGACTTTGGTTCAGTGTCGGTTTTTATTAAAGTAAACTTGCTTTTTTATAACAATTATTGTATGTTTGTAGTAAAAGTACGATAATTGGTGAGGTACATGACTTTTTTGTGGTACTGGGATCCCATTCTTTTATTTATTTATATCTTGTCATTTAAGAGAACCTTCTGGAAAATATTCAAAATACAGATTTTTTTAATAATATTTAACAATTACATTCCGAACAACAATTTTTTTATTAAAAAAAATTTAATTAAATATTTTTAAATTGTTTTGATGAAAATAGAATAAAGATCTCTTATGACAGACATCATTTGAAATTAAAAAAATTTCTCTATTGTCAATTTAGAACAAATTACAATATTTACTGAAAAATTTTTAGCCTATGGCTGAGTTGAATAAATATCCTTCTGCATATTTTCCAAAAATATTTCAATTAAAATTCTATTTAGAGAAATTTTACTAAACCAAAATTTTCTTGTATAGAAAACAAAATCTATAAATATGGTGAAATGTTTATTTTTTATATAAAAAAAAAAAAAAAGGCGGCACTGTTAACACACTGTGTGTTCAGGAAATAATATAAGTATATACTACAATCTTAAAATTTCTCTATATAAAAACATATACTTATATCTAGTACTTCGTCTTTATATAATATACCTCAACTCATATACATAGTTGCGATAAGTAGTACTTTACTTCAGTTATTATTATGTAGAGTATATTATAGTAGATGTGAATTCTATATGTCTCAACAGTATAAATATATACGAACATCTTTAAAGTGGATGCTGTATATGACATTATCATTTGACTTGAAAATAACAAAGATATTACGCTGTATAGACTATACGTATATAAGAAAATACCTTCAAAACATATTAAGGTTCAGTGTTTTTGGATAAAGAATTTTTTAAGGAAACATAACTTTAATATTCAAAGAATTTTTTCAAGGGTAAAATTTAATCTATTTTATATTTTCTAAAACAATTATGGGTTAAGAAGAGATATAAAATAAAATTAAAGAAAAAAGAATGAAAGACCACAAAAACTGGGTCGTTTTCATTTAGAAAATATGGTTTTATTTGGTAAATATAATTTTTCTTTTTCTATAAAATTGGATCAAGAAATGATTTTATAAACCTTTTTTTCTCTTTTCATTTTCTTTTTTACATTTTTTTATTTTATTTTATTTTATTTTCTACCATTTTCTTATAAATGATTTTCTTTTCTAAACAATTTTATTAAATAATCCAATTTGTTGGATAAATAAATCTTTAATATTAGATGTACATTTTTTTTTTCGGTTCATCCCTTTTATTATTTTAGAGAAAAACAAAAAAATAATAATAAAAAGCTGAGTAAAACATTTCTTCTTCTTCTTCTTATTTATCTGTTTTTCTTTTAAAAAATCCAAATTATAACACTTTCTTATTAATTAATATAATAATTAAATTTATAAGATTATTATCTGATTAGTTATTCTATGAAATTGTTCATAATATAAATATAAGGACTAGTAGAATATATTTTAAACAAAATTGTTATCATAAATATGTTAGATAAACCCATTAAATTAATAATGACTTTCTGTTGTATATATTTTCTACATAAGGAAGTTTGGGGAAAAAACTTGTAACTTATTTATAGATAAATTTTCATATAGGAAAAGTCTCAACAAATATGGTCCACTGTGACCAACATACGATATATTGCAGTAATTTTGTTGCAATCATACGGTATTTGAACTGCAGAAAAAAAAAGGGAAAAGAAAGAAACAAACTAAAATGAGACGAAGAAAAAGCAATAGGAAACTATTCATATAGAATGCCCTATCAAGATTATGTAAATTATTCAGTCTGTAAATGGATCGTTTACATGCATATACATATTTTCAATATGAATAAATATTACAACACATACGTACACGTATATGTAGAAAACATCAGAAATAAAATACAATAAAACATTCACATAATTAAAACGCTTAAAACTTTTATACTATAATTAAAATCCAAAGTAAATTTTTAATATCAAGAAATCAATTTCTAATTGACTGAAATAAAGTTTACTTATTTATTTTTATAGGATTTCAATTTTTGAACTTTTCATGTAAAACTTGTGGATAATATTTAAATTGGATTTTATAAGAAATTATGTGCGCTGATCAAATATTTTTAGATTAAAGTAATGAAAACTGTAATTATTAAAAATTTTCATCCAATAAGTCTTCTTTAGAAAAAAAAAACATGTTGGATTAACACAAAAAAAAAATGTTATTCGCCTCTGAGACTATTTTTTTTATAAAGTAAAAAATGTTCGTACAAAAGTTCAGAGAAATTTTAATTTCCGTCATAAAAATATAATCAATAATGAAGGAATATGAATTTTAATCGAGTTAATTTTTTTTTTTACTGTAAAGAGTTTAAATTGAATTTTAAAGAACAAAATGGAACAAATAATAAAGAATTTGAATAAAGAAGAAGACATGGGAAATAAACGAACTTTGTTATAAGTTTTAAAACTTTAAATATTAAATTTGTGGTTATTTTTTTCTGAATAACAATAATAATTTTCTTATAGGGACGTCAGTATTGTACCAGAACCCAATAAATAATTATCATAGAATTTTTGTTTTCGTTTTAATTAAATAATTTGTTAATTTCCCCAAGAAAAAAATCATTATTTGGTTGAAAATTTAATTTGTAACAAACGAAACAAATATTCTAGGAATTTGATCTGATGAAACTAAGATTATTGAAAACAATTAAAGAATAAGAAAGAAAATAAAGAAAACGTTGAATGTTTTGTGATATCTCGTCTCTTATTATTATTATTTAGGGAGAATTTACCAATGTCTTGCATTAATTAAGGAAATGGTCTTATTCCGGAAAATAAATTATCAGGAATGAAACTAATAATTTTTGTTTTTATTATAATCATTCGTCTGCAAAATAATTTTGAAAATAATAAAATTACAAAATCAACGGATTAATTAAAATGAAACTAGAATTGTTAGATTAACTTAAAATTAATGCAAAGGTAAGAAAATGTATTTAATGTTGGCTGTACCTAATCACATTTAATTTTTTTGAAGATTACAAAATTTGAACTTAATACAATTTTAGTGATAAGATGGATCAATCCAAAACGTTCCATTATTTTATCCGTTTAAATCATTATCATTTTAATTCATTTTGACAAACTAATCAGAAAAAAATACAACAATATAAATTATTCAAATAAAACAAAAATGTCAAATTTAATGCAGTCAGTAAAATTAGAATATTTTTGTGTATTTTGTGATTATTTAGAGATAATAAATGATCTCTTTATATTTTATTTTTCTTATAGAAGATAATGGTAGCATCTATGATTATTATTATTATTATTATAATACTCCGGATTCATATAACAATGATTTATGCGACATTCAAATTTATTTCCTTTCTTTAGGAAAATGAGAATAAAAAAAAGAAGTTATTTTTCTCAATATGAAAATGCAAAAAAAAAAAACCCTGAAAGTAAAAAAGAAGAACAAGGAAAGAAGAAAATAGCAAAAGAATGTAAGAAATAATATTTAGATGAATTTTAAACTTATTTTCCCTTTTTTAGATATATTTCTTCGTTTTATATTTATATAAATTGAACGATTTAGATTAGTTTTTTTTTCTACTTATTCTTCTTTTTTGTCTATTCGATCTGACAAAATAATAGTTTATTATTCATTTTGAATGAGAAATAAAAAATAGAAAAGAAAGAAAAAATGTTAGAGAAAAAGGAAAATTGTAAGAATGAAAAATAAATGGAAATATTGAAAGGAAGGAAGTAAGAAAATCTATAATCGAAAGTTTAAAGTTTAAACGATATAGTCTATGGAAAACCAAATAAATTATATCTATGATACGAGTAAAGTAAACTTGCAACATTTAAAACCAGTGTCGGCATTTAACTATCAGTTTATACACGATAGAATATATTCATATAGGAATGAATTTGTTTGATTTTTATAATGTAATGTGATGAGTTTCTACTTTCACAAACATTTATAATTTAACGATTTTTTATAAAAAACTCCTGACTAAAACACAATTCAAAAGAATATTGATTGAAGGCAACATTTTTTTTTTCAGAAATGTTTACTGTACATAGCTAATTATTCTGATTTCAAATAGTTATCAAACTACAATTTAATTTTGAAAAATGGTTGAATTTTAGGATTTTGTCATATCACAAATATTTTTCTATCAAATTATATTACACCTTGAGTACGGTAAATTTATAAAACAAAAAATGGAGAAAATACTTCTTATTAAAACCCGATACTGTTTTATATTCAAAATATAAATATATATTAATGCATGTATTGTAGGTTTGGTAGATGATAAGAAAGTGTTGTATTATTTGTATCTATAAATTTAATCCATGTTTAAACGTTAAAGATAAAATATAATGATTTATGGTAATTTTGTTTTCCTTAACTATAAAACGAACAACTATACACTACACAGTATACATTATCAAGGCAATCCAGATATACAGTCAGTTATGCTCAAATCGTGACGTCACACTAAAAGGGTTTACATTTTATTATTGAATTGAGTAGACTTGGGTAGACTTGGGTAGATACGAGCGATGTACTAGATACAAGTAGATACAAATAGTTACGAGTAGATACAAGTAGATACGATTATGCCTGTATCCACTAATTCTTAACTATTTTAGGTTATCTTTCCAAGCGTGACCACCGAAGAGTTGGTTGATTTATTCAAACATTTTGTCTGAATCTCCAGGCATATGATTCTTATGTGATGAAGACAGGAATAATGCAACGCGTGGCCAAAGAATTAGTTGAAAAATACGAGTATAATTTAATAATATTGGTTTTAGAAAAGACAGTGAAATAAGCTTTTTATAATTTGAGGAAAGGCAAAATATCTTGTTCTAGATAGATATTTATTTAATAATAATTTTTTACATTTAGTCCCAATAAGTTTAGCTAAATAATATCTTAAGAAAAATTTGATTATTAAGCTTCTAAGATCATTGAAAATACTCAAATACTGATTATTGTTTTATAAATTTTTTTAAGAATCATTGAAACCTAAAGTTGAAATAATTGTTGAAAATTCATCAATGATGAATGAGATTTTAAATCAAACAAACAGAAAGAAAAAATTTTCTATGTAATTTTTTAATTTGATTTACAAAAATTATTTATTATTGGCTTTTATTTAAGTTACATATGGCAAAATTAAAAAAGAAATTTCATGCTCTAGGATTTCAATATTTCTTTTTTATATGAAAGATCTGCAATGAAATTTGCAGCATTTTACATTGATAATAGCGCGACCGTTGATCTAGCAGAGGGTGTAAAAGAGTTGTCAAAAATGAGCCCCCAAATAAACTTTACAAAATAGAGAAACAACGGTGATATTAGATGATGTTAAAAGGAAAGCGGTCATTAATAAGAAGGCAATGGAGGAGAGGAAAGGTAGAGATAGAGTAAAACTACCCAAATAACATCAAATAGACGTTATAGTGATCAGAAAAAGAGGTGAAAGTCAAAGGGGACCCTAAACTAAAGAAACTCAGAGAGAAAGTATCTCGTATTCGTATAGGCCAGATGATAATTGAATTGAAAAGGAGGACAACAAGTGGTTCTAAATACCAAGCTAGTGGGGTCGTTGAAACACAAAATCACCATAAAAATGAAGGACCTGGACAACAAAATAGGAAATCCGTCAAGCCTTTAAAGTTCAATTCCAATGCCAATTTCCAGATGAGTCTGTGATCAGGAGTTTAAGGAAAAAGTATGGTAAAAGTAAAAGATAGAAAATTTCAATTTAAAGTGAGTTTATTAAAAGGCTTACTTGTTACGTCGAATTACATTGTCCCGGCTTAGTCTGTACTGGAACTTAACTTAACTTAAGTCTATTTATACAATAATTAATTAATTAAGTTACGCCCTACTAGTTGGTGGGGATATTCAGTTCACCAATTAGATTAATGAAGCTCTGAGAGTTTTTTTTAACTTCCCCTTAGAGAAATGAATTATCAGTATTTCTCTGGATGCAACATTTTTGTCACATTATGTGTGCTACTTTGTATTTGGTAATAATGGTTGGCACTTGAAATATAATTTATAAATACTTTGTGTTGTTTTGGGTTAAATAACAAATTTATAGTTCACATATTGTGACACTTAAAATAAAATACTTTGTAATTATAAAATACTAAAATTAACATTCTAGATTATTGCATTATTTGAGTCGCCGATTTTGTTGTACGTAACATGATATTGTCTAGGGTCCGACCGTCTGAGAAGGGACGGATGATATTGTTTGCATGCAACAATATTTGGTACGTACACAACAAAATTAATTAAAATTGGATGGACCATTTGCAGACTATGAGAGCTGATACAGCCCAAGAAATACTATAAGTGCCTAGAGTTTAGCAAACACGTGTTAAAACGGTGATAGATCAAACCTATGCGAGGTGTGGAAAAAAGTGACAGAAAGCCAAGTCCTGATCCAAATGGTATTATATGCAAGGAGCGAGATATAGTGGCCAGAATTAATGGCATTCATATTCACAGTTGCTATGCTCCTGCAAGTTTCCATATCTCACAATATCAATTAATGGTCGATAACATTTTAAGGGATGCAGCCGTGGAGTGGTGCCAAATACATAGTGCTCGGCAATAAAGGAAATATCAGTGGCACGTAAGTGAACACTATAATCATAGTGACCACTATACTCATAGTGATTTACAAAGTAAAATCTCAGAGTCACATCAAAAGGAATCCGTAAATATATACAACAAAAGGGTGGATGACCAGTGCCTTTGATGACGAGCTATTCTGCGAGATTCTAAGAGTTGTCAACACAACAACAGGTAGTGACGACGATAAGGCGATGTTGTGAATCAATTAACAATAGCGTGTGATGCAACCATTCCAAGAAGGAGACCAACATGTGTAGAAGTTCAGTGCACTGGTGGACTAGTCAAAGACTAGTTCTACTACCAACACCAGGGAAACGTACGAAAGAGTCTTTGGCAGATTTCCACCTTCCTATTTAAAAAAAATACACATAAAGACACACAAATAATACAAGCTTTAGTGGTTTGAATTTAGAATCAATAAAACAACAAAAAACTATAAATACAAAATTTCGTTTAAAATTTATATCATAAAAGTTAAAGAATTATAAAAAAAAAACTCTTTTGCATTACTTTTTAACTTTTCTATTAAAGACTATTAAGATTGATTTTCCAAATTAAAATGTTCATGGATTTTATGATTTTACAATTTTACGATTTTATGTGAAACATAGTTATTATTACTTTGTATTCATTCTATTTTATTTGTTGCATTTATATAAAAGTTTTGACAATAAACAAAAAGCCAAAAAAAAAGAAGAAAGAAAATAAAGAAAGCCAAATAGATAAACACTTAAACTTTCAGTTAGACAAATATTGTATAATAAACATGTCCATATGTAAATTACATGCATAAACTATTATGAAACTTTTATATTACATATTATTACAATCATCAAAATTCAACAATATTTGTATGAAGTTAAAATTGAAAATGTTACAAAATAAATAAACAATAAAGTGTCCTATCTAGTTAGTTTATTATCCTTTTTTAATTATATTATTTTACCATTTTCTTTTAAAAGAAAAACGAAAAAAGAAACTTTTCTATATGAACAGGAAAACTGTTTTTAGTTGGATTTACAAAAGTGTTTTCTAGTGTACAACAGTAACAGAGGTAAATAATTTTTGTGTTAATTTTTTTTTTTTGGTTTGTTGTTAAATATGTTTTTTTCTTATATTTTAGGTTTTGAAAATTTTATGCAGTAACGACGTCAGAATTGTTTGTTGTTCAAAGTGTTTTATTTAATTAACCGATGATTCATCCACCTCTTTTTGTAGTAAATGCATTATAAAGGTTTCAGACCTCTAATGAAATGAAGTCACATAAATTGAATTTAATTAACTTTTATATTTTTTATCAACAAAAAAATAATAAACAGAATTTATTTTCGGTGATTCTTTGACGTTGTCCAAAAAAATAATTATTATTAAATTGAAAGAGAATTATTTTTCTTTAGTTGATTTTGAAGAAATTTTATTGGATTCAAATTGTTTTTTTTCGGTGATGAAAAAATTATAATTAAAATTTAATTTTTATATTTAATCTTTTCACTTAATCGGTCAGAAGGAATTAAAAATATCTGTTTTACAGATCGGCCACAAGAAATTTATAGTTCGATAAGTTTTTTCTAATTCTTCATTTCTGGAAAGAAAAAATTGTACAGAAAAATCTAATATTAACGAATATTCACTTTTTTTTCATTTCTTTTTTTGTTTTTTTTTTTTTCATTCAAGCTTTTGGAAGAATGAAGAAAAAAAATTCAATAATTGTTGTTCACAACTTCTAAAATCGGAGATTTGAACACACACAGGTATAGCCTTATACATAGCTTATATTGGACGCCACAGGTGATATGACATCACGTCACAATAATATCAGAATATTATTATTATTCTTTTCTATTTTTACTTTTTGTTTTTTTTTTTTTTATAAAAAAACCCAACCTAATTTATCTTTCTATTTTATTTTTTATTTTTATTTTTTCCTTAAAATGAATTTTGTTACAATCATTTATAATGAAATGGATTATTCTAATTTATTAAAGTTTCTTTCTATTTGATGTTTTTATTTGTTGTTGTTGTTATTATTATTGTTGTTATTGTTATTGTTGTTGCTATTTTGAATTATAATATTTTATTATATAAAATATGTACATAAAGCCGGAAAATGAGTGGTTTAATGTTAATATGTTATTGTGTTATATTATATGTGTTTTCTGTGTTATATTATATGTTATATGTTATGTTATATGATGCCAAGTAATAACATTTTATTACCGTTAACATTACATCTGTGTTTGATGTTGTTCATGATTTTCTGTTTGTTTATTTTGTTTTGTTTTGTTTTTTTTTTATTCTGTGAACAAAAAAAAAACTTAACGAAACGAATGTATATAAATTAAAATGTGTTTTATAAACATTATCATTGTATTGTGTAAAATATATTTTTACACATTATGTAAAAAAAAAAACAAAACAACAAAAACCAATGAACAACTCATTTATTTAGGAACAACTTCGAAATATTATTACCTAAAGTACAATACAGTGGGTAACATTTTTTTTTTGAACTATAATAATTTTCTATAGAAAATAAATAAAACATCATCACTGTGATGTAAATTTTTCAATAAAATAAACAGAAAAACAAGAAAAAACAGAAAAACAAACATTATTTATTTAATAAAAAATGCTAAAATGCAAAACATGAATTTGACATTAGGTATAAATATTAAAAATAAATTTTATATTCTAGGGTGAAGAGGGAGGGGAAGAAAACATTTATTAATAATAATAATGTTATTAATATTTTGCTGGTTGTTAAAAAAAATTATCATTAAAGTAAAAAACTGTGTGGAAAAATAGTTTTAATTTTAATCACGAAAATAATTCATGAAAACCAATTAATATTTAGAATTATTTTCTCACATTGATAAAAGTGATCGAATTAGGGATTCGCAATTCAATTTGAAATACAGAACTTAAAATTCAGAACAATAACATTAGAAAATTTAGTATGAAAAAATTAAGAATATGAAAAAATTTGGGATTGGTTTAGTGGGTAAATTTTAACCCTAAATTCTTTTTATAAAAATCTAATGAAAGCTGAAATTTAAATGGTGAGTTTGTATTATGAGAGATCACCAAACAAAACTTCAGAACAATTGAAAAATGGGATATAAAATCTAATAGTAAAGTTGTAAATGTTAACTTATATTATTAGTAGAGATCGCAAAGTTAATAAAAAACAATCGTTGATTGAAAGTTCACGCCTAATTAAGATGCAATAAATTGAAAAGAAATGCACTTAGAAATCCAATTAAACTTTCATTCCAATTACGAGTATACTAACAAATAAATAATTTTAGAATCCTACATTTTTAAGAAGTACGAATAAAATTAAATATAAATAATTTACATTGACATTTCTAATACTGTTGGGTTTATCATTTCATAATTTTAATAGAAGTTTCTAATTTTTTCTTACTTTTGTACTTGCGTTTTGCAAGTATCCTCCCCTAATATTTTTTAGGTAGGCTGTGAACCACCTTGCATCTGCTTATGCGTTTCTCAATTGATTTAGAAAAACTCGAAGAATATATAAGTTTTGTCAGGTTTTGTAATGTTTGTACATTTAAAATTTGTTATGAAATTCAATTAATAATTGAGATTAATGTAAACATTACAATTTGGTTAATTTGAAGTAATTTATGTTTCTTTTTCTCTTGTACATCCATGATAGTCATTTTGACATGAACATTAAATAGTAAATGACGTATTTATAAATGAAATTTAAGTAAATGCGTCTGCTTCTTAATGTATCTTTCAATTTATTTATGCAACTTAATTGAAGCTTTTAAAATACTAAAGACAGAATACAAAAATTCAAGATGTGAACAAAAAATTCTATACTCTCCTATTTTTTATTCTAGAATAGAAATTAGTCTACGTTTGTTATTTCAAAGTTTGAACATTTAATAAATTAGTTAAGTTCTTTAATATAAAGATTTATTAGATGAACCCAATTATACACATCCGTCTGTCTTTATAAAGTTAATTAAAAGGAAAAAAAAACTCTTAAACTTAATTATTGTTTCTTCAATAATATTTTTTTTTTTCTAAAATTTAAATTAATATTTTTGAGATAAGAAAATTACATAGATTAGTTTTTTCTTCTTCGTTATTGGACAATGACTGCCAAATGGTGAGTTTAATATAATTTGTAGATTTATAAAAGTGATTTTGTTTTGTAAATATTTGTTCCATCTATTTTTATGTTTTATATTCTTTTTTTTTGTTTTCCTTTTTCTATTTAATGGTCACGAAATAAAATCGTTTTCTTTTCACATGATGCACACAAATCTTCTTTTTATACAATAAATTTATTCCATTTTATTTTAAATAAATTATCAAGATTTTATTTAAGTAGCTGGTGAGAAATTGTACCGTAAAGTATGTAATGCTTTTTAACTGAACTCCGATTACAACTTTAAAAAGTTACTTTTTTGGTTCCTTGTTTTCAATTAATAAATCTTATAACTTTGACCAAAAGTTTAGTGTATTTGTTTTTCCACAAATATCTCATTAAAAAAAATGATAAATACATCAATTTGTGTAGGAAAAGTAGTAACATTTTCCATTCAGAATAATTTAAGACTAAAGTGACCTACTTGAATTTCAATAACAAAAAAGACGTCATTAAAAATGACAACATAAAGAAAGAAAAAAGAATGAAAGAAAGAAAAAAAAGTGTAATCTATCATACATTGTATCAATGACTCATAAGAAATTAAATTTAAATCAAATTCACATTGTATTGTTTATTGGTTTTATATTTTGTTGTTGTTGTTGTTGTTCTTTTTAAAATGGGAAATTTCTCTATTATTATATAATTTCACCGTAAATAATAATGTCAATATTTTATAGAATGTTTCAAGTTACAAAATTTCTAACAACATTATAAAAATTAAATTCGTAGAAATCATTTCTATGTCGGATTATAAATTTTCTTTTGCGTTTTTTTGTTTTTCATTTTTCTTCTAAATGATTTTATAATGTATAAGTATGTGTAAGTATAGATAAATTTTCTTTAATTTTCTTTTTTCTATACGATTACATTTACATATTTGTTTATTTTATTTCTGTATGTTGTTGTTCATTATTGTTGTTGCTATATATTTTATGTTTTTAATGGAAATGGAAAAAAATTCTAACTAATTTTGATAGAAATCATTTATATAACAACAACAACAATTATTAATATTATTATTTTTTTGTTTTTGTTAAGATTAAAATCTATGTGGCAAAAAAAAATGTACCTGTGTAGAGTATATGATTTTCATTTGTTAATTTTCTTTTATATAAAAAATAAATGAAGTTTTTTTCTTCTTGCTGTGCCTTTTACCATTGTTGTTGTCGTTGTTTTTCTTCTTATAGTAATAGTTTTATTTGTTGTTTTTGTTTAAAGAAAAAAAGAAAAACTGAGAAAGAGGAAACCAAAGAAATATTAATGTTTATATAAAATTTACTATACTTTCTATATTTTATATTAAAGTAAGAACAACAACACCAATAATAACAACAATAACAACATGAACGAAAAAAAAAATGTATTTCATGAATATAGAGCTAATGAAAACTCAAATATTAATTCTTTGATAAATATTAAAACAAAAAAAAATAAACCAAGAAGATAGCAAAACACAAAATTTTTCCCTTATTTTATATATTTTTTTTTATTTCTGTTATGGGTTTGGGTGTGGGTGTCGATGTGTGTGTGTTTCTCTGTATTTTTATGTTCTTCTGCTTTTGTTGTTCTTAATCAGTCACTTTCTTATATTTACTTTTGTTTACATAGGAAACAAATATATAGAAAATAAAATGAAACGATATACTAGGCTGCTGTTGCTGTAGTGAATTTTCTAGTTTATTTTTTCTATTATTGTTTTATCGGAAAAATTTAATAGGAAAACTCATTTATTCAATGTAAAAAATATTAAATTCTTTAATAGATTTATAATCACAATCCTCGTTGTTACTTGAGAATGCACTTAAAGGTCTTTCATAGATACAGCATTGAGGGCCATATGATTTCATTTCAAAAAAACCATTATTATTGAATATAGGAATCAAAATAAAATCAATTGAAAGAAACAACAATATTAACGTCATACCAGCATTTAAATCTTTTACTGTAACGGTGCAACTCATCCAACCATTTTATGTTTTTATTATTTGAAAAGAATATTGCATGTGGGAGTTTTTCTTGGAAACTTATTCACAAAAAACATATAAATTCTTGTTACTTTGTACAACAATAGGGCAAGAAAAATACTCGTGATAAATTCATAAAGGAACTATTTTTAATACAGTTTTAATGTTTCTTAACGAGAATCCTTTGTGCTTGTTTTTTAATGATTTTTAAAAAAACTAAAACATTGTAAAATTTAATCTAATGGATTAGACAATTAATTAAATCCCTTAAATATAAACTTTAAAATAAACAAATTGTTTCGTTATCGTCACACAGATTTATTTCTTCCATAAAAAAAAATAATTATACAATTCCAAGAAAAATTGTATTATGTAATTTCAACAAACTAATAATTAATTACATTAGACTTTTTTTTATATGTTTGTTTGTATTAACAGTCGACATAATTATTTACCTAAAAATAAATAACAAACTATAAAATTTGTTTATTTTTTTTTTATTCTTTTTGGATAAATTACGCAATTTTTTTCTTTTTAAAAAAAAATAAATAAAAATATACATCTGATGGGGTTTGATATGGTCTAATGGTAAAGGATTGCTTTTTTTTTGTTGTAGTTGTTGTTGAGTAATATATAACGTTGTTGTTAAGTATATATAACGTAAAATACATTTATTAAAATTGCATGTTTTATTATTACAGAGAATTGTTGTGTTTCTACCCATTTTCTATTTCAGTTTTTTTTTTTATATTTTGTAGTTTTGAAAACACGAACTTAAAAATTGTGTACATTGTATAATAATAATAACATTTTATTATACTCGACTACCCATAGTTAAAAAATATTAATCATGTATAAATTGATCGTTTCAGCGCATGAGTTAAAAAAAAAAAGAAGAAAAATGAGAAAAAAATGGGAAAAAATGGAAAATGGAAAGAAATTTACAATTGTAAATGTTGCTTATTTTTTCTCTCTTCTGTTTAATTTTTCTTTCTCACTAAAATTGAAACATGTGATACATAATTAAATCATACGATATACTGAATATAATATTAGTGAAAAATAACTAAATACCTACCTAACGATAATATAACAATTGTAAAACAATTTTATAGCAATAATGTAATTACAGTTGTTAACTGTTCTTGTTGTTATTGTTAGTGTTGTTACAATTTATATATGGGCATATAAAAATGTCAGCACATAAAGATAAATTAAAGATAAATTAAATAAACGTAAATCAATTATTTCAAAGCTCAGTCATCAGTCATCAGTTTTCAGTCATCACCATAATTATTTGCTTGATTCTTAAAATTAAACATAACGTCTGTAGGTATCGGTAAGTACCTTTCGTATATTTTTGATTATCGTTTGAAAGATTTTTAAACGACATAGTAAGTTTTATTTTTATTTTTTTTCCAATTTATCTGATGAAACCATCTGTTCAGACACTTATAGAATGGACAAATGAATTGTCGAGAAAATGAAGAAATACATAAATAGAGAATAAAACTGATAAACACGCAAGGTAAAATGATAGCTTACTTGTTTGTTTATTTTTTACCTTAAAATATTAATTGACTTTCATTAAAGATTTCTCTAAAAAGATCAAAATGTCTGTAGATCTGACAGACTTTATAGAATTCAATTATTATTTTACTCTATGTAAATTTTTTTTGGGGAAAAAACGTCGTATTACGTTAAAGATAAGAAAATTGAATGTTGTCATGCGAATAATTTCAAAGAATATAAGATTAATTAAAATTTAAGACCTTTGTATGATTTCGTCATGGTTTTTTTTTTTGTTTTTACATATTATTTCTGAATTTAATCCAATTATCTACATATTTATAAATTACATAACATTTTCTTATTAATTTTCCTTCTTTTCTTTTATTCTTGTCTCATTTTCATTCTATTTTCATTTTTTTTTTCGTTATATTTCTAGCTTTGTGCCAGGATTTATTTAAATTTTTTTGTTCTTCTTTAACTTTTTGTTTTTATCCGTGTTGTTGAAATGAAAACAGAATAAATAATAGGGAAGTAAAAGGTCTAAAAACCTTTGGAGGTCGGAAATTTGTTTTCTTCCTTTATTTTTTGTTTTTTAGTTGAGGAAACAAAAAAAAAAGTTAAAAAAGGTTTAAACAAGTTTTTTTTCTTTTCTGTTCTCTTGTGTTTTATTTTTATTTTTGTCTTTCACAGGTTTCATGATTCTAAACACAAGCACATACACGTAAATACACACACATACACACACACACTTACTAATAGCATTTGGTGTCTTTTTATATAAATTTTTTTTCTTTCGTTGCGTTCAAAATACAAAAATTGTATATTTAGGTAACTTTTATAAAGATTTATTATGTTTTTGTACCAAAAGGTAAACGTAAAGTTCCAAAGATCAAATATATAATAAAAAAGAATGAAAGAAATGAACAAAAAAAAAAGTAAGGAAGAAAATTGCGGTCGACAAAAAAAAAAGAAAGAAAAAAAAGGGGTGACTCTTTTGTTTTGATATTTAAATTTAAAAATGGGAAAAAAAAAATGTTCTTTCCTTGGTTGAAGGAAAAAAAAATATATAACTTTCGTTTTGAAATGAGGTTAAATTTGTTCCGTTTTCTTTTTCTTTCCTACTCTTTTCGCTTTCTTCTGAAAGAAGTAAAATAAGAAAGCAAATTTTTTTTGCCATCAACTTAATACCTCAACCAAATTTTACTGTATCATATTGTCTATAATATTATGAATGAAATTTTTCTTAGAATGTAAGATAAAACTAAATTTAGTTTAATTGTATTTTATTTGATTGACATTCGTAAATATTTCATTTATATTTTTCTCTACAATTAATTATTTTATCATCGGTCAAATTAAATAACAATCCATGATAAAAATATCTTACTCAACTGAATTAGTTTTCTCGTTTTAGTTTTATAAATATTATTTATCAAGAATAATGAGAATCTTAATATATCCGTCAAGTTTTAATTTAAATAAGACTATTAGTATTGATGTTGAATTCAACTAACAAACAGTTTCTTACTCTGACTCTCAATTCTCTTAATTTAATTCCTGATGGAATTACAATTTTTAAATTAATTCTTGAATAAATCTTCGAAATTCAAGAAAAAAAAAACTAAATGAATTGTTTAAGAAAATCTTTAAGTTTCACCCAAAAATGTTACGATTTTATTGAAATAATTTTCACAATGAACATTCATCATTCATATTTAAAAAAAGAAAAAAGTAAAACGAAACAAAAACGTAAAAGGAAAACACAATTAAGTTAATTTAGTGTGTATGAATATGGATGCTGATGGGGTACAATAATAAATCTTATAAGTGGTAGGTAGGTAGATATGAACGCAATATAAAACCGTTCTTAAAATTGCTTAGATTGCTTTTAATGATTTTTCATGTAGAGACAAATCGATTACACAACAGAAAAATAAACATTGTCTATCCCTTAACTCATGTGTGTGTAATAACAAAGTGTTGCTATTTTACGTTCTCTGTTCGGTTCTGCTGTGTTGAATTTTTCGTTTTATTTTTTTTTAAGGTTTGACAAAAAAGAGAAAAAATAGAAAGAAAAAGAATGGAAAAGAATGGAAAATGCAAAATGCATGAATGTAAATATTTTTTTATAAAAAATCAACAAAATAAAAACTAGACAAGAGACGACCTTTAATTATTAGTATTTTTAAAGGAAGAACAAGGAGGGAAGGAATGGTGGTAAAAAAATGGCGTGACTGTAACACAATATTCAATTATAATTTTTTCAATCCCCAGGGGGTTATTCGTTTATATTTCCTTATAAATAAAAATAAAAGAAAAAGTTGAAGAATGAAAGAATGAAAAGAGAAGATGAACAAAAAAAAATCGAAATTTTTCTTGTATTTTCATAAAGAATTAGTATCAGCATCCAGCTTCTTTATTTTTAATAACAAAAAAAAATTCCCTTGGTCTTCCTTCATTTTTTTTTTTTGTTTCTTTTCTTCCTTCTTTTCTGTTTAACCCCAAATTAGATTAAATTTTTAAATGTTTATATCAAGAAATACTTTCTTCTTATTTTTCTTCTTCTCTCTCACTTTTTTTTTTCTTTTTCCTTTCTTTTAAAAAAAAAAAAAAAAAAACAGAGAACGGAAAGTATTAGTCGGTTGTGGAAGCTTATTGTGTCTATTATATTAGAATATTATTTTTATCTTTTCGTATCGTCTTCCTTCTGCCTAGTTCCTTCTTCCTTGTTCCTTTTTTGTTCTTCTTCTTCTTTTGGTTCGTTTCTGTCTTTTTTCCCTTCTATTAAAAGATTATAAAAGAATTAAGAGGTGGGTTGTGGAAGGTGGTAGGTGTGGTGATGGGTAGAGATATATATCTAATAATAATAATAATTTTTGGCCAACCGTATTAGATTATGTAATTAAAGATAAGTAATAAATAATCTGTATGTTTGGTTGATTGAATTGTGTTAATTTCTAAATTTTTCTTTTAAATGAAAGAAAAGTATAAAAATGAGATTCTCTTCAAAAGTACTTTAGTAACCAAAAAATAAAGGAAAATGTTGAAAGATAAATCGGATTAATTTCTATGAAGAGTAAAAATATAAAAAGAAAGAAAAAAAAAATAGATTTTCAACTCAGTTGAATTAGACCGGATTTTAAACGTATTTTATTTTTGTTTGCTTTTGTTTTCCTTGGAATACGCGATTAAACGGATCAAAATGACTGCAAGGTTTTTTTTCTTTTTGTTTTTTTGTTTGCATAGAGCCGATTTATAAAAACTTTAAACACAAATAATTATACATTCACATTTTGTCTCTGTGAAAATTGCGCAAATTGAAGAAACAATACGATAAATGTTAATCTTTTAATTGTGAAAAAATATTGAGATAAACAAAACTAAGATAAAATTTATTTCACGTATTTTTTTTTTTTTTAATTTAAAATTGTTTCATGAAACTTTTTTTTTTTAATTAAATTTTGAAAAGATTCAACGAGTAATTAGTATAAATAATTAATTAATTATATATTTATAGAAAAATTATCAAAATTATCAAACAATTAAAATTTTTATAAAATGGAAAAATTTCAAAATATCAAAAAAATTAATTTATTGTGAAATTTTTCATAAATAATAATTATTAATTCATACTTCTAATATTAAGTTCTTCATTCGTTTAATTTTTCTAATTAAATAAAAAAAATGTTTTGTGAAAATGTATGAATCGTGATCTGCACACGATAACATTTATAAACATAAAAGAAAGAAATTAAAACAATAATGAAAATATTAAATAGGAAAAACAATTGACACAAATGAAAAAGGTAATTTTGTTTAAGTTTTGTTCGTAAGAAATAAAATGAAAGAAAAAACTAAAATGTTGGAATAAAAACAAAAAAAAAAAAAACAAAACTCTTAAAAGAAAATAAACTAATCAAACTTTATTATAACTTCACGCACAATCTATTATATTTTTTTTTCTTTCTTTCTTTCATTCTTTTTATTATTTATTAAGTAGTACAATCATAGGTTTCTGTATTGTATCGTTTCCTAATTGATTTTAATTAGAAAAGTTTCTTTTTTTCTTTCTCTATTTTAATTAATATTTTGTTACAATAAACGCAATATTGTACTTGACGTACAGAATTTCCATTTAACCTTTAATTTAAATACACTTTATGCTCGTGACAATTTCTGAGTAAATAATTTTGTTGTAGGTTTTACTTTTGATTGAATCTTTCGTTAGAGTTTTCTGTTTGGTTTTTAAAGTTTTATTTAAAGTTATTTCAGAACGTTGTAATCAGAGCAATTCTATGAAATATGATTTCATTACTGTAAAATGATATTCCCTTATTTAATCTGACTAAAATATAAATAATTTTCTTAGAAGTAATAAAATATTGTTTTGATAAAAAAAATTGCTTAGACAAATTTTAGAGAATATTAAGTGAAGTAAAGTGATTTTTAAAAGCTTATTTACCTACCGCTGAGTTGAATTTTACGTCAAAACAACATTGTTTTGAACTGACGTAGAAATGTCAACGATAACTTTGAATTAAAAGAATTACAAAATTTTTATTAAAATCTAGAAAAATTCTTTTTAAAAATAAAGAATAACAAATTGTACTCGAAGAAAAAGAAAGAGAAAGAAAACGATAAATTGTTCATTTTACCTTAATGGAACAATAATAATCCATCTTACGGTTAACTAGTGGTTTTGTAATGTTCATCTAACCTTTTGAACTTTAATACCAATTATTTTTCATTACAATTGTCAACTAAATAAAATATATTTAATATTTCACTTTTCATTCCTTAAATTCATATTTTAAAAAATAACATTTAATGATTTATTTATGCTTTATGAAAAATGATTTTCACACGGATTTCGTTAAATTTTAATTGAATAATAAAGAATAAGAAAGAAAGAAAAAAAAGAAAGAAAGAGAAAAAAAATATAAATTTATATAAAAACAACAAACACAACAATCACAAAATATATCATAAAAATGTAAGAAAAAGAAGAAGAAGAATGAATGAAAATGAAAAAAAAAAAAAAAAATAATAAATAAATATAAAAAGGAAGAAAGATTGGAAGAAGAAGAAAGAAGACAAAAAAAAGAAGTTATTTCTCATTTATCTTCTTATATTGTGAAAGATTCTCGTGACAAATGGCTTTGGTATAAGAATGATATTATGAATATAACATGAGAGAGAAAAAAAACCCAACAAAAACTAACATATGTGGCGTTTTGTTAAAATTATTGACTGAATAAAAATAAATCAATAATGTTAGTTGGGATGTTTTTTTGTTTTTTCTTTTCTCCTTTTTTCATTTTCATCTGTATATGTTGTGTAATGTCTAGAATCGTATATGTGTGTATGTATATCTATATTAGAGAGATCATAGGTCTTTTATAAGTCAGAGGGAATAACATCTTTAAAAACCATTAAAGATCAGATTATATTATAGACAAAAATCATGATAAATTAGTCTGGATGATTTAAACAATAGTTTAAAGGTGTAATTTGCCATTTTTTGATTAGAATTCTCTACAATTTTAGTTAATGTAAAATTTTATTCGGAAATTTCTCTTAAACTGATTATTTTTAGAAATTAAAAATTAATGAGATTTTTACACTTTTCTCTCTCTGTCTCTCTTTCTCTCTTTCTCTCTATATCTTTTAAAGATAAATTTTTACTTTTAAAGGTTCATTTTTCTAATTAGAAAATATTCATTAGATTCAATTAATTTTCAACTTTTATTCTGTTATTTGCTTTTCGACAGAAACATTTTTTTTTGTTTAAATGAACTTTAAAATGGGTAAGTTTATTTATCAAAATAAGTTAATCATTTGTAATTTGTTCCAGACACAACCCTATTTAGTTAAAAAAAATATTGTATTCATGGAAAAGTAAAATTTTCACAGACATTTGTTAGATTGATCAAGTTAAAGTAGATAAATTGTGTTCAATGAATAAATATTCAGTTGAATGAAAAAATATTCTGTAGGTAAGAAATTTAAACAACAAAAGTTATTTTATAAAATATTTACATGAAAATTAATATTTAAGAAAAAGTAAAATGTTATTTTATAAAATATTTACATGAAAATTAATATTTAAGAAAAAGTAAAATGTTTGTTTATATTTAAGCATGATTTTAAATTTAAACAGTGTGGAATGAGAAAATTTAATCTAAATGTTAGTACCACCAGCAATCTTTGGCATTAAAGGATTAATTTCAAAGAAAATAAGATTTTTATATAATTTCTGATTAGATTAATTATAATTAATTTAATTTTTATTCATTCTTTCTTTACTTTTCTGTCACTCTCCTTCTCTCTCTTTCTCTGCTGAAAATTCACACCCTAAATTTTGTTGATTAAAATTATTTAAGAATTTTTATTAACAAACAAAATCAAATATAAAATGCGTTGATTTTCAATCAATTACATTATTCTGGTAAATATAAATTAATTAGACATGTTAAATACTCACCAAACAATAACAAAAAAAACTGTTACATATATTAATTTTGTTTATTTCATTTTCATTAATTATGTACTAATTGTTAACCCAAAAATACCATAATTTTATGTAACACACAAAACAAAATAATATGGATGGAATATGGGATTAAATTTTCTATAATTTTATATAAAAATTTTGATTGCATTTAATAATTCATTGGCCAATTAAATGTATTAATTAATTTTAATAAAAAATATTTATCTTAATGAAAACAAATTTTTAATAAATTAACGTTCCATATTTTTTTTTAGATATTTTATATTTTGTGGTCGCCTTTTGAATGGGGCCTATTTTTTGCTTTATGTCATTTTTTTCTTTTTTTTTTTATTAGACTTTATTACAAGTAGTTTTCTTTGATTGTACCATTTATCATGATCATTTAACTTTATTTTGAGTGTCTTTTTTTCCAAAGAGAATAGAAAAATGCCTTATATTTTGTTAAAGTAAATTAGAATAAATTGCATTTATGTCTTTATTTTCTTTTTCTTTTTCTTATTTTTTTTTTTTTTGAAGACATTTGTCAACTTATGCCGTTTTCCGTTCTGACAAAAATGTTGACCTAGAGTTGCCTTTATAGGCAAATCGTTTTCCAGACTAAAAAAAATGATGCCTCGTTTACCATTCTGAGCTTCGCTCTCCACGAGTGTTGCATTATTTGATCCCTGAAGTTAGAGCATGGTTTTGCACTCACTACGCTGTCAAATATTGAGTATTTTTTTCATTTTAAACGTTAAGTTTATTGTAAAAAGATTTTATATATTTATATATAATTTATTATATAATATATTTATGTTATATAATAAAAATTTAAGGGCAAGGCTGAAAAATTTGTTTGTTCCAATGAGAATTGCACTGCGAGCGAAACTACCGAGTGCGTTTACAGTTTTGCACTCCACGAATGCAACTCTCTTGCTTCACTCCGGAAAACGGCATTAGTCACAATTGTTAAAGTTTTAGTATGTAGATAATTATTGAATCTTTTGGTTTATTAATTGTTGTAAATACTGAGATATTATTATGGCAGGCAGAGTGACAATACATAAATACACGTTTTGATACACGACTCTGCTCAAATACGCTACTTCAATGTGGTACAAATAATGGTTTTTGAATTCAGTATAAATATATACATTGTGGTGCCTCTTTCATATCATTAGAACAGTTGAGAAAAGATACGTTAATTATGATTAAATTATACACTAATATAAATAGGAAAATTAAATTCCATGAATTGAATAAAATAATTGAATAATAAAGTTTTAATTAAATATTTTGATTAGTCTATTGGTCGAGTGGTCTGCTAGAACTAAAATGTTTAATAAACAATAAAAATTTACTGAGAATAAATTTCATCCAAAAATGCATCATTTTATAAACCAAAATTTCATTCAAATTATCAATTCTAAATAGGTAATTTTTACACAATTATTTCTCATTAAAATTGTGTTAATAAAAATAGTGGAATTTTTTATTTGGTGTAATTTAATTTGTATTCATTTTTACAATCACCTAATAACTATATCCACCTTTAATTTATGTAAAATTAGAACAATGATAATGATGTAAGAAAAACTAATAATTATGTACAAGGGGAAAAAAAAGAAGAAAGATAATTCCCTAAAATACTAAATAAACTATAAATTACACTTTTCTTACACACACACACACACTCACACACATACACCCACACAATTCATTATTGAATAAATTTTAGTTTCATCTATTCATAATATTTATATAAATAAATAAATTTATCATATTAAATCCTTTATTTATTAGAATTGTAGGGATATACAGAAATAATAAATAGTAGGTATAAGATATAATATACTGACGGGAAAATATATATATATATATATATATATATATATATATAAATATATATATATAAATAATTAGTTTCCTTTCATTAATTATCTATGATACAATTAACAATGTAGTGAAATTTTGAAGAAAACATCAATTATTTGAAAACAAATATATGTGTTGTTTTGTATGTACCTTTACTTATATTATACGTAGTAATGAAAATGGAAAGGTGAATATTTTGTATATATGTATAATACTTCACCTATATGTATTACTTAAATGTACATATTTGTATAATATAGAAAAGTAAATTTTCTATAGAATAGGAAGGAATATATAATATTATTATAATAAACTCTTGCTTTGTAGTTTTCTGGTAGAGGAATATATTAATTATTTGATTTCTATTTGAGTTTGTGAGTTGCTTATAAAATGTCTTATTATACAAAAAAAAAAAGAATGAAAGAAAAGGAAAAAAAAAAAAAAATTGGTAGAAAGAATAATTTCAAGTCAAACATCGTCCGAATCCTTGAACCTTTGATATCCCATAATATTATGCGATCATATAGATTTTTATTTTTACCAAATTGGATCAATTGTATTTTTTTTTTCTTTCTTTATTTATTTTTATTCTTCTTTCTTTTCGTTTTTCTTTTTTTTTTTTGCCAATAGAAATTGGTTGAGTTGTTTCTATATACCAATTTTTGGTTTTGTTTGGTTGTTGTTGCTCTGTTACTTTGTTTTTTTTTTCTTTTATTTCTTTTTTATTCTATAATATTGTTGACGTGGGGTTGATGAGCTTTTCAACTCAAATAAAATGATATGTCACAATATTTTAGTATCGACATTACAGAGGATTACAATTCAACAATAACTCAGATCTATATATGTGTGTGTGTGTATTATTATACGTTTTTTTTCTATATAAACAAACCTACCTACCTACCAATATATTTTCATTTCTATAAAAGTAACCAAAATATAATAAAAAAGAAAAGAAAGAAGAAAAATCTATAAATTTTCACACAGTTTTTCACACTTCTTTGCTTTTTAAACGATTATCCAAAATGTGTATTACATTTTTATACATTCTACATTTATTTTATATAGACGTTTTTTTATTTATTTATTTGGTGTGTATAGGCACCTTCTAGTACCATCACACACACACACACATGCATACACACACCTATTATTATGTATTCTGTTGTTGTTGCTTTTGCTGTTGTTGTTGTATAATATTATGGTACACCTTGTATTATATGGTCTTTTAAATACAGGGTCGCACCTTAAAATATAAATATATTTTTCTACTTTATAACAAATAGAAAGACTGAAAGTGATTGAGGAAAAAACATATGGTGACATATTTCTCTTGTTAAGAAGGTGAACTTTTTTGCTTTCTTTCATAATTCAGACTATTTATTTTTAAAGTAGAAAATTTTCCATTTTTGCCATTTTTTTTAAAGAAATTCAATTCATAAATATTTACTTTAACTTTCTTTTAAATTAAAGAAAATCATTGGAATATGTTTCCAATTAATTCAAATCGCAATACAGAAAAATACTAAAACAAAATTAAAGTCGATTAATCGATTAACATAAGACGATAATCTTATATTTAAAATGTCATTTTGTAATTTATCTGTTTTTCTTTTTTTCTCCCAGAAACAAAACTTTTCTAAGATTCAATTGAAATTTAATTAAAATTAAGTAAAAAAATTCAACTCACATAAAATTTTATAGTTTTGTTTAAAAAAAAAACTCCACAATTTCCTTATAAAAACTCAAAAGAAGAAAGAAAAAAAAAATAAAACATCCAAAGAACATAAAAGAAAAAAAACGAAGAAAAATTTGCCATCGGCAATTTTCTTAAGAAAAAAGTTAAACTAATCTTTTTCTTATTTTTTTTTTGTTGGTTAGCGTATGACGGCACTGGATCTCTAGAATAATATAATACTGTATCATATTATGATACGATAGATGGATGGAATAAAATGAAATGAAATAAAATGTGATGTGATGTGATGGAGGCATTTATTTCGAAATCCTAAAAAATCATAAACATTTTTATTTGATACATATAATAAAACTTTGTAGCGAACAAAAAAAAAATAAAAAAAAATATATATTTGGTAATTTTGTATTATTAGACGGCGCAATCGACAATGTACACGCATTTTCATTTGAATGAATAAAATTAATTTTTGTTTGTATTATTTCTTCTGTGATTTTGATTCATTTATTGAATTGATTATAAAATTTCCCCTTCATCAAAATTGATTTTGATGACTAAATAATCAAAACCTACATTTCTTCATCAACATTCGATATTTCTTCTTTTTTCCTTTACATTTTTACTTTCGTTCATTTTTCCACATTTTTTCTGGTTTTTTCTTTTAAGCGAAAAAATTTCAAAATTTTTTTTACGTTTTAATGAAAAATGAATGAAATTAAAGGTGAAATTAAAATACAATTTTAATCACGTTCTTTACAATTAATATTTCAATCTTTAAGAATTTAATTTAAAAATCAATTGATGTACAAAGAAATTAATTCTGCACATAAAAATATATCGTGTCTGGTTCCATAATAAAGAAAACTAGTTTGTAAAAGATGAACTTTAATTTAAAAAAAAATGATTCAAATCAATATAAAATTGTTTTAAATAATTTTATTTTATTAATTTATATTTTAGAGAAGATAATAAATTTTACACAAAATAATATAGATTATTTTAAAGGATTTTCTATATAAAATAATAAAAAGCCTTTTTGGTGATAAATTAGAAGATAATAATTATATAGAAAAGTTCAAACACAAGACTGATGACTTTCAATTAAATTTAATTTTAGGATCTTGCTGATTTGAATTCCGATTAAAGTGAAAAATCCAATTAAGATAATACGCTCGTTGTTCCAATTGAACAAATTACTAAAAGTATAATTTAAAAGAGCTTAAAATATGTTTGGGTATATTTAATACAACAACAAATAAATAAAAAAAACAACAACATTAAACATTTTTCTTTATTTTTCTTAATTTTATAAGTTAATTTTAACAAAATTCAATAGAAACTAATGAGAATATTTGGTCAGATCATTTAATAAAATCATTTATGTTAAATAGAAACAACCATAAATATAACAACAACAACAATGAAAAGGCAATGCGGTCAATTATTTAAAAATGGAATCGGCGGTGGGGAATGCATTCGATAAAAAAAATACAATATTTCAATGAGATTTTATTTCTATAATTGCGGGAAAAATTTGTTGAATTTAAATATATTTTTTGTTGTTGTATTTTTTATTTTTTTTTGTTATTTTGTTGCGTTAATCGCAAAATATAATTTAATTGATTTTTCGTAAATAGGATTTTTGTATTTTTTTTTTGAATACTTTTTGTTTGTTTGTTAATTATTTTTATTTTTTGAAACCATTTTTTTTTTGTAGTGAAATTTCAGTTAATTGTGTTTATAGATTCAATTATTGGATTGAGTATATTTTTGTATTGAGTATTTTTATTCAGTTAATTATTGCAATTATTGTTTTTTGTTCATCAATATGATGGATTGCTGTTTTGTTTGTTTTTTTTTTTGTTTTATAATTTGAAAGTATTTATTTTGTCCAATTCAATACGAGATTTATTCGCGATTTAAATTCAATATTTTCAATCAACAAATGTATTTTCAAATGAAATAACTAAAATTTACGATCGTATCAGATTCTCTGAATCTTTCCTAAGTAAAGTAACTGAAATGAAATTTTATTAACAAATTATTCTTAACAAGTTTCTTGGATATGGGGTATGAGTGAAAGGGGTACGGAAAAAATGCGGACAAATTTAATATTTCAGATAAAAAGAAGAAGGACTTTATTACACTTAAATATATTTTATGGTCTACATTTTATAATAAACCAAATAACCTTTTGCGTAATTCTATTTTTAAAATGTGGAACATTCTAATTTTATTTTATTTTATTTTTTTTTTTGTATGTGTTGTATGTGTAGCGCGATTCTCTTTCACATCTCTTTAAATACAAATAAAAAATAAAAAATAATTATGTATTATACAGTTAGGCCTGCAGTGATTTTAAAAATTAATTATTAATTAAAATTATAAATATTTATGACGCTATTAAAAAATAAATCATAATTTCTAAAAATTATTCATTTCGATTATATAATTATTTTTTACTTTTTCTGTTTTCTCACAAATATTTACAACAGCGAATGAATAAATGAGTTTTTTTTTTCTGCTGATTCCAAAAATCTAAACTCCAAAAATAAAACAAAAAAAATTTAATCCGTTTTAATGAAATTGCAATAAACTAATTATAGGCTAATTAATTTTATAATTTAATTTCAATATTGTTACGAATTAGAATTTTAGGAAATTGAATTTTTAATAGGAAATTTAAAGAAAATTACAAATACACAATTTATCGATAAAACCCAATCACCACAAAATATTCCCTCAATTCTATTCATAAGCAGAATTATTATTTGACCAAATAAAAATTAACAATTTGTTACAAATTCAAATAATTTACCATCCTTATAATTGACAGAAACAATATAATTGACGTAAGTTAATAAGTCAATCTAAACATTTACATTGGAAATTTAAAATATACAAATAAAGAAATTCTTAACAAATATATTTGTCTCTGATAAAATATACAGAAATACGATATACAAGAAGTAATTCCTATATAATTTCTCTGTTGTTTATTACAGAATTATTTTATGTAGGGTCATTGACAAATCTAACCTTCCATAGTCTCTGGTAGACTGTAGAGACTAAAAACATAACAACAAATTTTGTTACTGCATTTTACACTCATTATAGTTTTATTAGATTTAATTAATTTAATTCATTTACACCATGATTTATTGTCAAATTATTCTGTACCTTATTATATTGTTATTTTCGTAACTAATTTGTTTTGTTAAGTTTATAATTCAATAGATTTTTAAACTTTATTTTTTGTGCTGTTCTTTGGAATTAAATAAATATGCTAAAAAATTTTTGATTTAATAAATATCTAATAAAGTGTACAAAGATACAACACGGTTTATAAATTCTTCATTATATTGGAAAGCACTTTTAAAATGATTAAGGTACGAAGATACAATACGTTTTATAAATTCTTCATTATATTGTAAACCACTTTTAAAATGCTTTAGGTCAATTTTTGTTTTTTTACTTGATTTATTTTTTCGTCAAACATCTGATAAATAGTACAAAACATTGTTAAAGAAATATTTCATAAAATAGTCTTATGTCTTCTTGAATGAAAGTCTATTAAAAAAATAGTAGACTTGAAAAATTATGGCTGGAAAATTAATTAAATCAAAATAGACAAACTTGAAAAAAAGTAAATATTGAATGCAAATTATTATTATTATTATTATATTCTTCAAGTATACAAACTTTATATTAATTAGCATAATTATTATTAATTAGTATAATTATATACAATTTAAAACGGTTGAGTTTAAATGTTTAAAGTGCACTTTTGAATGCCTATTGTATGTATAAAAGGATTTTGTTCCATGTTGAACTTAATTTAATTTAATCAGGTTTTTTTTCTATGAAGTTTATTTTCTATTTGTTAAAATAAAATCAAATTTGCTTTTTTTTTTGGTAGAAAAATTAGTCTTATGAAATCATAGAATCAAAATAAATTCAATGTTACTTGTGATTCATAAATACGTAATTTAGGAAATCTCTATTCAATTATTTAATGAAATTTCTAGAACTCTATTTATAGTAATGTGAGGAAGTAAATTATATTTTTGATTTCAATTTATTTTCCTCCACAGAGAAAAATATAATTAAATTTATTTCATAAAATATTCCAGTATACTCCTTTTCTGTATGTTATTTTTAGAGATATTGCATATATAGAATTTTCTTATGTGATGGGAAAATAATATTGATTCTTTAGTTAGTTTATTTCTCTTATGTCAAATGAAGTCAGTCAAAATCATTTAATAAAATTTAGTCTTCTAGGATGTTTCAGGTTGGCAAAGTGACTTTTCTAAATTTAATGCACACAGACAATATATACAATTCTACAATTCGAAAATAGAAGATATTTTCATTATTCATTTTCTCTAAATTCAAAAGTAAAAAGAAAAAGTTCTGTTGGATTTTCCAAACCCAAAAAAAAATCTAACCTCATTATTTTCCGATTTTTGAATTTCAACAAAAAAATAAAACAAAAATGAAAAAACTAAAAGAATAAAAAGAACAAAACAGAACGGAAAGTCTCAGAAACACATACATAATTTATTGAACTTAAAGAAAAAAAAAGAAGGAATAGAAGGAAGAAAAAAAATCTAACTTATAATTTCTTTCGATACAAAACAAAATCAAATTGCAAAATATTCAAATCCCTTTCAAAAGCAAAAGCAAACGCAAAAAAAAAGGAAAAAAAGTAAAAGAAAAAAAGAAAGAAAGAAAAAAAACTTTTTCTTCTTTTATAAATATATTTTTTTTTTCTTCTTCTTCTTCTTCTTATGCCTTTTTTCCTCTTATTCCTCTCTTATACTCTTCCTTTTATTTTTCTTTTTCCATCTTGCAAACGTCTATTTTTTTTCTTTCCCTTTCAATTTCTTATTTCGTGTTTTATTAAAATTTGAATGCCAAAAAAAAAAACGAAACGAAAGAAATTTTTTTTTCTCAAACATTTATAGGAAAGAATTCAATTTATTTGTAATTTGTGAACTTTGATTAATTTAAATGGAAATATCCCACTGGCAAGATTGAAAATTCTTATTTGAATGACAAAGGATGAGTTAGATTATTAAAATAAGGGTGGGAGTAGGGTCGATGGTATGATAGGTGATGGGTGTGTGGGACAGAAGAAGAAGAAGTAAATGGGACAAGAGTTTTTTTTTATTTCTTCCCTTCTCTATTTTTTTTTTTATTATTGAAAAGTACATGGACTAAAATTTTGTTTTAATTATTTGAATACTGGAAAAATAATTTGAATTTTGGTTACCCTCGGTTTGTCAACTGATTTAATAAAACAAAGGGAGAGTTTTTTTTTTCCTTTTTTTTTTTTATTTTTCAATTAATGAGTTTTTGATTTCAAAGTTTTTCCCTTTTTTTTCTTGTATGTGTTCGTTTGTATTTTTTGTTTTACAGGTGAAAGAAATTTCTGTTAAACATTTTCACTCACAGAGTGAAAAATGTGTCTTCACTCTGCACTTTAAAAATAACAAAAATTGTATAAAATCAGTAAAGAAATGTACACGAGAATAGATTACAATATCCAAGTAATATCGATTTTTACATGTGCATGTGTGTGTGTTCTTTTCTTTTTGAAAAATGTTTTCTGAATTGAAAATCTCTAGTTTAAAGAAAGAATTTTTCTTTTTAACCATAATAAGATTTAAATAATTCCGGATAAAATCAACCAGAACATATTCTGGTCGAAACTAGATTTTTCAATTTTATATTTTATGTTTTTGTCTATTTCTTGTATTGTAAAATTCTCGATTGAAAATGGAAAAACATTTAACTATCCAACAAAAAAAAAAAGAAGTAGAATATAAATGTACTTTTCTACACAACATAAGCTGTTTTTTATTTTCTATAAAAATAAAATACATTGAAAGGAAAGTGTGATAAAGAATTTTCTATTCATGTTTTTCTTTTTCTTATTTTTTTTAAATAAAATTTTCCATTCATTTAAGTAGCTTTGTTTTTTTGTGGTTTTTCTTTCTCCTTGAAAATTTTTATTTATGTAGAATTTTTTTCCATTCATATACACTTTTCATTTAGGTATATTTTAAATTTGTTGTTTTTATCTTCTAGTAGAAGTGAGATATTCTACGATTAAAAATCTAATTTCACATTCAGTATTTGCGTATGTTCAATCGAGTTATATTAAATTGGATTAGTTCCACGGAACAAAATGTGCTTTAAAAATTTTTAAATGCGTTTATAAATGATAACGTTTCATTTTTAATTTATTCACAAAACATAAAAACAAATGAAAAATTTTTTAACAAAAAAATAATATCAGTTATAAAAAAAATACAATTTTAAATTGGTTCAATTTAACTCATCAAAATGTAGTTATATGTTGCAATTGATGTGTTGCATCTGTGCTTTAATGGTTTTCCATATTTTTTTTTTGTATAACTTTAAATGCGTTTTCAACCCATAAAATGGGGGGATAGACACTAAATAATATTTTTTACTTGACGAATTGTTGTATATTCACTCTTGTTAAATTGCTTCTAAATAACGAACATTCAGGCTTTTTTTGTTGGATTTATGTGCATAAAGGTAAACAACTACCTCTAATATTCGCCCTAAATAACAATTAATCAACTACTAATTAACACAATTTATTTTTATTTGAAATTTATATTTTGCCAAATTAATTTTTTACATACTTACTAAAAATACAGAAACTATAAAATACACTCAATTATGTTTCATTATCAACATTAAAATATTGTACAATTTTTATAGATTTGTGAAAGAATAATGTGGTGGGAAAAAACTATGAACGTAAATCAACGTATATTGGAGCTTTTGGTTTTTCAATAATATTTCATAAAACACACCAAAAAAAAAAATAATAATAAAAGTCAACATTTAAAGGTTATCATGATGCGTTTTTAAGGTTTCATTTTATTTTTTTTATTTCCTCAATAAAAAAATAAAAACGAAAAATTTTTTGTGAAGAAATGAACATTTTATTTAAGAAATTTGAACACGTTTTGCTTCTATTTTTTTCTTTTCTCTTTTTTTTTTTCATTTTGAAATTTTTATGTGGTTTCTGATAAGAAATTGACTTGTGAAGTATTACTTTTTTTTCCTTCTCTTACTTGTTATTTATGAAATCGTATTAACATTTTCTTTATTGGAATAAATTGTAACTTATTGTCACTGTGTTATGAAAACCTATTAAAGAAAATGAAAGAAAATTAATTTAACGTTTTTGGGGAAGAAAAAACAATTAATGTTTTTTTTTCGCATAAACGTAAACTTTCTATATTTAATTACAAAACAAAGTCAAATATGAGTGTAAACATTGTATTTATTCAATGACATTTCTACAGTAAATAGAATAATGTTTAATGTGAATAAAACAATAAACGTATGTATATTGTAAGTTGCATTAAACTGTTCAGAATAAGTAAACACGTTTAAAATTGATTTGTTTCATTTAATGTACATAAAAAGTTTTTTTAATCGTATGAAAGCCAAAAGTGTAGATTTAAATTCTGTTGAATAAATTCTGTTAATAAATAAATATTCAAGAATTTATTTATTAACAATTTATTTCTTTGATTCTTGAATTAATGTTGATAACGAACGATATTTAATTAATTATGTTTTATAGACGAATATGGTCAATTATCCTTATAAAAACCAATTGTTTAAGTCTTTAAACAATATTCTTTAATATGAATATTGTTTTGTTAGATAATAATAATAATAATAATCATAATAATAATAATACAGACACAATATAAAACGATCCACTTCAACTTTCCATTTTGGTTCATTAATTTTTATGTTTTACAATAAACGCCTTTTGTCTTTTTGTCGCTTATAATTTTACTCATAATATGAGGGTGGGTAGGGGGGTGGTGTGCATTACGATTATTAGTTAGGTGCTCAGACAATAGGAAATATAGACAACAAAAAAATAAAACAATTTTTTTATTGCAAAAAGCTTTTTCTGTTAAGTAAAGAAAAATATAAAGGGTTAGTTTAGTTTTGTGTTTCTTTCGATATTAAACCCTAAACTGTAACACCTCATACCAACAATTTCCACATTTAGAGAAAGCATTTTTTTTATTTGTATTTTTTTTATTTGTTGTTGTTGTTGTTTTTACGTTTCCTACTTTTTTTTTTGTTACAGGTTTTAAGAGAAAAATCCAATTATTGATCAAAAATACATACTTGCACCTTATGCTCTTTAGTTTTTTTTTTGTTTTTGTTTTACCATAAATGCTTTTTTTCACTCAGTCATTATTAGACCAAAACAAAAGTCAATTTAATTTCACAAAAAAAATGGAGAAAAAAATGAGGAAAGTCAATTTTTAAACTTTTTTTTTTGTTTCCAATTTTTTCTTTTTTGCTTCATAGAAAAGTTTCAATTTATTGTTACTGATTTTCGTCTTGCTGTGATGAATAAACTTTATCTTAAACTTCTTCTTTATTTTCCAGTTTGCTCAATGCCAAATCCTATTTATAAACAGTGAATTGTGTAGTGCATTAAATACACCATTAAACTCGACATTAAAGATCCTTCTAATAAATTACATAATTGATTATTGAAATTTTATTTTATTCTGAACATACATAAATTATGTGCAATTCAATAAAATTTTATAACATCTTTTTATCGTTGGAGTCCATTTTTTTTAACAATAAAATCATTTACGGTTTAATAAATGGTCGAGAAGATGAGAACTTAATTCATGAAAAGCACTTCGATATTTTAATAAAATGTTATATGAAACAAAAAGGTGTCGTTTTTATTCAAACTAAATTTTTTGAGAATTAAAATCATTTGCACTGAAAATGATTAAATGATTAAAAATTTCTTTGGAATTTAAAAGGTGTAGAAAAAATCGTACTGATTTTATTGTTTTTCCTTTAAAATCGACAAATTATTGTGTTGATCAGTTAACCGTACAGGTTTTTGAATAAGAGTCATTATTTTTTTTATTTCTTTATAATAATAATTTTTTCTATAGAAAATCTAGGTAGAAACACAAAAGTAAGAGATTAGCTTTCTCTAAAGTAAATAATTTAAATTAAGTTTAATAGGATAAAAGAAACGGACAAAACAAATGATTTCTATTTTTTTCTCTATCCGAACAATCAGAATAAAGAGAACGTCGACTCTTTTATGTATATGATGCAACAGAATTTATTTCTGATGAGCTTTCATAATTTTTGCTCATAGCAATGCACTTTGTTTTGTCTTCTTTTTTTTCTTTGTTTTTGTTCAGATTAGTTTTTTTATAAATTTATTGTTTCAGATTACCTTTTAGTTATGAATTTTTATAAACAAAAAAAAAATTAATAAATGGAGCTTTTCTTTTATAATTTGTAGAATAATTTTTCACAAGCTTTAATTTATTAAAATTATTTTTGTTCTTAATACAATCAGAATAATAATTTGATTGTCATGCATAAATTTCACAGGAACTATTAGAAAGTTTCATTCTTGTAAAAAAAATATTTCATGAAGTAGACATTTTTTGCATCAGTTTTTTTCTTCTATCAATGCTTTTGTTTTCCAAAAAAAAATTGCATCAAATGAATTTTAATGAAAATAATTATTTTTCTTTTGTACAATAATTTTCAGAAAAACTTTTCATTTTATTCAATTAAATAAAAACATATATTTTAGAGTGTAAATTATTTAAACATAATAAATAAATAATGAAATTGTAACGTACAACTTCTGATAAAAATCAAACATGATATATTTTCTAACAAAACTTGTTAAAGAGAAAAAATGTAAAAGAAATGGAAAAATTAACGAAGCCGAGAGAGAGAGAGAGAGAGAGAGAAAGAGAGAAAGAAATGATAACGTAAATAACAGAACAGAACGAATGAAAAAAAACAGACTCAAGTAAAAATTGCATATTCGTGGGAAAATTAACCATCGGAACTTTAGTTCACACCGCCTGGTACAAGATAAGTTCTTTTTTTTTTATCTCTAAATATAGTCTTTTGAATATATATAGAAATGTATAATACTTACCTACGTTTTACCTACGTATCTAACCAAACCATAGTTATATCTTCCAACATATACTATACGTTGAACATCATCAACAAACATTACCTTACACATGAATAGAATAAAACGTAAGAATATAAATTGTGACATGAATTTCTTCTCTGTTATCTAATACATTCTTCTTTTTTTGTACATTTTAAATTTTATTCAAATGTTGTTGAAAGTATACAAATTAGTGTTATTTTTTCTATTCGTGAATATACAGTCTAAAGTCTAAACCAATATACTTGTATATTTTTTCTCTTTTGCTCTCACAAACAAAATTAAGAAATAAAATTTTCATTTATAAACAAAAGATACGAACTTTTAGAAGACATTTTATGTTTCATCGTATTGATGATCATTTTGGAAATTGTTATGTCACGATTATTGGCTGAAGAATATTCCATTAATATTGCACAATATTGTTACTCGTGGCTACTTTTGGGATATCAACAGTATCTGTTAGATATCTCATATTTTGAAGAAAATGTAATTTCAGATGTTTTCGCATTTAAGGATTTGAAGTAAAGACAGTATATTTTTATATACTGTATTTATTTATATTATATTTGTATTGACAAGGAAATTTTCAACATTTAAATTTTAACCATTATTCCGTCAGTCAATTTATGAATTTTTAAAATTAATAACTTGAACATATTTATTTGAACATATTATTTACAAAATTGTCATCCTTCTGCAATAACGTTGTTCTGTTTCAATTTCCAGAGATATTGGACGTAAATAGTTTAGTAAAAGAATATAAATTGACAAGATCCCCAAAAGGATATTCGATGAAAGAAATGAAATGAAACTAAAATTCATATGTTTGAATATTTATTCGATGTATATATTTAACATAATCGTTATCTCAACATTTTTTTTTTGTATTACTTTTTGATCAACATTTATTAATAATTGAACATAAGAGCGAGAGAGTGAGAAAATGACAGAGAGAGAGAAAGAGTGAGGGAGACTTAAAAGAACAGACAAATATAGAAAGAAAGAAAGAGATGTTTTGTCTTATTTAAATTCAAATTCAAAACTATAAATTTTCATTTTAATAATATTTTATTAGAAAAGAGCGAAAATAAGCTTTCTGCTTAAATTTCATATAATTTAAATTTATATCACACAAGGCGCCTTTTTCCTCTCCACTAACGGGGAACAAAAAAAAAATAGAAAAAAACAAAGAAAGAAAAAAAAGTAACGAAACGACGAAAGAAAAGAAAGCAAAAAAAAAAAAAAATTAAGTAACAGATTGCGTTCTAAGCTCTAATATTATATAACATTTCCTTACCATTTTCTCCATTTTCTTCATTTTCTTCTTGTTTTCCATTTTTTTTTTATTATTCTTCCTATTTTTTTTTTCGTTCTTTCGTGGCTTCTTCTCTGCTCAGGTTAAATTGTTTTATTGATTTTATAATTTTCATTAAGGGGTACTGAAAAAGCTTAGTTTTTTATTAAATTATAATGATGCAATGAAAATTGTGGTTTTCTATTTTTTTTTTTTTGGTTCCCACTTTTTCTTCTTCTTCTTCTTTTATTTTATTTTTTGTTTATTTTTTATTGATTTACGTTTTTTTCCTTCTCACTCCATATTTTTAAATTTTTTTTACTTAAAAGAAAATTAGGTGGTGAATATGGCTGAGGGTTGTCCTGGAATAATAGAGGGAGGAGAGTATATTTTTGTTAACTATTTTGCACATATGTATTTTTTATTATGAGATTTTTTACACAATTTTATTTCAAACATTATATGTTTCGGGTGTGAGGTAAAACGTGGGAAAACTGAAAAAAGAATCGAACGTATTTAGCGCAAAAGTCGTTAAATGTCCCGAAAATTTGATTCAATTTCATTCGACTCAAAAATAAATAAAGTTGGTGATGTAGGAAAAGATTCTCATAAAAGCAACTCACAGATTATTTGTCATCTTTTTTTGTCGTTGTTGTTAAATTATAATAAATATATTAATAAAATAAATGTAAATTAAATAGAAACAAAAGAAACAAATTAATTTTCATTATTATTAGTTTTATTATTTTTGTTTTCTCTTTGTTTTTTTTTTGTTTTTGTTTTTTTTTTGTTTTTTTTTTTGTTCATTTTATACATCCTTAAAGTTAAACATTAAAATTCTATAATTAACATAATTATTTATATTTTAGGGTTTTTTATTTTCATTTATTTTTATTTTTAATTTTAATATTTTTTTTATTTTATATTTTTTTTTTGTTTTCACCAAAAATACACCATTTTCTTCTCTTTTTTCATTTATTTTTTTTTAACTTATTTTTTTAGTTGGTTTTATTTTTTGGTTTTTTTTTTTTTGACTAGAAGTATAAAAATATATTCTTAATTATTTTATACTTAACAGAAATATACAGTCTATTTTATACAATTAAATATAATTTATTTTATTTAGTTTTATTTGTTGTTGTTTAATTTAAGTTTTTTTTTTAATAGTTTTTTCTTTATTTATGGTTTTTTTGTTTAAATGTTAAATTTTATATACTTTTTTATTTTTATTTTTATCTTTTTATTTATTTTATTTTGTCTTTATTTAATAATATTTATTTATTTATAATTTTATAATTAATTATTTATAATATTTTTATTCTTGTTTTTGTTCTTAAATTTTCTCTTAGAATTTTCTTTGATTTCATAGAGTTTCTTAGATTTATTACATGTTTCTGTAAGTTTTTATACGTTTTAGTTGTATTTTATAATAAATATTTGCATATTGAGTGGTCGTGATTATTATTATATTGTCTTCTTAACTCATAATATCCTTTTTTTTTTGTGTTTGTGACAGTCAAATAATCGTAACAGCATTTTCTCTTCTTCTTTTTTTATTTAACTGAAATTATAATTAAATACAATAATAAATTAATTAAAAATTTAAATTAAATTTCTAAGAAAATAATGTTATTTTGAGATATTTGATCTGAAAAGTGTGTCTGGAACACATGCTGTGAATTAAAGGAATCTCTTTTGTCTCTAGCCGTGTAAACTAATCAGTCTAATCAGCATGTGACCATAAATTATTTCAATCAAAAATATTCTTTCAACCAACTTTTTTCTTTTTAATTTTAATAAATAACGTCTGGTTCTCTTTAAAATTTACTCAAACTAAATCATTTAGATTTTATTTTAACCATAATTAAAATTCATTAGTCTGGACGACTAACTGTGTAACATTAAAGAATTATTTGAATTAAAATTAAAATATTTTACTGGTTTAATCGATAAAACCTTTGAATCCATCAAAAATCTACATTAAATGTTTCTGGAAATTTATTTGTTAATAATTTGAATTTCTAGTAAATTTTATATAATTCTTTATTGACTTCACCTTTCTATATTGACCATAATTATTGTCAGAATTACTGTATATATACAGTGGTCAATTTATTGAGGTTTAACTAAAAGTCTTTCTATACCCATATTATTCTTGATTAAAATATTTATATATTAGTCTTAGGTATATGTTTTATAAGTAAAACAGAGTGTGAGAGAGAGAAAGAGAGAATGAGGGAAAACTTAGATAGCCTACACTCACCATAAAGACCATTTTCAATTCAATAAATAAATAAATAAATTAATAAATAAGTAAATAAGTAAATTGAGGATAAAACAAAAGTGACACGTTAGGCTATCTTATTTCGTATAATTAATTTAAATAGAAGTGGTCTGTATTATGGTAGAATAATTTAAGGTCTCTATGCTCAATGTATTTTCTCTTTTGCACTGTTTATATGTTTTTTATTTATTAGTGGGTGTGTGTGTATGTATCTGTGTGGGTGCATTAAATTACATTAAAATATTATCCTGAATTATAAGAAAATCTTACAATAAAATCCTATCCATTATTTCCCATTAATATTCAAATTTAAAATCCTTTAATATTCCATTTGCCATTATTTTATATGTTAAGTCTTTCTAGTAATTTTCTGTTTAAGTTCATAAATAATATTTTTGTGGAAAAAAAAGAGACTAAACTTAAAATGTTAAAATGATGTCTTTAAATTCAATATTGTTGAAAGAAGCATTTACTTCTTTATTTTACAATTCAATATTGAATAAAACTTTAAATTTTCTCAATTTATTTGATTTTCCTGAATCGAATACACTTCCTTTTGCTAAAATAAAGATTCTCTACGGATATTCTTTAGACTCTTTTATTGTGTAAGAAATAAGTTAAAGTGAATTGTTGATTTTTTTCTTTTATTCTTTAAAAAATGTAAACAACAAAATAAAATTTGTATTTTCAGCAAAATCTTTTAATCGAAAGAATATTTTATTTATTCACCAAATTGTTTTATTCAAATAATTTTCATTTTTTATTTAATTCTTTTTCTTCACAATAGAAATAGAAGGAAAGAAGTAAAAATAAATTTCTTATCATTTCACTTAAATACGTTGTCAAGATTGTCTGAGTTTGATATGGAAATAAACTATTATTATTGTGTGTTTTGTGCTTGCTTTAATTGTTTTCATTTGGTTTGGTTTGGTTTGGTTTGTTTTTTTTTTATTTAGATTTTCTATTTATAGAAATAATTGTATAATTTGAACAAAAACTACTTGACTCTAATGAATTTATTACAAAAAGAAAAGTTCATATTGTTTCAAGAGTTTTCATTTCTTGCGACTAAAATTAATTTAATTTTCTTTTTATCTAAGGTCAAATGCAACAAACAATGAACAAGGTTAAGTCTGAATGTAATTTCTCATACTCACAATATTTTCATATTTTCCAAATACAAATAAAAAGTTTTAAAACTAAAAATATTGATCTCTGGTAATAAAAGTTTATATTTGCTTTTTAATGTTTACAACTGTTGCGGCTTAAAGTTATTTATGTTTGTACAAAAAACAAATAAAATAAAATAAAATAAGAGAAAATTTGTGCATGACAACGTTTCGTTTAAAATCGTTTAAATTATTTTTCTGTTTTTTTGCTGCATTTTCTTTAATGAAAATTATTTAATGGAACAAAATAATATATAAATAGGAAATAATTCTCTTACCGGTAATTCATATTCTCTGGATATTTAATCGTTATTGATGACGCTGTGTACGTATCATCATTTTCATTGATGATAAATACGTTAAGTTCTTATCCACTTTGAATACTTTATCAAAGTAAGAAGACACTGAATAAAGCAGGTCTTTAATAATTATTTTTCAGACTAGTCATGTTGGTAATGTTAATAAATCTGGTGGAAGATTAGTATTACAATTTTCGTTGATAAAAAACTTTTGATTATTTTGTGTTATTTCTATAATATTCGCTGATTGTGTTCCATTTTCACTTTGCACTATTTAGTTTGAAAGAAAAAGAATTTGATTAGTAAAGTAATTTAGTAAAATTGTATTGATTTGATTGGATTATACGAAAGATAAAAAACCCTTTTAGAAGCAACTTAAAATCGATGCATGCATTATTAACATTGAACTTTCTAAACATAAGTAAAAATTACAAAATATTTATTCTGTTGATTATTGAAAGTTAAAATTGAATTAAAATTATTTGAAAAATATGATTGGTGATTGTTTGTCTTTTATAATTTTATAATAAATGAAAACTTCAATTAATGGAATTCAATTAATTAATAATAAAATTGAGTTTTAATTTTAAATTGCTTCCATTTTACTTTTATTTCATTGAAGTGTCATGAAATTATAAAAGAAAAGTGAAAAAATTGGTTGAAGTTATGAATAGTTCTAAAATCTTACCAAAATTTGTTTCCTCCAAACGTATTTTATTTAATTCTCTAGGTCGTTCAATAACAGCAGTACCATTTAATTCAACATAGGCACGTCTAACAGGTTTTTCAATTGGATTAATTTCCAGTACATTATGTTTCTGTACCTCTTTCATTGTTGGTGTACTTTCAATAGCCGTCTCATCTTGTGAACGATCAATTTTTGTATCAGAATTATTTTCAATAACACCCCTCTGTTTATTACGTTTTGTTACTTTTAATATCATACCCAATATTAAAAATATTAATATACCAACAGAACATAAACAAATAATTAATAATAAATTTAATGATATAAATTTTTTTCCATCTTTATCATCATCAATTGATATTGCTAATATTATTTCTGCTTGATCCCTTCCACCACGATTTTTTGCTAAACATGAATATGTACCTTTATCACTTGATTTAACACCAATAATTGTTAATTCAGATGTTACAGTTTCCATTGCATCTCTTGTTATTTTTTCAACTAATTTTTTTATATGATAACGTCTTTCATAATGGTTAATTATTTGTTTATTATAATACCATGTAACATCTGGTGTTGGTGATCCTTTAATACGACATGTTAATGTTACATTTTCTGTATATGCATCCAAAAAAGCACCAGCTAATGGTATTAATATTTTTGGTTTACATGCAAAATAATCAGTCGGTATATCTGACCATAATTTACCACGTAAATGTATTGGTTCATAACAATCAGTTGGTGGTGTATATAAATTTTTATCTATTGTAAAATCTCTAAAATGTTTTAAATCACATGTACAATTCCATGGATTTTGTGATAATGATAAACTTGTTAATTTTTCTAAATTATGAAATGTTTCACGTTTTAAAATACGTAAATTATTTGAATCTAAATATATTTGTGATAGTACAGGAACATTAACAAATGTATTTAAATTAATTTTATGTATTCGATTTTCTTTTAATTCAATCTTATGTAAGAAACCTAAACTATCAAATGTACGATCTTCAAGTCTCTCTATTTGATTGTTGTTCATAATCACAGTTCTAAGTTTAACTAGGCCATTAAATATACCAGGATGTATTGATTTCATAACATTATTTGATAAATCAATTTCAATTAATATACCTAAATTTTTTAAACCATCACGATTTATATCACGCAATGAACAATTTCTTATAAATAATTTATGAAGATTTTGTAAATTTGCATTTGAAAATTCTTGTTTACGAATTTCTGTTATTATATTAAATGATAAATCTAATACTTGTAATTCAGAACTAAGTCCATTTGGTACACGATATAATGTATTATTTTTACAATCAGCATATTTTTTACCAGAACTCCATTTACATTTACAATTACCACATTCTTGTAACCAATCTGAATCAGCAGCAATATTAATTGTTATAAAATATAAAGTGCACAAAAAACGTGCTAAAATTTGAATGCAATTTGTCATATTGAATTGGAAATTTAAATCGATTAAAATATCTTTCTGACTATTTTCTCCTTTTTTGTTTCCGCTTGTCACTTTTTTTTCCCTTTTTTGTTTTTCTGTTCTGTGATTTTATAATTTTCTGTTATACGTTCTTTAAATTTTCATTTGTTATTTTTGTTTAATGGCATTTGCAATAGCGCTTTCATAATTATTCTGAAAATAGAAAAGACAAAAAAAGAAATGAATTTTAATTAATTCTTTTTTTCACAATTAATTTTCACTTAAATATAATTTTTTTTATATTATTATTTTGTAATAAACTAATGAAACGTAAAATATCACAAGTGCTCTTAAATTTACGGGAAAATAATTATTAATAATTAAAATATTTCAATATTATTTTCCGATCCTTCAATTAATGTTTTATGTTTTTGTTTCGGGATAAAATATGAATTCCTGAAAATTGATTTTCAACATTTTTGTGGGGGAAAAAGATCAATAATAATGCGATTATCTTGTACAAATTTTATACAATATTTTTCGTTGTTCTAATAAAAAAATAGGTCATAATTTATAATGCAGATAAAATTCAATTTAACTGCAGATACACTAAAGCAACAACAAAATTTGTAGGCTTAAAAAAAATTTTTCTATAAAAAATCAATTCAAGTCCCATTCATATGACTGAATTAATTTGTAAAGTGCTTTGCTCAAAATTTATAAGTTTTGAGGAACATTTATAAAATATCTTGTTGTCCCAAATTTTATAAGAATTCCACTTTAATCTAGATTTAATTACTGTTCAATTGAAAAAGTATTATTCTATTTTTTTTTCACTCGTTCTAATCATTAATGTTATTCATTTATTTTATTAAATTTTCTCCATTTAAAATTAAATTTATCCTAAATAATATTCAATTGATTTTTTTGTACAAAAAAAAAATATACATTTAACATTTAAACCAAAAATATAATCTGTAAACCCCTCTGGATACAAATTATAATAAATTATAGTATCAATTTCATTCTACATTAATAAAGTAAAGTTTTAATTTTTGGGGCACCAGAATTTAATACACACAAAATCGTATAATAATATTAAGTAATCGAGATTAAAAGTATAAATAATTGCAATTGTGAGAAAAAGAGAGAGAGTTGGACAGAAAAATATTACGGGGGTACAAAATGAAAGAAAATATAAAAATAGGATAAAAATAACGTTTAGAATAAATTTTGATAAACGAAATTTATTTTTTTATTTAGAAAGAAAAATTATGTTTAAATTCAAGTTTTTATATTCGAATTTCAAGACTTTAAAATGAACATAACATAGTGATAGTATCTTCTCTTTCTCACTCAATCTCATTTTTATGTATGCCTTCATATATGCACGTGTGTGTGTGTGGTTGTGTGTGTATTACATATTGTAGTATTTATATAACAATTTGGTTCAAGACCCCCAAAGGGCTTAAGGGTTTAGCATAAAATGGACCACAAATTTATATTCAACATTTTGAAGAAAACTGCTTAGAAAATATATCGAATGAATGCGAGAAAACGGAAAAAGGGAAAAAATGAAGAAAAATCAGTGAATATCTTGAATCCTTTGAATTATCACACGAAGAGAAAAATATTATAATAATATTGGGGAAAAATGAAGAAGAAAAATTGCGCACGCGTTCTTTTATATTTAAATTTATAATCAGGAAAGAAAAAAAGTATATAAAAAAAAGATAAGATCCAAAAAGAAAAAAAAAAGGAAAAGAAAAGAAAAGCACGCGGGATCATATTATTATTTTTTTTTTATTAAATTTTGTTACCAAGAGTAACAAATTCAAAAGGAAGAAAAAAAATCTAGGTACAATCGTTTCATATCTGTATCTATCTGTAGGAATAGATATTTATGTCTGTATATCAATATCACCTGATAAAGAAAAATAAAGAAAACGAAGAAAGTATAAAGAAAGTAAAAAGATGTCACCGTCATAAATAACCATTGAACAGGGATAGAAGGGATTGGTCACTTAATCTCTTGAATAATAAATAATAACAAGACGTCCCCTTTTTTCTTCTTCTTTTTCTTCTTTTTTGCCTAACTTTTCTTTCTACATTTTATTTTATTTTTTCCTAAATTTATACTCATATTTTCCCTTTTCGTTTTTTCACAGAACTTTAATTCAACAATAACAACAACAACAATACCGAGAAACGCAATAACAAACCCAACAAAAAGAAGAGGAAAAAGAAAAAAATACAGGATGAAGTTAAGACAAAGATTGTATCTTTTAGCTTAGTCGAGAAGTGAGAGAAGAAGAAAAAAAAATGTATGTTCACAGACAGGTAAATATTTTGACAAAATTTGGAATGTGAATAATTCTTTTAATATCGGGTTTAAAATCAATTTCCGTATACGAATTTTTCTTCCACTTTTTCTTTTGGAAGGATAACTTTTGTTGTCTTGTACGATACGAAACATCCATTTTATTTTGTATCAGAAAAAGATATTCCATATTGAAGGTTTTTCCCCAATAACAACAAGTACAACTAAGATGAAAAAAACTCGTCCTTGTTTAAGAAAAAAAAAACAGAAATAAAAGAATTTAAATTTCTAAAAGGTAGAAATACAAAATTTTCAATTGTAAATTTGAAATATGTTATGAGTTTTTTATTTGGAGAAAACACAAAATACAAAATCAATTAAATTAACACAAATTTCAAGTTATCACACAATTCCTGTATAATTTTCAACGTATAACACACATTTAAACGATTAGAATATTGTTTGAAAGTGAAAATAACAGACAATATTAAGTACTAAGCTTTGTGTATTAATTTTATTGGTAAATTTTTGTTGTACATTACTCTTAATTATTTAGTGAGAAAACTTCAATTATAATTTATAAGAATAATTTATTATTATGTGAAAGGATTAGAAAATATATTTGTTATGCTTATAAATAATTTGTAAATTATAGAAGATTTAACTTCATTTTTACTTTTGCAATTTCGTAACAATTTTTGAAATTTCAGTTAATAAAAATTGCCCTTCTGGAAGAAGACAGAAAATAAATGAACTGTCGAAAATATTCTATTCAATTTTTATTTGTTGTCATTTATCAAAGATTAGTTCCTTATGATTGACCAATTGATGGAACAAAGAATAATTACAGATATCACACTTGTCGATGATTCTTCACATGTTGAAACACAATACAAATTTAGAATAAAGCAAGTAACAAATAAAGTTCATATTTCTTCACAAATGCAAAAAAAAAAATCCTTTTAGTCATCATACATAATGTTGAACATTAAATTATCTTTAGAAGAAACAAATATTTTTATCGTGAATATTAACTATGAAAATTTTAGAGGAAATCAAATTTCTTAACTTCTAAATTATTTATTATTACATAATTTAATTTTTAAAACAAATTTACATTGAAGCTTTCATTTTATTATCCCTGGGAGGAAAAAAAAAATAAATATTATCATTAAATAATTCATCAAATATTCCAAATGCAATTTTATATCCTTGATTTCTTTTTTATATTTTTTTTTTGTTTACGATTTGTTTGTGAATATTTTTTGAATATTTTGACTTTGAAGTTTAAGAAATTTATGAAATTTCTTCTTTCACTTACGAATATAAATTTGATATTTTCTTTAAAAAGAAAAACAAAAAATAAAAATTTAAAACTGTTTTGAAATGAAATAAAAAAAGGAAAAAGAAGAAATTTTATTTTCTATGAATTTAATTAAGGGGATGGGGTACATAAAGAAATGCTTTTTACTTTTTTTAAGAGAAAACAAAAAACAAAACATTGAATCACATTTTATAGTTTCATTTATGTTCATTTCGTTCGTTTATTTGTTTTTTTCTTCTTCTTTTTTTATGACTGCGTTTTTGTTTAAATAAAAGGAAAAAAAATATGTATGTTTACTATAAACTAAAACCATCCTTAAATAATAAAAAGAAAAATAAATGAATGAATGAACGAACAAAACGAATGAACGGAATAAACAGAATAAACGGAAAAATAATAATACATAATAATAAGAATATTTATATGCGTTGTTTATTCTTCCCAAATGTACAAAAGAAAATTGTCACAATATTCTATTCCAGTCTATTTCTTTTTTATTTTTTCCTGCTTCTGCTTTTGTTGTTGTTGTTGTTGCTGTTTTTGGAGACTTAATTCTTTTTTTCTTCTTCATCGTTTTTTTTTATTAACGTAGAGAAAAAAAAAATGATTGCGTCAAACGCAAGATTTCGTGTTCCATTAAAAAAGCATAAACATATATAAAGAGTATAATAATAACATGACAAGAGTCAAGAGAAGGATCCTTTTCTTTTTTTTGATAACATTTTCACTGTCATTATATACAATTATTATATTCTTATCATTTATTATTATTATTATTATCACGTGAATATAAATAAATATATATATATATATATATATATATATATACATGTGTGTGTATGTGCATGTTTGTGTGTGGTTGTGGTAGTAGCAAATAAGGAGGAAGAGGTAGGAAGAAAGAATCTTTTTTATATATTTTTTTTTTTATTACTGTGAATGTGAATCTCCGTTTAGTCTCTTTCTTTTTTTTGTGTTTCTTTATTTTGTTTCCTCTTTTGCTACTCTTATGTATTTTGTTCGAAAAAGAAAAGAAAAGAAAATGCTTTAGATCGTTTTAGTGCCTGAAGACTTTAACGAAAATAAAGGAAGAATAAGTTGAATAAGAAGAAAAAGAGGAAGATGTTAAAACGCATGTATGTTATGTCGCTATGTGTTATCCGTGTGATCACAAACAATATTAAGGAGAATTTTCTAAAATTTAAAGAATCCCAATTTTTTTTATTATGGATCAAATTTTTGTTAAATTGGATAAAATAAATGAAAGCTGAATTAAGGAAATAATTTCTGAAAGAATTCAATTAATTATAGAGTTCTCCGCTTTGTAATTATTTTTGATCAGCGTATAATCCGAGTCACGATCATTCAGCTAATAAGATGTGTGAAACCTTTTATCCATTGGCTTTAATTTGGCTTAAATAAATCTATTTTGATTTCCATTGATTTCATTTTCAATTTAAATATATCGACTGATCATACAAAACCACAGAACAAATTCATGTCTGTCGATTTAACAAAAAATTGAAAATTCAGTTATGGATTTTCATGTACGGCCTTTAATAATACATTCAAGACTCATATTTTCATTTTGACCCTTCATTTTGTTACGGCCCCATTAAATTTGTATATTTTTTTTTTCCTTTTTTGTTCGTTTCTGCAGAAGAAAAAAAAACAAAACAAAATGAAACAACAATAACAAGGATGAAGAAAAACCTAAAGAGGAAAAAAAAGGAAACAAAATTGATGAAAATTTTATATCTTTCCTTTTTTATTTTATAGAAAATGAAGAAGAAGAAGCAGAAGAAGAAAAAAAGTGATTGTTGAAAATCTACAAATAATATAAATTTTTAGAGAAAAATACCAATAGAAAAATATCGAATAGGAAAAAAACCTTACGTATTCGTTACCTTTATTAATAAATTGAAAACAAATTGAAGTAAAAGATTTTATTATTTACTTAATGTTATTCAATTCGAGTATGGTAGCAGAGTGGGTTGATGTAGGCAAAAAAAAAAAAGGAATGAAAAGGATCCAAAACACCTAAAAGAAAAAAAAACATGAGCAACAAAAAAGAAATTGTTTTTTAACAAAAAAGTTTTCCTACATTTTGTTGTGGTTGTTGTTGGATTAAATTTTGTTTTGACATTTACCAGATTAAGAAAAATAATATCGATTTGGGAAATTTATGAAAATTATAAAATATAGAGAAAATTTTATTTTTGTATTTTGGGAAAATTGGGAATGAATTGAACGAATAAATAAATATTGAAAATAATTTATTGGAATTAAATTGAATTTGATTAATTATTATTCAAACCATAAATTTTTTATAAGTACAAAAAATGAAGACGAAGAAGAAGAAAAAAAAGTTAAAATTTATATTTTTTTTACTTTATAAGTTTTTTTTTTTTTCATTCAATTTTCTAAGAATTCAGTAATCCGTATACCAGAGAAAATAATAAAAGACAGAATGGAATACATTTTCTGTACCAACTTTTGTTTTTTTTTTTTCTTTATTTTTGTAGAAAAAAAAAACTTTTCTTCATTTTTATTTTGCTTTTAGAAAAATAATTCGAAAAATAAAATACCCAAAGTCCAATTCAATTTATTATTTACATTTTTCTAAACTAACAGCAGAAGCAGCAAAAACAGACATAAAAAAGGAAACGAAAAAATGAAAACGAAAAATATGAAAAGAAAGAAAGAAAATAATAATGTATAGAAGACATAGGTAGCACTCAAAAACACATTAAGAGGTCTATAGCGGTGTGTGTGTGTGTGGTGGGGTGGGGGGTGGAGAGGGAGGGTGAGGTGGATGTGGATATAGGTTGTTACATTTAGTATATATTTTTAAATTCTCTACTTTTTACTTTATTTTTGTTATTATAATTGTTGTTGCTTCTGTAACGGTTGTTGTTGTGACTGTAACGGTTGTTGTTGTTTTTATCGATAAAAAAAAGAAGGTAAATAATAAACTCAAACCAATAAAATTGAAATTATAACCAAAAGAAATAATTTTCCAACTCTACGTCTTCTTTCAAATATTTCTCTTCACTTAAATCAGAATTAATAAATTTATTGTTATATTTATTTTTATATAATTTTAAAATAATGGATTGAAAGGGAAGTTAAAATTAATTCAAAATTATGTTTCTTGTTTCTCAGGTTGAAAATATTTTTCCAAAATTATTTTCAAATCAGAAATTTCACAATAAATTGTGTAAATTTTAATCGATCATTAAGCAATAATCGATTAATCGAAATCATTTATCGATTAAAAAATTTATTTTATTGAGAATAATTTATGAAACATCGAAAAGAATAAGAACTTAATCGATATAATTTTGATCGATTGAAAATTTGTAATGTTTTTACATAATCGGTTACAGATGGTTACATAACATGAGTTACAAGTAAATAGAAATAACGAATTGATTTTCAAATTACTAAAATTAATATAATTTAGGTAATTTTGTGGGAAATAAATAAGGGAAAGCTTTTGGAATGACCACATTCTATAATTACATAGTTATACTGTAGTTGGATTGAAATTACTGGTGGTACAACATTGTAATTATTTTTAATTTACTTTATAACCGAACAGCAAAAGAATAGATTTTTGAAAGAAATTTAAATATTTTTATATTTAAAGAATAAAACATTTCATTAAATATTTTTATCATATTTATCATAGAATTGATATTTGTATTAAATTTAAGTTATAAAATATTTAAGAATGTTGTATTTTATATAAATTCGATTTTACTCTTCCCCTAAAGATTGAAATTTTACTTAATTTTTTTTTTTAATAGGATTCGTTGAGTATTTTGTGGAATGCAAGTCGATGATTTTGTGTTTAATTCAATAAATCCTCTTATGCGGAAATACTAGAATTTCTATTTATCCGTATACACATTGTTAATCCAAAAGATGTTTTTCATTTTTCAATATTTTTTTTTAAAATTAAAAAGTTAAGATGAAAATATTTTGTGAATTGACCCAGTTGTAATGCAATAACAAAAAAAAATAACAAAAGGATCCTTCAACCTTTTAAATATTTCGGTATTTTTTTCTTTTGCTTCTCCTTTTCATGATTTCAACCACACATACACACATATATAAACACTCAAGCACAGAAACAGTTAGGCATACACAAGTTATGGGACTTATATATAATTATATCCTTAACTTTAACTTGTCCTTTAAGATTATACGTTTTCTTTCTTTCTTTCATTCTTATTTTTTTATTTTTTTCTTAAAAGCGAAAAATGACAAGGTAATACCAGAATGTCTCTAATTTAAAATCGCTTTCAAATCCTCTTGAGCTAGAAAACCATCATGGATGCGGACATGACAGACAACTTGTTCAACTTACTCAACTGGAAATAGATGGGATATTGAAAAGGATAGACGTATAACTGTGTATATCTATATATACATTTTGTAACACTGATGAAGGATATTATGTATTCAACTATTTTTGTCCTACAAAAGCATATGTACATACGCACGCACATACATATATACATTGATACATAGATACTTGTTAAGGTTTATTTTTTAGTTTTCAAAACACAAAAAATATGTTGCTTTATGTCGGTCGACTTCTTTATCATTCTACTTGTTCTTTTTATCCACCCAACCCCAAAAACCCAATAAAGAAGATGAAGAAGAAGAAGAAGAACAAAAAAAAATGAAGAAAAACAGGAAGAAGAAAAGAGAGAAAGAGAGAGCGAGAATGAAAAAAAAGTATTTTTAGTTTATGTTTTTAAGGGATGAGTGATGTTTTTATATAGCAGCTGAGTTAGGGATAAACAAGAGAGTGTATATGTCTTTTGGGAAGTCCCACAGGCCCAAGAGGTCACACACATGACACAAGGTTTTTGTGGTGCGGCAAAAATATTACAATGTATATTGTTAGAGAGAGATTTTTTTTTTCTTTTCTTTTTTTTTTCTTTTTTTTTCATTTTTTTTTGTTTTTGAACGTGCGATGTAAAATCTGCTCTCATTTTCTCAAATGTGTATAGTGTATTTTGTGTATATTTTCCCTAATACTGTTCCGAGTCTTTTTTTTTTTTTTGGTTTCATACTTCTGGGTTTGATGAGAACGGGGGAGGGGTATGGGATAAATGTAATATAAATATTAATAGTTACGCGTATATACATTGTACTATACATATATGAATTATGAGTTTGATGGGGTCTGTTGGTAATATTAGTATTAATGAGGATCAGACAACAAATTTTAAATATAGAAATGAAACAACAACAACAACAACAACAACAATATAACAAGAACATCAACAACAAAAATATTAAAACAAGGATCAGATCCTTTGTTGAGAAGATTATAAACAGGAAATAATTTCTTTTTTGTTTTTGTTATTTTAGATGAGGCTATTAGCTCTTCCTTAAAAATTTAATTAATTTAATGAATAAATTTTGCCTTTACACTTTCTTTTTTTTTTGATTTTCTTCTGGAAAATAATATTTGTGTTGATAAATTTTTTATATTTTCTTTTTTCACGGTCAGAAGTAACTGAACTTCAGGCAAATTTATTGCGCAAGGTTTCTAAATATTTATAATGATGTACACGAGGTGGTACTCTTGAGTTTTCCCAAAATTGCTACGTAAATATTAGCTCATCGGTGGAGACGCCTCAGTCTGTATTTTTTTGTTTTTTGTTTTTTTTCGATGAAAGCTGCGTAAAAAATATTAAATTACATTTTTTCTTGGGTTTCAGAGAAGAAAAAAAACAACAACAACAACAAAGAGGTTCTGGTGTTCATTTTCCGTAAATGATATTTCTGTCAGATGAAAATGTTTGTAGAATTTCTTTACCTTTTATTTATACTTTTTTCTTTTTAAAAATAAAGTAACTTAAAATGTAAAAACAAAACACAACAAAAACAAGGCGGAATATAAATAAAAATGTTAATGTATAAATAAAAGAGTACAAAACGATGACAGAATACTTGAACATTTTTTTTGATCTATTTTCTGTTATGTGATTGAGTTTGAATTTAACTTAACCGTCTTTTTTTCTGTTGTTGTTGTTTTTTATTTGTAACAAACGCGTTTTTCACACGCAAAACATGTAAAAAAAAAGAAGAAAGTTGAATGAATGAATGAATGAAGAAAATAGGAAAATAAAGAAACATGTAAATTTGTTCTTCTTCTTCTTCTTCTTTCGTTCATTCATTTTTTATATATTATTTATGTTAAAGGAAGTGATATCAAGAGATACAATTCATACATATAAATGATGTTGTTGTTGATTTTATTTTCCATTTTATTTTTGCTTTGATAAAAAAAAAGACCACCAAAGTGAAGCAAAACAGAAAAAAAAACAGAAAAAAGATAGGAATTGAGATTGAGATGTTATCTGTCTTATTATATTTGACAAGGTATTTCTTCTTCTTATAAATTTTTGTTTGGTGCGTATTTTTATATAACAACCAAAATAGCATTTTTTGATTTGTACGTTTGGTTGTTTTTTTGTCACTTTTCATTTTTGTTTTTTATTTGTACAATTTTTATTCATCTACACACACACATTTATTTTTTCTATCTCTGCCTGTATTTCTGTCAATCGCTGTCTCTCTTCACTCACTTGTATGGATAAAAAGGTCAAGTTAATTTGTCCCGATTATTCAAAAAAGGCGAAGAGAAGAAAAATAAAGAAAATATTGGAAGATTTAAAGGTTGAAAATTTATTTAAATTGGTTTAAGAAAAAGATCAGTAAAATGGGGATAATACTCTTTTATAACAAGATCAATTTCCTCTTCAATATAGAAAAAGAAAAAAAAAATAACAGAATTTGCTTTTGCATTAAGAAAAGAAAGAAGAAAAAAAATATCGCTACTTAAGAAACCAAGAAGAAAAAAAAAATAAAAAGGAAGTCAGAAGAAGAAGAAGAAAGAGAGAATATTATCACTGAAATTTTTTTTGTGGTTTAAAAAAAAAAAAAGAAAAAAAAAAGCAGAAAGGAAAATGGAGAAAAAAAACCTTTTTTCTTCCTTTTCTCTCTAAGAAGGAAAAGAAGAAACGGAAGAGAGATTTTTTTTTTATTTAAGATTTAAAATTCTATATAAATTATATAAGCATTTAGGATTTACTGATTTACTGATTTCGAAAGCTTTGAAAACTTATTGATGTATAAAGTGAGAGAGAGAGAGAGAGAGAGAAGAGAGAAGGGAGAGAAGAAGAAATCAGATAATATAGTTTAAAAGGTATCTACACCAACTAGAAAAAGTTCAATGGACACAATTTGTCATACTTAATTTTTCTTCATGAAAATTTCTTTAGCATTTTTATTTTTTCCTCTTTTCCCCTTTTTCTTCCTCTTCTTCTTCTTGATTTCTTTTTTGGGTTTGAATTAAATTGAATGAACATTAAAAGTCAAACTGTCAATTGACTCTAAAGAATGTTATTTTCTTTGTTATTATTGTATTCCTGATTGTGACAATTATTTATGCAAACATCAACACGCAAAAGGAAAGAGAGAAAGCAAGAAGCAAAAAAAAAAAAATAAAAGAAGCCTGCAAGAAGAAAAAAAAAGAAGGAAAAAGCTTAAAAAAAAGCAGATAAGGAAGACAAGAGAACGAAAGGAGAAGTATTTTATATAATATTATAATAATATACATAAAAGTGTTTGAATTTTCCATTATATTTATTCTCTATACGGAAGAGATTCATTGACATTTAATGTGAAGAGGGTTATGTTATATATAGTAGATATAATGGAAGACAAGAGAAAATAACAACAACAACAACAACAAAAACCCCTTTTATTTCTTTCCATATTTGGTATTCCCATCTTTTTTTCCTTCTTTTTTTTTCTTCTTTAGCCGCTCTTAGTTTAGTAGAGAGATAATAAATGTACATATATATATATATATATATATAGTAAAGCAACATTTACTTCCTATCCAGTTAAATGGTTGTGTTTTATTAGTTGAAGAATTAGTAAGAATGAGAATGTGAATGTTTTGAAATATATATTTATAATCTGACAATAAAGTTTGGTTTTCTGTTTTAATAATGATAATAGTTTATTATTCACATCAGCACATATACACAACTGTTTTACATAAACAGATGATTTCTTTTGTTCTACACAAAATTAAAATTTAAAACGTGAAGATTTTTTGCTTTTGGTTGGCACAAAAAAAAATAACAACTTTATTTGATAATTTTTTTTAAGAGTTTAATAAAAAAATGATTTAATCAGAATCGTTGTGGTGTTTAAAGCTTCATTATATAAAATTTAAATTATAATTGAATTTATGTGTACGTTTTGTTTCTTTAAAAATATAAGAAATGTTCAAAGACATTAGAAGAGAGCTTTAATTAATCGATATAAAGAAAATAGGGTACAAAATAAACTTGAATTTAACAATCTTCATTAATTTCATTCATAGATAAGACGTAAGCCAATTATTTGAATTAATGAAAGTTAGAAGCTTTTTACGTTTTACTCTATTTATTGATTTTCTATAATTTAATTTTTTACGTAACGTAAATCCAATGGAATTATTCAAGATAAGTCTTTAGTTGACAAGTAAAATTAAGGTCAACTTTTTTTTATTTTACTTTAAGTCTAAGTATTGATTGGATGTGGATCTTTAATCAAATAGAAAATCAAACAAAAAAATAATGGTTTAGACTTTTCTTCAACCAAAAATAAATTATTGTGAATAATTTAGAATTTTCTTATATGAACTTTTTTCATACAAAATAATTTATATTCAAATTTTATCGTGATTATTAATTTGAAAATTTTTCCACCTGTAGAGTTTTGATCGTTATCTTAACATCACACTTTTCTTAATAATTTCCTCTCTCTCTCACACACACACTCTTTTTCTATCTCTTTCTTTAAATAAAATACCACATTTTGAAAGATTCTGTCTTTCATACTATCTGAAAAATCTTTAATTTCCTTTTAAGTTTTGTTGTTTTTTTTCTTCTTTCATTCTTATTAAACACCAAATTTGTTCTGAAAATAATTTTCTCTGTTTTTTATTTTTTTTTGTTTCCCGTAGAATTTTCTCAAACACAATCGTTAGATAATTTTCTGTTAAATTTATAATTTTCCCATTTTGGGAATTTTTTGTTATAAAAAAAAAATGTTACAGAAAATAATAAATAAAAATAGAGAAATTATTGTGTAGTGAAATAAAATTATAAAACTTAACTGTAATTCTATAAATAACATAAATAACGTAGAGTGTTTTTCTTCTTATTTTTTTACTTTTTCTTTTTACTTTTTTCATTTCTTTTTTATTCTTCTTCTTCTTCTTCTTCATTTTAGTGTTGGGTAAAAATAAAAATACATTTAATTTATTTATTTATAAAATATTTATGCACATAAAGAAAGCTCTCTTTATTTTATAGAATTATTATATTTTTGTAAATTCTTTTACTCTTGTTTAACTTGAGTTTTCAATTAAATGTTATCATGTATTTTATTAAAACTAATTTATAGAAAATTTCTATACGGGGAAAACTGTGAAAATTATACAATTTTGTTGAAATATATTTTGCTAAATAAGAAAAAAAAAATAAGAAAAGAAAAAGAAGAAAGATAAGGTTTTGGTTGGCGGAATGAGAAGTAAATCAAGAGAAAAATAATATTTTAAAAAATTCGACATTGAAATATTATTTAGTTGATGTACTAGATTTCTTTGGTATACTTGTTACCAAAAATTAACCGCATCATCATTCCATAGAGAATAATTTTCTTTTTATAATTTAAATTAATTATTTGTAGAAAATTTTCTTCCTTCCCTCTCACAGCACACATTTTTTTCCTGCTCTTCTGTACTTTTGTTAAAGAAGGATGTTTTTTTTTGTATCTAACTTTGCTGCTTTTTGGAAAAGTGGAAAACTTGTGTGTAATAAATTCTGTTCATCGCTACTTTTTATTTTTTCTTCTGGTGTTTCTCCCTTATTTCTTGTGTTGTATTTGTTATTTCATCTTTATTTTTTCTTTTGAAACAACTAATTCAAAATAATGTTCAATATCTCACAAGTGAATCATATCTTTTGAGAGATGTTTCTAATGTTCTCAAGGTTAGTCTATAATAGTAATCTCTAAGGTTGTTACTTTATTTGTTTCGTTTTTTTTTTCTTGGTAATAAAATGTTCTATTTTATGACTTTAGTTCTTGTGTAAATAGATATGGGGATCCATATTATAGATTTATTTATAAGGATTTTTATAATAAAAGAGGAGGAATATTTTAAGGGTATTACACCTTTTAGTAAGTATAGTCTACAGAGTATAGTAATATACAAAGTATAACGTTAGATGTGAATTTTATTGTTTGTCATCGTTCAATCATGTTTAGAATTTTTTTTTTGAGTTCAGGGAATCTTGGTTAAATATAATAACAGTTCACTATATTCACTATTACGTCATCAACATTATACAATGTAGGTTAAGTTTATTATTTATTATAAATATATGACTGAATAAAATACACATGCACACACACCCTCACACACACATATCCGAGCATACATTAAACTAACATAATTTAAATAAATATGGTTAAGACATCATAGCATGTGAATATTCCACCAAAAATTAAATAAAGGTATAATACATTATTGATATTTAACAGAATGAAATCACATCACATAAAACTATTTAGTTTAAAATCGTGCTTTTTATTTAGTTAACTTAAAAAGGTATTTTCTCTATTATTTTGTATTAAAAAAAAAGATTTTTTTTGATCTTTTTTGATGTTTTACTCTAAGTACTTAATTCTAAAATCTAAACTATTAATATATTTTATCGTTATACGAGACTAATTATTAAATCTGTTACATCCACATATCAAAAAAAAGGAAATAAAATAAACTACGAAGAACACAAGATGTATTTAATAATATAATAAATCATATTTTAACAAGATTATTTTATGTAATCTCATACAAGGATTTTAATTTTATTTTATTTTTATTCAAACCAGTAAGAAGAGATAGTGAGAGTTGGAGTTAGATGGTGAGTGATGTAAAGAAGAATAAAAATTTATTTTACCATTTATTTTATGTACAGAAGTTAACCATATATTCAATGTTAATGTTTATACTGACGATTAAAATATTCTTTCTTCCTTCTTCCTTTTTTTTTTACGTTTTGGTTAAATGGCTTTTTTTTCTCTCTCCCGTTATTTTTTTTCTTTTATAAACCAAACGTTTGTGGTATGTCAGTTTCTTTAATGTTAGAGTGAATATTTTAAATCTAACAGTATATGAAAATATGTTCAAGTAAAAAAAAAAAGATAAACTGGTGAAATTTCCTCTTATGAAAAAAAAAAAAAAAAAAGGGAAATTCTCTGATATATTTTAATTTTTTCGTACGTTTTTAAAACATCATTTATTGTTCGTAGTGAATTTATCGAATGTCCAACTTTTTTATTTATCCAATTTAAAATTAACAAATAAATGGATTTTTAGAAAAATAAATTTCTGTAAGAAATAAAAATTTGACCAATAACTGGGCACAAAGAATTGTTGAAGTGACTTTTCTGCCTTTTACCATAAATTAAATGAAAAAAAAAAAAATAGGAAAATCAAAAAACTTTGAAATAACTAAATTTCACTTTAATGAAAATCTAATAAAAATTCTTTCACAACAAAAATAAAGATGAAAGAAAATTGTTGAAAAATATTTAATTTAATTCAAGTCATAGTCATAATAATAAATATTCTCAACACAACAAAAAAAAATGTTTAAAAAAAGTTTTCTCTATCTAATTTTGTTCTTTCTGTTTCTGTTTCTGTTTCTGTTTCTGTTTCTTTTTTTTTTTTATTGAATTCTTTATTCAAATAAAAATAAATATAAATATTTATAAACTGATTGAGTTTTACTCTAGTTTTGTAGTTTTTTTTTGTTCAAAAAAAAAAGGGAAAAAGGGAAAAATCTAAAAAGGATTCAAGCACAACAGTAAAACTCTTCGAAAACTTTCAAAAAGTTTAAACAACAATTGACTGTATTTATAAATATTCTGTTTTTTTTTTTTGAGGCGGGGTATTTTTGGGTTTTTTTGTTTCAAGCTAATCAAGGTATTGAAAAGTTAACCATAGGAAATTTGTAAATAAATATAAACATTCAAGGAAATCAATATTGCATTAATATTTCAATTTAAAAGACAAAATAGCCAACTTTAAATTTAAAGAAAATTTAGTTTCAGAATTAATTTTTCAAATTACAATTTCGGTTAATTTTATTTTTGATATTCCGAAGAAATTGTTAAGAAAATATTAAACAATTATTTAAAAAAAAATTAATAATGAATAAATTTATAAATTTTTATAAATCAAAGTTCATTTAGAATTTTAATTGATTTTCGTTACATTTCAGTTTATATAAAATATTATTAAAAATTGAATAAATTGTTTATCGTGAATTCGTTTCATAAGATGATTAAATTTACTACATTAAAATTATGAATCTCATCAGAATTTTTCTGTAATGAAATTCACACTAAATAAAATACTAAATGAAATAATATTTTTACTTTGAATTCACGTTATGGACTTTATGATTTTCAATCAAATATTTTATTTTATCATTAAATCCACTGTGCCCAGTTACGATAAATATGCGAGGGTGAGTCACCAGTCGCACTTGGACTCACTCACTCACATTCACTCACTTACGCATACTTACACTCAACATTTTCAGCACATATTTATCGTAATCCATAGGCCTCTCTGTGTGCAGTATTATACAATTTAATTTTATGTATAACAATTGAATTTTAATGATATCAATTTACTTGATTAAAATTTTTGCATAATTATTATTATGTTTATTAACATTTTTATCTCTGTATGTGTGTCTGTCAATATCAATAAATCAAATACGAATAAAAATAATTTTTATTATTTTGGTTTTTTTATTTCATTCCCATTTTTTTTTGTGTTTGTTGTTTTTTTGTTCCAATTTTTGCTCATTTTAAATAATTAAAATCAGTCAAAATGTTGAATAAATGTAGAAATTATTAATTTGTGATAATAAAACAGTAACGAAAGTAACAAAAATAAAAACAATAAATTAATAATAATTGCGATAATATAAAATGTCTAAAATACCTTTACGCAAAAAAAAAATTATTAAACAAAAAATGTAGAATATTGAAAATCATAAATGAATAAAATAATGTAATTTGATTTTAATTAAATTTATTTGGTAGAAACAAAAAAATAAAAACACACACACACACTCCCAGCCACAAATTCAATATAATTAAAATGAGATAAAATAGAAAAAGGGGGCAACAAAAATTTTCATTTACGCTTTTCGTATTTATTGTTTCATTGTAGAAAAATTTTGTCACAGTTTTATAACAATATTTTATTGTAACGTGAATAAGGTTTATTTAATTTTTAGAAATATTAAAATTCAGTGAGAATTTTCTCCAGTTCAAAAATACAAATTTTCTTTAATTTTCATTAGAGAATCTGGCAAATTGAACCAGAAAAATTAAATAATGGGAAATGTGGTATCGCTTCAATTTCTTATATAAAATCATTCTTTTCTCTCTTTGGTTCATATTTTCAAATCGATCAAATAATTTGGTTCAAATTATAAAAATCATTAAAACTTTGAAGAAAAATTAAAGGATTAAAAAAATTCTTGCAATTCTACTTTGAACCACAGAGATGCTAACGATGCTTAACCATTAACACAATATTTAAATATTTTCTAAATAAAAAATATGTGAGAATAATTTTACATAATTTACAATTAAATCTAAACAACGAACAACAAAATTTATAAATTCCAAAAATAATCGAAAGTAGAGAAAAACAAAAATCGTCGAAAAATTTAACAAAAATGTTTATTTTTATGATTTATAGATATTGTTGGACGACGACATCGATATTTATACACACATTTACACACACACATACTTAAAAACATTTTTTTTGTTGTTACCATAAAATATGTTATTATCGATTTGCTTTTTAACCCTAAAATTAAACCTCACTTAACTGTTTTTGGGAAATTAGAAATTGAAGTAACGAAATTTATTGAGTTGAACTTGAATTGTGGGAAAAATTATGATTTGAAATTTATATCAATTTTTGTTATATAGGCTTATAAACCTATATTTATTTAATGGCAGAAACCAAAGTACAATACTCCTATATTTTGTGTGTGGGTGTGTATTTTATTTTTTAGGTTATTTATTTGACCATAAAAACCACAAAAATGTATTTGTAATAAATTAGAAATTCTTAAAATATTACATCTATTAATTAAGACATTTTTATCTGAATTCTATTTTGACAAGAAATCTATTTTTTTATTTATAATATTTTAAGCTTTAAGAAGATTATTTGTTTGTTTTAACTAATTAAAATTATGTGCTATAAGAAAAAACGACAGGCAAGTATGGCTGTATGCTTCGTCGAATTTTATGCGATAGTATTGTCATTTAATATAATAAAAAAAAATTATATGGGGGTGCTCCACCACGTGTTCCGATCCCCCCTAAAATCAATATGGTTCTATGATGGACCAATAAAATACTAATCCCAAAATTTCATTGCAATCAGTTGTTGCAATCCTCGGGAATCTGATTTTTTCCAAAACAATTGTATGGGGGTGCTCCACCCCGTGCCCCGATCCCCCCTAAAATCAATATGGTTCTATGATGGACCAATAAAATACTAATCCCAAAATTTCATTCCAATCAGTTGTTGCAATCCTCGGGAATCTGATTTTTTCCAAAACAATTGTATGGGGGGTGCTCCACCCCGTGCCCCGATCCCCCCTCAAATCAATATGGTTCTATGATGGACCAATAAAATACTAATCCCAAAATTTCATTCCAATCAGTTGTTGCAATCCTCGGGAAACTGATTTTTTCCAAAACAATTGTATGGGGGTGCTCCACCCCGTGCCCTGATCCCCCCTAAAATCAATATGGTTCTATGATGGACCAATAAAATACTAATCCCAAAATTTTATTGCAATCAGTTGTTGCAATCCTCGGGAATCTGATTTTTTCCAAAACAATTGTATGGGGTTGCTCCACCCCGTGCCTCGATCCCCCCTAAAATCTATATGGTTCTAGGATGGACCAATAAAATACTAATCCCAAAATTTCATTGCAATCCGTTGTCGCAATCCTCGAAAAACTGATTTTTTCCAAAACATTTGTATGGGGAGTGCTCCACCCCGTGCCCCGATCACACCCCAAATCAATATGGTTCTATTAGGGACCAAAATAATACTAATCCCAAAATTTTATTGAAATCACTTCACGCGTTTTTGAGTTATCGTGTTAACATACGGAGTCCGGCGGACGGAGTCCGGACTGACAGGATTTTTTTGACCCCTTTTTTGGGGATAAAAGTTGCAATAACCACCAATTTGACCTTTTGTTAGTAAAAATAAGTTGCCCTAGGGTCATTCTATGTAAGAAAAAATTTTTTTTTGAAATTTTCTTTTAATTGTGTCTTTTAAAAATAAAAAAAGTTGAATTTGAAAATTTTCCATTACAAGGCTTAGTCGATTACGACGAAGCAATAATATAAACTTAACCACTTTAAATATCATGATGTAAAGATGATATTTGCCTCATCAGTGAAAAATGGAAATAATTTTCAATTGTGCGTTGAAACCCTATAATTGCTAGAAAATAATTATTTAATTTCTATTCTATTCTAAGACAATCAGTATAACAACTTTAAAGTAATAAGTAATAATCAGTTAGTATTTAATTTCTCTAAAATACTGCTGTATATGCAATTTCACGATAAATTAATGTGTGGAATCAATTAAAACCGAGATTATATTCTTAAGAAATTAAAATGAACAAAATCTTTACGATTTACCAAATAAATTTTCATTTTAGGTCTTTTTATTAAATTAAATATTTTCGTAGCAATTATAATCAAAATTCTACTCACTAATATTTCTATGATGATTTAATCTTATTTTCTAATCCTAAATTTAATTGCTAAAAACATAATAATTTTAACTTTTTTTTTTTTTGTTTTCTGATAAAAAGAAACAAAAGCAAATTAATTAATTTCACTGTTTAGTTTAGAGCATATTTTTATATTTTTAAACAAAATATAAAAAAAAGAAAAACAAAAACAAAAAAGCACGTAAACGAATATTTATTAAAATAAGAAAACAAGATTATAATGTTGTTTCCGGTTTATAAAAAAAAAAAAAAATACAATTTCATTTTATAAATCAATATTTCGCAGTTACGTAATTTTCTGTTACGTTTCTTAACATAATTTGTGGTATTTAAAAAAAGAACAAAAAAAAACAAAGAAAAGAAAAAGAGCTGGGACAAAAAAAAAGTAATTTTATTTCACTAAAAAAGAAAAGGTAAAATGGAAAAAGGAAAGGAAAAAGGTTATTATACGTAATCATTATTTTCCTTAACATTAATTATTTTTTAAATCAACTATAGACTATTTTGTTTCTATTTCAAATCTGTAATCCAATTATCATCCGCACTCCTTACCTATTAATTAAGTTAAGTTAACTGAAAATATAAAAAGGAAAAATCAGAAAATGATTTTTGTCTATTCTTTATCAAAGGATAATCCATCTGTTTACCTTCAACACACGTCTTCATGAGTTTCAAATTGTGATTCCGATTCAAATTTGTAGGTCAATGCTTAACGGTAGACGCACATTAATATATGATAATGTTAAAATCGCACGAGCGTTGATGATTTGATTAGCATTCTTCTTTCTTTCTTACATTCTTACTTTTCTTTACTGTTTTTGTTAGTCGTGAGAATTATTTTGCTTTTCTTTTTTTCGTATAAAAAACGGAAAGAAAAACAAAAAGGGAAAAAAGAAAGAAAGGAAAAGGAATCTATAGAATATATTTTTTCTCTATATAAACGATTTCGTTTTTTTACCATATTATTTGCCTAATTGAACGAACAAAATTATATTAATTCTGATTATGCTTGTTAACTTCTTTTTTCCTTCTTTCTTTCCTTCTCTCTTACCTTTTTTTTTCTCATTTTCATTTTTATTTTGATTTTCATCTTTCTTTTCCTTTTAACCAAAATTAAAAGTAATATTCATTTGCATATCTTTCTTAGAAAGCGTTTTACATTTTTTTCCCTTCTTTATTTTCTGAATAAAAATCTGAAATTTATATTTTTTTTTTGGCTTGGAAAATGTTTTTCTTTCTTTCGTTGTTATTATTTGGGGAAATCATTTTTTATAAATCAAAATAGTTCATTTCACTGTAAACGAAAATCTGCATGTTTCCTATAAAGCAGGCAATATGACGAGTTGTTACTCTAAAAATGCATATCCAGATGCAAGGTGGTATAGAATCCACCTATGAGATTGTAGGTCTCGTGGTAAAATCGTTTAAAAATCATCACGAATCAAAATTATTCCCCTTTTTCCTCCTCTTATCTCATTTCATTTCGTTTGGTGTGAAAAAATTGTCATCACTCATCACAAACCTAAACTTAATGTTCTCACTTTCTATTCTTTAATTCTCTTCAAGAGACATAAATATGAAAAGTCATTTTTTGTAATAAGACCATTTAAAATATTTCATTGATCATTGTGATAACGTTGACCAACAGAATAAATTGTTAAAAAATATGAAAAGCAAAAATAAAACAGTAAAAAATAAAAGAAAACCTGATTGAAAGAAGATTAATGTTTGAAAAAATAAAACAGGATGAAAAATTTCCAACTAGACTTGACTTGGTTACTTTTCTAGTCGAAACTTTATAATATTTTTTTTTTCATTTCTTCTTTCTTCTCTGTGGATTATCTTGTTTCTTATTTCTTATTATAGCGTAAAGTTTAAGAAAAGCATGTTTTTTATTAATGTTTAACTAAAAACAAACATTTCCATATTCATTTTATTTTGCTTCTCTCTCTCTCTCTCTTGTACTTTCCATAATTTCTTTTTTTTTCACTTTTTTTCATGTTTTTTTTTTGTTCATCATAACAAGATGTTCAATTAAGAAAGAAAGTTTGATGTTTTTTTAAAAAAAAAAGAAGAAGTGGAAAAAGAAGAAGAAGTGGAAAACGGGGAAAAAGAGGAAGGAAAGAAGTGGGAAAAGAGAACAAAAAAAAATGTGTATTATATTATTTTTAAAACAGAACAGACATTAAAAAATGATGAAGTTGATGAATTTTGAAAAGTTTTTCTTTATTTTTTTTTTCCTGTTTATTTTCTCTCTATAAAGTTCAAACAGCAAGAACGAAAAAAAAAAAAAAACCAACGGCAACAAGAAGAAGAAGATGAAGAAGAAGGAAAAAAAAATAACAACGCATTGAGAATTATTATTATTTTATATAAAAAAAAAGAAGAAGAAAGTAGCGAATACGTAATATAAAGATTGAATGTCTTTAGCCTTAGTACTTTAGTACTTATATAAAAAAAAAAATAATAAAACAACAACAACAACAAAAAAGATAGAAAAAAAAGTCTAAGTCGAAAAAAAAGGAAGGAAGAAACTGGAAAGTTTTCTTTTTAAGATTATGATATAATATGATTGTGTTATTAGAAAGATGAAATGGAAAAAATAATAGAGGAGGAAGGTGACACAAAATGTGTTTCCTTTTTTTTTTTATGTAAAATATAAAAGCTACAAAGTCCATTTTGTAACTTTATTTTTTTACCTTAAAGATTTTTTCCTTTTCATCACATTCTGTTTTAGTATTATACTATATTTTTTCTTAAAGTAATTTAACTGAAATACTTTAATTGCTGTGTAAGTTTAATTGGAATAACTTTGATTGTTCGCATAATTTATAATTAAAGTGTCGTCTATTTTGCGATTTCTCTGATTTTAAAGGAAAACAAAAATAATTATGTGTTGAATAATATTCCTCAGAGTAGTTTTTGTAAAATTTCACATAATTTGGAGCATGATATTTTTTCATTGCCTACGTTAGTTATTACATCATTTATTAGATCACGTAAAGCCATGTAGAAAATTTAATCAAAGTTGAATTGAATTGATTTTTTTCTAAAATTTAAATATTAATATTTTTTGTTGTTATTATATTTTGTTTGTTTAGAACGAATTATACTCAAATCGGAATCAAATTTATGCAAAAGGTTGACTTCTATACAAGTAATTTTCCATTGTTACCTTGGACAAGTAGAAAACACATAAAAGTGGACAAACTTGAGTGTTTTTTCACAAAAACAAAACACAGAGAAAAAAACGAAACCCGAATTAATATTTGATAGAAAATGAATGAAAAAAATAAACTCAGGCTTGAAGCCATTTTTTATTCGTTCTGTTTTTTTTCTTCTTCTTCTTCAACATTTTTTTTATAATATTTTATTTTTCGCTTGATGTTTTTTTTTAATCAAACGAATAATTAAATTGAAGTGTTTGTCATTGTTGTAACCACAAGAAGTATAATATTTTAATATAAAATTCAATTTAAAATTATTATGAATCTCGTGTTTCAAGTACTCGAGGGTTACGCTTCTTATATAAATATATATGTAAAGAGAGAGAAAATTATTATTATGGAGTTTTCTTCTACTTATTCTTCTTTTACTTTTTCGTTTTCGCTTATTTTTTTATATAGGAGTGAGAGAGGCTTGAATTTGATAGCATTATTTGCATATTAATTTTTTGTACATTAATTGTGTTATTAATATTATATAATATTTTGTTTCTCTTATATAAAGATAGATACACAGTTTTTTTTTCTTTTTTACCCTTAAGGAATATATAATTAAATTTACACGGATTTCCCCAGTTAATTGTTGCATGGGAAGTAAAATATAATATTAGACTTTTTCCTTTCATTTTATTTTTGGTTTTATCTTTTTGTTTCTTTATTTTTAACGCACTTTAAATAAATATTCTGTTTTTTTATTGTTGGTATTATTTTACATAATTATCGAAAGAGCTTTTGAATTTGTTTCTCTCATAAAAAAAAGGAAACAAAAAATCGGAAATCGTAAACGGATTTTTTTTGTGTTTATCCGTTTATACGTTTATCGGTTACTCAGTTTATCCGTGCACACTGCAATTGATTTCAGAAATACTCCGTTCACATGCGTTGCAGTAACTTTTATTTTTATTTTTTATTGCTTTTTATTTTCATTCATTTATTATTCAATTTACTTTTTATTTATGATAATAAAATGAATTTTATTGAAACTGAAATTAATTAATTTAAATGCAAAAATGAATACATTTTTTTATAGTTTTTCTTTCAACAAAAATTATTAATAACGTACAACAACAAAAATATATAATTTAACGTTTTCTTTAGCGTTTTCATTCAATATCCTACTTTTTTATTTTTTTCTTTTTTCAGTAATAAAAATAAAATTATGAAGGTATAAAATTTGATGACAATTTAAGTATAGTTGAGTACCTTTTATGCTGATTAATACTTTTTGATCAAAAACACAAAGACATAAATAAATATTAAACTAAAATAATATTAATTATTGTTATAATTTTCTATATTTTAAGTTATGAACAGAATAGAAACCATACTGCTTACAATATTCAATTAATTGTGAATTTAGTTGAAGATTAAAATATTAAATTCTTAACAAAATTCTATTTACATTTTCTGTGTTTGTGTAACTATATTTAAATAATTTTTTATCAGAGGTGGATGGAATATTTTTGATGTCCTGGAATTTTATTCAAATAAAAAACAATATTGAACTATAAAATTGACCAACCAAAAAGGCGACCTGGAGTGAATAACGTAATTTGTATTTCTTCATATTTTCAAGGGGCCTAATATATCAATGATTGACCATTGGTCACTATAGCTTTTAACCAATACAACAATTTATATTTGATCAATTGTCTATACTAAAAACCAATTAAAAATAAAACAGAACAAATTCAACAAAATACGCGATGAAAACAAGTTTAAAATTTTTTATATATTTTTTCCCCAATAATAATATTGAGTTAAATTGTTGTTATAAAAATATATAAATAAGTAAATCGATAATATTTTATCATATACAAAATAAAAATCATCCAAAGACTAATAAAATTATTGATCTAAAAAATTTTTGTACTAAAAATTGACGCAACAAAATCCAATAAAATATACTTTTGGAACATAATTTTTGTTATCCACAAATTTTGTTCTTTCTTTCATTTTTTTATTCAACATTATTGAAATTACCCAATTGCTACATTTACCAAATAAACTCATAAAAAAAATGCATAAAAATTCCTTCAATAGATCGTTTTTCTCTCACTCATACTTTCTTATCTTGTTGGCCTGTACAAGAGAATCGGGAAAAAATTTAAAACAAAAAAAAAATAGAAAACAAAATATAAAAGAAGAAAATATGAAACGTTGAATTTTGGGGTTGGGGTGTTTTTTTTGGTGTTTGGTTCTGTACGAGTTAGTGGATGGGGGGAAAAATAAGAATAGGAAAAAAAGGAGTAAAGAAAAGGGAAGAAAAAAAAATTGAAAAGCAAACAAAAATTCAAATATTTTTTTACTATAAAAATGTTACGTTTTTTCTTTTTGCTTTTTCCTTTTGCTTTTTTTCTTCTTCTTCTTCTTGTTCTTCTTTTTTCAAATAAAATAATAAAATGAAACAAAAAAAAAATTTTCTTGCATAAAAAAGAAACAGTAACAACAACAACAATAGTAACAGCAACAAAATATAAGAAAATGTATAAAGAAAAGGATATTTATTCGGAAGAAACAATAAAAGAGAATAATAATATCGGATATTTAAGGCAATGAAGCGAACTTCTTTATTTCATATACATAACGATGAAATAACGGTACATGAGGGGTGGAAGTATAGGGTGAAATGGTAAACGTATAAACGTTAGAAGAAAAAGAAGAAGATGAAGAAGAAAAACAAGAAAATGAAAACGATGGAAGCAAAGAGTAAAAAAAAAAAATGACGGATCAAAAAATATAAAAATTTATTATTTCATAAGAAAAAGGCGAAAAGAAAGAAGGACAAGAAGGAGAAGAATATTTAGGAGAAAAAAGGAAAATTCAAATATAAAAGGAGTGAAGAAGATGAAAATATATAATATAAACAATAAAGAATCAATTTTGATTTGATTCTCTTTCATTGAAAAGGTACAAATTTCAAACAAATTTATATAAAAATCATTGAAATGGAAAACATGGAAGAGAAAGAAACAAAGTATTGAACATTTTTTCTTTTTTTTTTTACTTATTTTACAGCAGTATTAGTGTGAATATGTATAATCTGTATTCGTACATACAGTCATAAAAAATATTTCTAGATTTCAAACATTCAGACTTTTACAAAAATATTTCATGTTCTCTTTCTTTCATTTTGTTTTTGTTGTATATGTTTGTGGTAAATGAAAATCTTCAACATGTTTACCTCATAATATTAATCTTTCATTTTCTCTTCCTCTCTCTTAATCACTCTCCCCCTCTCTCTCACACACATTCTCCTGTTCATTTTTTTTTTGCCCATTGCTCCTTTCAAAATTTATGTGTAACGACTTCAACAAGTTCTTGATAAGATTTTTTTCTTCATTTCAAAAGTAGCATTTAAATATTATTGTATTTTCGCTCTGACGTCATAGGCAAGTAAATACAAATTTATGGATTTTGATGGTTTTTTTTTTGTGTTTGATTTTATTTTTGGCAAAAAAAGAAAAAAAAAACACACAAAACATAAATACCTTACGACAACAACAACAGCAACAACTATAAATGAAAAGCAATACGAATAAGACGAGAGTGGGTACGTTTTGTGTTGTACGATTTTAGCATGCCAAGGTAAAGAAAAAAAAGAAGAACAAAGAAAAGAAAAATTGATGATTGTGATTTCAAAACACAAAAAGATTTTTTCTGGCTTTTTTTTTCCTTAAAGAATTCCTAGAATATTCTTTTACAATCAAGAAACGGTTTACACAAAACAAAAACACAAAACACCATTAAATGGTGTTCAAACTTTTTTTCCATTTTCATTTTTACTGTTAAAAAGCTTTACGTTTATTTTTTTTATCACAACAACAATGAAAAAAAAGTGAAGAAAAAAAAAGACAAAAGAAAAAAAAAATAAATAAGAAAAAATATTTTCATTCGTTTTCTTTCTTTCGAATAAATTATTAAATTTTTCAATTAGCTAATTAATATTTTCCGAGAAGTGAAAAATGACACAAGAAAATCGGAACAGAATTCTGGAGTTACATTTTTAATTTGTGTCTTTTATACTTTCTCATCCATTTCTCAATTCTGATGAATTTCTTTACGTCAACCTAAATATTTATCCATAAAATTCACACAATTTTCTTCCTGTTATTTACTTATGCGGGGGGTTTTTTTTTTTGGTTCAGAAACAAATTCCAGGTATTTCTCTTTTATCATTTTTCCAAACAAAAAAATACAAATTTTTATTTTTCATTCTTTCATTTTTCTAAAAAAAATGATGAAGAAAAAAAAAATAGGGGGAATATTTTTATTCATTTGAATTGTTAAGACGGATTATGAAAATAATAAACGTCCTTGAGGCCCATATGCGGCTTCATCATCATCTTCCTCTTCTTCTTCTTCTTCGTCTATTTTTCCTACGTTAAAGGGGTTGTCAAATGTTCTAATATTAATATTAATTATTCAGTAAAAGTTTTGTACTTGGAATATATAAGGGTCACTTTTCTTTCACAGTTTTTTTTATTCGGGTACTCTGTTGTTTGGGGAAAATAGAGAGAAAAATATAGAAGAAGAAGAAATACCAAAAGGGATATAATATTTGAGTTGCTTATCAATTTTTATATGGAAAGTCCAGAAGGTATAATACTGATAAAATGTTCTTCAGGTAGAAAATTTTATAGAAAAGTAAAAGTATGGGAGGATGAAGGTTGAAGGGGGAAAAAGTGGAAATAAAGAAAGAAAATGTTTTTGGTTCAGATGGAATATTATAATCTCTAGAATTATTATGGAATTACCCAACCGTTAACATAGATGGGGATAAGGTCCGTTTTTTTTTGCTTTTCCTTTTACTTTGTTTTTTATGCTTGTTTTTTTTTTTGGTAAATGGTAATTATTCCGTATATATTTTCCATAAGAATTAAAATAATATAATTATAACATAAGAGATAAAACTGGTCACTGTCAGTTAAGTTTTTAGACATTTTAAATCTTTTAAAAGGATTAAAATTCACGACGAACAATTTTTGTTTTTTTCCTATTTTCCTTTATTTCACTTTTTGTTGATGTTGTTGTGTTTCACACTTTTACGTGTTTCTTTTTTGTTCAGTTGAAGGAATTTTTTACCTAATTTTTTTTAGAAAACCTATGACATAAATTTAATTTTGTGTCAACTCTTTTTTATGCGTTTTTGCTTTTTGTTTTTTTTTTTCTCACATTTTTTTTCCTTTTGCTTTTCCTTTACGTTTCGTTTCTTTTTTTTTTTATTAATGATAATATTTAGCGTCATTTCCATATTCCTTTTTTTTTTGCTGTTGTTGTTTTTCCGTATATAGAAATATTTTTTGCTTTTTGTTTTTTTTTTTTGTGCCTGGGTCAAAAAAAGAGATAATTTTTTAAAATTAATGTCAATTAACTGTCAGCTAATTGTCTCTTCTCTCTCATAATACATAATTAAAATATATTAGATAAAATTTATTTGCCAGAATTACAACATAAATTTTATCTTTTATAAATAAAATTATATCTTTACAAAGTGTGAAAGAGAGAGAGAGAGGTGGGTTAGAATTAATAGCATAATAATTATTTATAAATAAATAAATAAAGAGAAATTTACATTTTGTGATAATTGTAATTAATTTAATAAAAACCACAAAAAACAATTTTTGTTCTTAATTTTAAATTAATGAAGAAAATTAATTTTCTCTTATAATAGAAAATTTCCATTAATTTTATGTCGTCATTAAAGCACATTACCTACCTGCGGAAAAAAGCAGAAATAGTTAAAGTAAATTTTTGGATTTAGTTAATATTTAATGAATTGATTAAATGATTTTTTATGAAAGTAAAAATAGAACAATTCGGAAAAGTATTAAAAGAATTCATTCACAGAATGTGAATTAAATTCCTATTAAAACTTTAATCTTAAGTTAAAAAAAAGGATTCATATATTTTATAAGAATATATTTAGAAGAAAAACAAATCTATTAGTTTATTATACAATTGAGTGGGGTTTGTTCCGAAAGTAAATAAATATTATGAAACAAGATAGAAATAGGGACAAGAAACAGAGAAAGAAATAGGGATATTATAGAAAGAGGGAAATGAAAGACGGAAAAGAACGAACTCACTTACTATTAACTCTAGTTTTTATTACCGTAATATGTTAGTTGTTTCACTAGAAAATAAAAATGGACAAAGAAAAAAAAATCTTAATTCACATAAGATGAGTTCTTTAAATACCCTTTTCTTCTCTCTCTCTCTCTCTCTCTCTCTCTCTCCCTCTATCTTATTCTATGAAATGAAACATATATTTTTTTTATGTTGATGCATTTACATTCATTCATTTCCCTTTTCCTTCCTTTAATAATTCTAACTTTCCATTATTAATTTTATGTTCACAAAAAAAAAATTTTATTCACAAAGTAAAAATGCTTAGAGAAATGTTAAATAGAAAATTTCATTATTTTCTATTATGGGAAAATAGTAAAAACCATCAAACATTAACTATGTAACGTTAAAAATTGTATCATCATTTGTGTAAACTTTAACATTTCCATTTTCACTATATTATTAGATTGAATCTCAAACTATTTTAAATGAAAAAAAAAAATGAAAATTTATAGAAAACTTTTATTTAATTCTTTAAAGAAAATTAAACCAATTTGTCTAGATTACATTATTTCTGTGTTAGTACCTAAGGTATATAAGATGAATGAAAAATGAAAATTTCAATTGGTTTTATATTATATTTTTTGTATACTGTATAATCTTTCTAGAGAAATATATGAAAAGAGTATTTGAAGATTTTTATTCACACACAACCACAGACACAAAATAAAATAAGTACAACTTTCATTAATTATGGGGTACAGATGAAGGCAAAATAAAAAGAAAAGAAAAAGAAAAATAATAAAATGAAATAAAATAAAATAAAATACGGAAGTAGAAGGAAAAGCTTTTCTCCGATCTTACTCTTTTTTTTTATCCTTTATATATTTAACCAACAACAATTCAACTTGTTCAAATAAAGATTAATTTTATTATATTTATAAGAAAAAGTGTGAATTTCTGAACTTTAACAAACAACAATTTTTATTTTATTTTATTTATTTTTGTTTGTGTTTTTTCTCTTGTTTTGTTTATGTTTGTTCCTTTTGTTGTTGTATCTTTATTTTATTTTATTTTTCCCTCTCTCTCTCTCTCTCTCTCTCTCTCTCTCTTGCTCTCACACAAACACACATACACAAGAAAGAATTATGACCAAAGGATCTGGTTAGAGCTACCAATTTATTACATTTTCATGTCTTTTATATCCTTTTACGCTTTTGATACAAGCAGACAAGAAAAAAAAAAAACAGTGTACAAGCAGAGTAAAGAATCTGTTTTATTTTTCAATATGGGACAATCTATTTTTATATAATATTAATTCACTTGCATTTGTTTGTGTTTTTTTTTTTTGTGTTGGGTATATTTATTATATGCTTTTACAATATCAATTTATCTATGTAACCAAAGTTAAGTCAATTATAATAGCCATCATCAAATATAAATGCAACAACGAACATAACAAACATATATTATATAGAACAGAATATTTTGAATGAATAAAACCACAAATTGATGATATCTGGATAAATGGAATTGACAATATTATTTAGTGTGGTTTTCATTAGTGACATTTAAATGCAATTATTAAATATTTTTATACCAAAAGTAAACCAATAGATTTTTGGGTGATTAAATCTTAACGTGCTATCATTGTGAACCATTGAAAGATATGATTCCTTCAATAAATATTTAAGAAAGAGTTTCTAGGTACCATTTATGAATACCTAATTGAAAAAGTCTTCAATTGATTTTCCTTCCATAAGAACACAACTTTTCATATTTAAAAATGTCCAAATATCTTCCAAATAAATTAATATAATATAAAATGACATTAAGTTATTATGATTCACTTCACTCAAATAGTTACATTATATTCAATTATAACTACAAAATATTCAAGCGCCCATTCCAACGAGTAAAAATAAATAAATAATTATTTAATGAATTTCTTTCCAAAAGAAATTTGTTACACCACTAAAACTTATTAAATTGTTGAAACTTAAATTAAAATGGAAAGAGAGAAAAAAAACACATAAATTATTTCACATTAAAAAAATTATATACAAAATAAAATAGCACAAAAAAAAAGTATAAATTTTTGTAATTCCAAATAAATTTCTATTATTAAAATAATTCGTTTCAGTTTCTTTTGTTTTTTTTTGTTATGAACAAAAGTTCAGAGTTCTTTATTTTCTATATTTTGATTTTTTTGATTAAGAAAATTATAGGTATACGTCATAATTTATAAAGTCAAATTTTATTTCGTTTTACCTAAATCTTAAATACGTTTTTCAATTAATTTCTGTAAACAATTAGTTTCTTTGATTTTTCCATTTTATTTTTCCTTTTCTTATTATTTTTCTTATGGTTAACAATTATTATAATTATTACACTCTGATTCAGTGTATTTATTTATTTAATAAAGTTATAAAAATTATACAAAGCTCAACAAACAAAAATAAGTTTTAGTTTTTCATTTAATAATTTTTGTAAGTTTTTTGTGTTTTTCTGTTGTTGCTGTTATTACTGTTGTTATTATTTTCTTTACTTTTACTTGTTTATTTTATTGTTTGTGTTACATTTAAATAGAATCTTTAAAGGCAGAAACTTGTAATGGGAAAATTATGAATAATTTAATTAATTATATATTTTGTTGCTGTTGTTGTTCTTTTGGTGTTCATGAAAATAAACTAATCCAAAATAACAGTTGTTCTTTCTGATTGACACACATAAAAATATGAAATTATTATAAGAATACTTTATAGAATTTGTTGTCGTAGATTTATATGAAAAAAGACGTCAATTGGAAATAAAGCAAATTTATTCTTAAGTTTTAAAATGCCATAAAATATATTCAATTTTTTTTCTTGTTCTCTCATTCTGTCTCTTTCTCTCATCTGAATTAATTAATAAATTTAATAAAATGAATTGATTTATTTTGCTACAAGTAAAAAAGCTCATTTAAATTTTTTCTCTTTTTTTTCCTCCGACATAGAATAAAGAAATAAATACATTCTAAAGTATAATCCAATGAAAATCCCCTTTTACATATATAGACTCTAAAGGTCACAATAAATTTAAATAATAATATATATAAGCATCCTATAACCCGTGAGAGTGGGATAGAGTGTGTATGTGATGTAGTGAGAGAATGGAGAAAATAAAAAAAAAATTCTTTTAAGTAGACTATTTATAGTCAATGCCTTTTGACTCCAACTCTAAAATATTGAAAGAGAATAATTTTATATTATAACAAAAGTCTTTTATTTATTTCCCTTATTCTTTTTTCTTTTTCTTCATTCCATAAATATTTCGAGATAACACAGAGTGAAATTTCCTGTAAAATAAAAAAAAAACATACACACACACACACACATTCCAAAAGAAAATTTCCCAGAGTTTAATAAAGTTCTAAAAAGAAGAAGAAAAAAACAAAATTCAATAAAAATAAAAATCAATTAAATAAACACGCGTTGACAGATTTTATACAATTTTCAATTCTCTCCAAAATTGAAAAGCACAAATCTTCATGTTTTATTATTTTATTTTATTCGGGGGAGGTGCGGGTATAACAACTGAAAAATTGAAAACAGAATAAACTGAATATAAAAAAAGCCCAGGTTTAAATACTTTAACTGGCAAATAAGTGAAATTTAATGTCCCGCTGTTTACATTTTCCTCTAAATGGTATTGTCGTTGGTTTTGGTTTGTTAGGTTTTGATTTTCAACAGTTGAGAAAAAATGAACGACGATTTGGTTGTTCTTTTTTGTTTTGTTCTTTATAAAGCATTTTTATTTATACATTTTTTTTTATAAAGTGTTTTTAAATCCATAATAATTGTAAATTGAAATTACCTTTCAACATAAATACGATTATTGCGTCACAAAAAAATATACAAAAAAATGGAAACAAAAAGCGTACAAGTACAATTGAGAATATAATTAAAATCGTATATAAATGATTACCCTTCTGATTGTTTAAATTAAATTAAGTATTATTTAGAGATAATTCAGAAAGGCACTTTATATTATTGTCCATTATTATTGTTATTATGATTTTTTTTTTTTTTATTTAATTTTTTTAAATAAATATTCAAGAGAAATACTTTGAATATGGTAATTCTCTTACAGATCTAAATTTATAGTTATGTTATAGGATGACTGAGGTGAAATATATAATCGATTCATTTTCTAAAATTATTGTGGAATATTTGATATAATTAAATAAAATTTTATGATCCATAAGACTACACAAAACATACAGAATTTAAATAATATTCTGTCACTTAAGTGATGGGTACAATTATCAATTGATTTATATTTTAAATTCCATTTGTGTATTTATTTACTTGAGCTTATTGGAATTATGTGTGTATTGTAGTATTAATTTCCTATTTTATGATGGAATCGTAAATATCTCTATATAAATGTTGTCTGTTTTAATTATAAAATTTAACATTTCATCAATTGCAAATAAAATGTATAATTGATTTTTTTTTTCTATTTTTTATTTTAAATAAACAATTTATTTTCTATAAATTTTGTATAGAAATTTTCTAACTAAACAAATTATTAAACTCGTAAATCTCATCAATAAAATAGTTCTTATGGATTAATAAACTCGACATCTAATCAATTAAAGGACTGTTTCATGTTTAAATAACATAAAAGTCCTAACAATAATAAATAAAAAGGAAACATTGAGTTATCAATAATTTATCAAAATACATTAATTATTGCCTGTTGATTGTGTTGTGTTTTTTTTTGTTAAAGAGGATTAATCTTAAGGATAGAGATTTGTTTTTTATTTTATTTTGATTCTAGACAAATATGTCTAAGTAGAATATTTTCTTGTGTAAAATAGCAAATAAAAGAATTGTTTAATTTCCCAAAACATAATCTTTAATTAAGAAATATATTTTTTCTTTCTGTTTTCTGTAAAATTAGAATTTATGTTTGGAATGTTTGAAACGGAAATAATAAAATCGAATGAAATTAAAGTTGCACGACATAATTATATGGCTAAACATAAAATGGAATATTTTGTACATTTAATTATTGAAGTTTTACGATTTTATTAACAGCGTTTCATCTGATTTAAAATTGTAATAAATTATGAATTCCTTTTTTTAGACAGGAATATTATTCCATAGAAATTCATTTTTCCTTCAATTTAAATCTGATGACATAATTTTGTCATTATTTTCAATGTAATTTTTCACTCAACTTTATTAATTTCAATTTGTTATAATTTATAATATGAATGAATTAAAGATTTAATTTTCGTCTTTTAGTTTTATGTTGTGAAAAGGTAAATCGTATTTATTTAATGATTTTCATTTTATTCAATTCTAATCAAATTATATTACATCAGTTTGTTTATTTATTTTATTTTCCTTATTTTCTCTATTTTCCTTTTTCCCTTATTATCTTTGTTTGATGTTAAATGGATAGAATTAAATAAGAAAGTGTTAATATTACCAATTTTCAATTAAAGCATAGTATTTCTGGCAAAATGAAAACAGATTATTATTATTATTATTTAATTTATTATGAAAATGTCAATGAGATTATTTTACGTGTAAATTATTCAATAATAATGAATGAATAATATTTTAAATAAGATTATCGTGAAATTTCAAGCAAAAAATCTTAAGTTGAAAATAAAATCAACATTGGATTATAATTAATAATTAAAATTGTTATACAATACCAATTATAATATAAAGAATTATTTCTATTGTCTTATTTCTGTAACAGATTAATTTTCATTTTTAAAGCAATGAAAGCACTCGTTTTTTTTACTAATCAGACAAATTTAAACTATTTAATGTTTTATACAAAATTTAAAAGCTTAGAATACAATATTTCCCATTATTAATTTAGGTTGTAATGTAGGAACACGAAAATAATAAAATTAAAACGATAAACCATTTTTTTCTGCAGAATAATAAATTTATTATGCAAAATCTAATTAATTCTTAACACAAAAAGCTTTAATTTTAATTGCATTTTACTTATAAAATTGCATTGAATAGAGAAATATTGTAAATTTGTGTTCAAACATTATTTTTTAATTAATAAAATTATGGTTATGTTAATAAGTTTTTCGGGAAAACAACAGCAACAGCAAGAAGGGAAAAAGAGGAAAGAAGAAAGAAGAACAGATTGAATGAAACCACTATTGAGATAATACAAAAATTGATAAAATAAATGAGATAATTATTATGTGAATATGAAAATATTGTATAAAAAGGTTCTTTAACTGAACATTTCTATCCTATATTTAGTATGTGTTGACATACTAAGATATAAAATAATATGTAACAAAAACGGTGTTGCAATTTAGAATAAGTTGATCGATAGTAGCACCTACTACGTTTTAACCACGATGCTCAATTTATCTATACTCAAATATTTTGAGCAAGTTGTATGTGTATTTAATTGAAAGGATTTAAATTGTTAATTATTTCATTATAAATTAATTCTGATTTTTACTTTCTTAACTGATTTTACATTCATACAAAGTTTCTATTATTATTTGATGAAGAATTAAAGGAATATAATTGAATAAAAGTATAGGATGTGAATAAATAAAATGTTATGTTGATTTATGTTAATAAATGGATAGATAGATGCAGGTCAACCACAGTACATTTATTACATGCATTTATATAAAGTAAATATAAATTGTTTAATAACATTTGTACACCGAATATATTATTAAATAAATTTAAATAACTTACATCACTATACTATAATTCTATTCCGATTCTAATAATTTTCTAACTTTAAATTTTAAAATTGTAAATAAATTATACATGAATGGAAATTTTATTTATTAAATATTTTGAATAAATGCAATAAAAAACATGCTATCGTATTATTTTCTTTTATTTATTCTAACCAAAAAAAAAAAAACAAAATATCATGCAAAATAGGGGTAATGTGGTTGGTTAGTAGGGATAAATTGAAGTTACCTTTTATTACAAAAATTAATTTTTATATTTTTGTTTTTATGAAACTTGTGAAAAGGCGGAGAACAGCGACAAGAAAACTTGGAATTATTTTCATTTTTTAATCTAAATTATTTTTGTCTAAATTTAAACAAAAAAAGGAAAATTAGAAAAATGAAAGAAATTCAAAATGGTAATTGCTGTTTTCAGTCACACAATAATAAGAACAATAACAAGGATAAATAAAATAAAAGAACTCAAAGTTAAAAAGTAGAACAAAGAATTTAGCGACAACAAGATTTAATGAAAAACAATTCAAAAATTTTACAAAAAAGATTATGACTTTCTAAATTTATTTTGTTGTTGTTATTGTTGCTGTTGGTAGTTATTGTTTCGTGTTGTTTTATGTCTATTATTATTTTTGTTTTTCTTAAGAATAACAAAGTGAAGAAAATGAAAATGAAAAAAAAACAAAACTTTGTTAAATTTAATATCCTTTACCGTTAATATTTCCTTTTCATTGATTTCGCTCTTCTTTTCTTCTTGTATTATTTTTTCTTGTATCAGAATTATACTATAGATGACTTTAGAAACAATTGTATTCAAAAGCGGTAATGTTTTTAGTGAATAATGTTTAACAAAAATTGATTTATATTCTATTCTAACATGTAATGATTTATCCTTATCTAACTTTATTTGGTTAAATTCGATTAATTTAAAAATAGGATTAATTTTACTTATTTCGAAAATAATGAGAAGTTTACCTAATTCGGTTGTGATTTTCATTAATTTATCGTATTTCCCCCTCAAAAAAAAATGTTATTACTGACTGGAATTGTTAATGGAATACATATTTTTTTGTTTTTTTGATAAATTTCTTAAAAATGTTAAAATGAAAAGAAAAGAAGAAAACTGTCTTCACTTTATAAAGCTGGTAAACATATATTTTATAGAAATTATTTTTATAGGATGTAACTTCATACTTTTCTTATACCAGATTGTGTCAAATGTCAAAGTTGCCTTATGTGAGGTTTTACAAGAACTTATGGTGATACCATTTTTCATTTTCTCTTTTTACTTTTTTTTCTCTATTCTTTTATTTTTCTCCTATTTTTCTTTCCTTCTCCTTCGTTTTTTTTCTTTTCAGAAAGGAAAAATTTAAATCCCTTGGTGTCAAATCCTTTTGCGCGACTTTTATTACATTTTAATTAATTGCTTAACTAACAAAAAGAAAAGAAAAGAAAGAAACAGAACCAGAGAATATTTTTTATTTCTTAAGACGAAAAAAACAATCTTTAAGGCCTTTTTTTGTTTCCAATTGAATGTAAAATTCTGTAAAAAATTTTTGAGTTCAATGGAAAAATTTATTTATATAAATTCAATATTTGACACTAATCAAAGTTAAATTTTTAAGGTTCCCCCCACACCCATTTTTTAGTTATATTTCATTTAATTCAAACAATCGATTTTCTATTCATCGATTGAGTTCTTTACGCCCATAATTTTATACACCACCAAACAAAAATATTTCAATTCTATTTTAATTTTCAGTAAAAACAACAACAACAACAAATACAAGAAAATACAAAAATTGTTTTTGGTTTAAAATCAAACAAAAAAAAAATTTCCCTTTACATAATATTTATTCGTTATGTAAAAGATATTATTATTCCCCGTAAATAACTCATACCTCCCAATACATCCACCCCCAACCACCAGTCAGTTAATATTATTTCTTCTTCTTCTGCCTCTTTTTTTTGCAAACATTTTCTAAAGGAAATAAAAAAAATTAGAATCTAGAATTTAGAATCTTTGTAATGTCAAACGAATAAACTTGAATAATTTTCAAAAGAAAATTGTAAGTACAAGAAAAAAAAAACAACAAGAAAATATTCTTTAATCTAAATTTATATTTTTATCTTCTTTTTTTTTCTTTGTTTTTCCTCATTGTCGTCTTTTCGATTTTGTTAAATGTTAATTTTGATTATTTATAATGTAAGTATATTTTTGTCTTGTTGAAAATAAAGAAATTAACTCATTCTGATTTCTCGCACTTACCCAAAAATAAAAACCTCAAAAACATTTTTATTTATGAAAGAAAATTAAATTAAAATACGGATTCAACTCTCACATTCCAGTTTTTTTGTTTGTTTGTAAGTTCCTTTCATTCATATTATTGGTTGAAATCTGTATAAAAATATAAATTATTTATTTGTCTTATCTACTCGACAAATTTCCAAAAGTAGACAACAAACATTTTCAACGTAAACTTCTTGTGAATTATAAATTTAATTAGCTAAAAAATAAAAGTCTAGAATTCAATTCAATTTCAAAGATATTTCTGATGAGATAAAGTTTGTTATCAATTAAATAATTAAATAATGTAGTAACCGCACCATCAGTAAACATTGACAACTTGTCAACATGAAAGATTGATTCATCGTTAACATTAAAACAAGTTAAACAAAAAAATTTTGTTCAAGAAACAACAAGTGGTGTAAATTGACATCAAACCCCTCCCCCTCTAAATTAAGAAGTAAAACTGTACAAGTCACTTTTGATTTAATTAATTATCGGTCACTATTATTATTATTATTATTAAATTAGGAGAAATAAATGTGATGTATAATTGTAATTTATGTACAACTTCTATTACTAACGTGTTCATAAAGTTGGTTTATATTCTAATTGTTTTAATGCATTTCTTATGTTATGAATTTCCTCTTTCAAACATTGTCTAATTGTCAACACAATAAGAGTTGAGTAAGATTTTTTTTATTTAATATAATTAAAGAATTAAATTTCTAACAAACAAATAACAAATTACAAAAAAAAAACACTATAAAGTAAGATTCTCCGAAGTGATATGTACAAACACAAAATGTAAAATTAAATCATTTCAAGTGGAAATTTACTTTTTTTTTACCTACTTTACAATAGTAACAATGATGTTAAATTGGAATTATATTGCATGTATTGGAGTATGCTTGAGGTAATTTGTGTTGGCTCTATGCAACGTTCTTTGCTATAAAACATAAATTCTGGATTCCAAGAATTCTAAGAATTCCAAGAAATAAGTATGAACCAGTATAGAAATATTCTGTATTTAATTTCATCAAAAATTTGTTTCTAAATAAACGAAAATAAAAGCAAATTGCGTCAATTCATGTTCATTATATTCGGACTACAAACAAATCACTAATTGTTTTTTTTTTAACAATTCTCTAATCGAATAAATGAAAAAACAAAAACAAAAGAAAAAAAAAATTGGGATAAACTTAATACCTACACACTAAAAAATTTATTTGGAGTGGGTCTGGTAGAGAGATTAAGGGTGAAAAATCGTAACCGTGGAAATTAAAATCCAGAATGGACAATTTTTTTTTAAATATTTTAACAATTTGGTGTTTTACTTTTTATATTCAACTTTTTCGATTTCATTTTTCGGTGGTGTGGGGTGGCAATTTTAATTTATTCCTTCCGATTCCATTTGTTGCTGTTGTTGTAGTTGTGCGATTTTATATTTTATTTTACTTCTTCTTCTTCTTCTTTTTCCCATTTCAATTTTAATGAGTAAGCAAAATATTGAAAGCAGAATTGTGTTTTTTTTTTTGTTTTTCTACAGTTTTGAAGAAAAAAAAAACCAACATTAAAAATATTGGTTTGTGTTTGTGTGTGTGTGTGTGTTTTTATTCCGTGGAGAAAAAAATGATTAATTTATTTTCTGTCGGTTTTCCAAAAAAAAAAAAAAAATACAGAAAAAAAACAGAAAAACTGAAAAAAATTTAAAAATATTAAAAAAGGAATAAAAAACGCAGAAGGAAAAATTTAAATCGAATTTTAATTACACAAAAAAACAAAACATCCATTTTTTTTTATTTATTTTTGATTTTTTTAATAATTCATTTTTGTTTTTTTATTAAACTTTAAATAACAAAAAAAAAAAACAAAAAAAGAAGAAACGGCGACAAACCATTTTTTAATTTGGCAATTAAAAGATATTTTTATTTAGCAAAAAAAAAAACAAGAAAGAACGGAAAAACTTCTCTTATTGTGACGTCATAATAAATCCATTAAGTAACTTTTGCGCTTATTTTTCATTTGTTTTTTTTTTTTTTTATTTGAAAACATAAAAACAAAAAAACCATAAAAGAATTCTTTCTAAATGTGCCTCCTTTTTTTTTTTTTTGTTTTATTTGGACACAATAAAATGTGCACACATACACACACACAGAGAAAAGAATGAACAAAAAAAAAAAAGCACCAGCGAAAACTGGCTATTTGACCATTTTTAAGGTTTGACCAAAAGGAAACAACAACAACAAGAATTAAACTTTTTGATGAGAATCTTAAAATTCAAAAGAGTTTCGACCCCACAAAAAAGATGTTAAAGTTTTTTTCTTTAACATTTTATTTTTGGTTTATTCATAGTAAAATAATTGTAAATCTTAAATCTGATAAAAATACAGCTCAAAAAAAAAAGGAATACCTACAATACAACAATAACAAAAAAAAGTAACTGAAAGGAATGAAGGGAATGAAGGGAATGAATAATGTTTTAAAATAAGAAGAAGAAAATAAAAAAAGTATAATTCATAAAGCGTGAATATTTTTCTTATAACAAATATAAAAAAAATAGGGTATTTCTCACTCTCACCCTCTATCTCTCTCTCTCTCACTCTCTCTTTCATTATTTTTAATTATTAAAACTAAAACCCTTAAGACGTCACCATTTCTTTCTTTTTTTCCTTAATTATTTACCTTTTAATTGTATAATTTTTAATAATAAATTTACAACAGTTTTTCTTCCTTTCTTTTCTTCCTTTCTTTTCTTTCTTTCGTTTAATTTTCAAATGCGAGATTAAACATTTTTTTTTTCACTTTATTCAAAGAATTATAAAACGAAAATTAATATTATTAATTTTCCTTTATTTTCATTCCAGTTTTTCCAACGCTTTTTTTTTTTTCTTTCTTTTAATTGTTTAAAGAATAAACGGATTTTCCTTAAGAATAATAAAAATGAAAGATGCAATCCTTTAATGAATTCATAGAAATTTATATAAAATATAAACATAAAGAAATTTATTGGTGAAGACGGGAGGCGAAGGTATGTTCTTATAGGTATCTCTCTACAAGGAACGTTATGTAAGAGGGTGCTTTATATGGGTACGATAAAGTTTTATATACTCTCAGTCTCAGTATTATAAATTTACAAAAGTGAAATAATTATTCTTTTCTGTTTTTTTTTTGTAGTATGCGTTCATTCTTCTTCTTCTTCTTTTTTTGTACTTTTTTTTGCTTAAGATTTTTTGTTTTTTTTTTTTGTCATTCTCATAATTAGATTAGATTCTCTCTATCTTTAGATTTTTAATAGTACCTACAAAATTCTGAATATTTTAAAACTTAAGGAACTATCTTTTGTATTATGATTGTATAATATAAAGTGGTGGTATAGTGACAATAAAAAAGACACGTGCAAATATTTTATTATAATATTATTACAAAACTTTAGCATTAAAATATTTTTTATACTCCCAGTGGAGACGCCAGGTATTTTGTTGTTGTTGTTGTTATATTTGTTATATTTGTTTCTTCTATTTTCTTTTTTAGTTTTAAAGTTTTTTATTGTTTATACTTCTTTCTTATTAAATTAATTAATGCTAAAAGTACAAACTAGAATATTTTCTATAGAAACAATAAAAATAAAATTTAATTAATTTTAAACTGAATTGTGAATGTTAAAATAAAAAGTACGATCATTTGTTTTGTTCAATTTGTTTTTTGTTTTTCTATTTCTTGTTCTGTTTATCTGTTAATCTATGTCTTTCGCTTTTTGTTCTCTATTTGTTTTTTAAAAATTATATTAAAATGATTTATCCAAAATTAAATCCAATTTAAATAATCTGACCCCCCGAGTTGGAATAGAATTATATTCTCTAATGTATTTTGTTGTGATTCACATTCACAGTCAAATATTAATTAATAATGAATTATTATTTTTTTTGGATTATTAATTAAATTACTGTATGTTCGACTGTATAGAATTTTATAATAACAGTTGAAAATATGTTGATACAAATAAATAGAGGCTTTTAAAAAATTTTGTTGTATTTTATTTATTTGTAAAGGGAAAGTTTTCAGTACACAGAGTACTCTTAATTTAAATCCCTAATCAAATATTATGTATTGTATATATTTAAAGTATACCTTTTAATGTACACATATAAATTTAAATCAAATAGTCCACAGGTTACACAGAAGAAGAAAAAGAAGAATTAAATATTAAATGTAAAATATTTAAATTATTCATTGTAATAAATGGATATGTCGTGTAAAATTATTCTTATTGTTTAAATTTTTGACATTTTGATCCAATCAAAAAAACTTCACAAAAAAAAAACCCTTCAGATTTAAAGATTTAAATTTAATACAGTTTTTTTTTTGTTTTGTCTGTTTAAAATTTGAAACAAAAAATCACATTTAAACAACAACAACGGAAAAAAATATAAATAATTTAAAACAGATTTTCCATTTTTTTTTTAAATTTCTCTGTAAATATGAAACGTTTTTTGTTGTTTTATGCTTTTCAAATCTTATATGTTGTATTTGAGGATTCAACATTTGATTTCTTAAATATTAAAATATTAAAAACGGAACTCTGTTTTTGTTCAATTTTTAAATTGAATTCTTTAATATTGATGTAAAGGACGTGATTTAGTTAAGAAAAAGAAAACAAAAAGAAAAGAACTGGAAATGAATGAATAAAATATTAACATTTCTTTTTTTTTAACTAATTAAAGAGTTTTATTCTTCCCCCATTTTTTCGACAGGTCTTTTCTTTTTTCTTCTTGTGAAAATATAAATTTATAATAAATTAACTGTTCTTCTTTTCTTTGCCTTACTTTTCTTTAATAAGCATAATTTTTTATCTTTTTAAATCGATGAGTTTTGTTGACCGAAAAACAAAAAGTGGAGGGGTTTGGTTGGGGGAGAGTGGGGAGACAAGTGTGAAAGACGGGATAAAAAAATAAATCACATCCTTTAGAAAAAGTACCCAAGTGCACAATATAAGAAGTGGTGTCTAGTCAGAAACCCAATTAAAAGAAAAACACGTTTTTCCACTCAAGTTAAAAAAAAAATATACCTAACACCCTCTCTCTCTCTCTCTCTAACTCTTACTCACTTTTACCATCTGACACAAAGACAATTTTTTGTTTGTTTGCTTGTTCTTCATGTGTTCGTTATGACGTAAGCAATGCAAAATGATTCATGACGTTATGAAATAATATTTTTCACAGAAACAAAAAATGATGAAGAAAATCGACAAAGAAAAATAAAGGGAATAAATTGGGAAACTTGACTTTTTCTTTTTCTTAAACTGAACCAATCGACATTTTATTGGACATCTATATTTTTTTATGAAAATGAGGGTGGGGTTAGGCAAAATGGGAAAGAGAAAAAAAAATTGAAGTAAAAGTTAGAAAATTTTGTTCTTGTTTTTGTCTTCTTACAATTTTCATTTTATGTTAGACAAAAATTTTTCACAAATAATAATAATATCCTCAGTCTAAAGTTTTCTCTTCATATTTTGTTTTAAAGTTTTTTTTTTCTTTTTTCTTGATTTTTGTTTATAGGAGAAAAAATAAGAAGTAAAACTGGTTTAAAATAAAATGACAGAAATACGAAAAAAGTCTTAAACAAATATGAATAAAAGAATTTAGTAGCTTCAGGTGAAATCTTAAAGGGTACCATTTATTCTTGATTCATTCCAGGATGAGTATTGGCTTTGGTTTACTTTAACCTAACTCTGACCAAAATTGATACTATATGAAACATAGTAAATTTTTCAACTCAAAATATGAATAATAATTCGAAAAAGTGACAACAGAAATATTTAATAAAATCTGATAAATTTAGTTAATTGAATTTTATGTCATTTGTGTTTTTGTCAGAATTATTTAACACTAATTTAAAAATTAATTAAATTTATTCAAAACTTTATTCACAAGAGAATATCGTCATTGAATTATGACACAAATAAAAATATTGAAGAAGATAATGGAAAAAATACTCTCTTATTTTAATTTTTTAATAAAATTTTAGAAACAAAAAGGAAAACAATTCAAAATATTTTGTTAAAGATTTTTGAATAACAATAAATTATTGCTTCCTACGTAGTTAATGTCGTTTGCCTCATCGAAAAACATTTGATTGATAAACATTTTTGGAGTTTTCATTTTTCTTTTTAATTATTAAAAAATAATAATAGAGAATCATTGGTTTTGTTTTGGGTTTGTTTAAAATACACTCTTTGGTACAATTAAAAATTATATACCGTACTTCATAGACGTAACATGATCTTGAATATATTACTCATTTTCAATAAATTACCACCCAACAACATCAATTCCACCATCACCTCTTCACTTATAGGTTCAAATGTTAAAGGAATTGAAATTTTAACTTTTTTCCCCTTTGTCAGTTCATTCTTTATTTTTTTTCTTCTCTCGTGCTTTTCATTTTTGATTTATTTGGCAGATCAATTTACATTGATGGATTGAATTGATTTATAAGATGAATTATTTTTACTTATTGCTTAAGAATATTTTTAGAGAATATTTTCTTTTCAAAAAGAATTTATTCTTCCTTTTTCTTTAGATTTTATTTTACTTTTACTTTTATTTTTAACGTTAAAAAGATAATCCAAATTTTAATGGTACGAGTACGATGGCATTTCTACGGGTGGTACAAAAATATAAATAAAAAGAATAATAAAAGGGATAAGGTTCATTGTGTTCGTGCTGTTAGTGCTCACACACAAATAAAAGTTAACCAGAAATCGATTTATTATTTATTCATGAAACGTATCAGCAATAAATTGTAATATATATATATATATTTTTTTTGTAAATATCCTTTTCTGTAATAAGAGTAAATTCATAGAAATCAAATTTAAATATTTTCAAGTGAAAATTATACTTTCTTTTCTCATCACAACCTATTTGTTTAATTAAATAATGATCATCTTTATCCACTTAAGATCGATTAATCCAATGAATAGTGTGAAAGGAGTTTTATTTAAACTGTTAAGTAAATAAAAAATAATTATTTTAAAATTTCTCACGTAAATTATGTTGCATAAATTTGTTTTAAATTGTAACCATGAAGTTTTGTGATCACAAGGACGAATTCAAAAAAAAAGGGATGACGCACGGTCTTTAGAATATTAAAATTGCTAAAGAAAATTCAAGAAAAACTCCATTCACTTTCAATTCAAACATTATTCCCATAATTAAATAGTAAATAAAATACTAATTAAATCGAAAGGATAAATATAATTGGTTACCATGAGTCTCTGACTTTCTTTTTCTTTTCTGGAAAGCATTATAGTTTTTAACTCTTAAATGTTTTCATTGTTGTAGTTGTTGTTGTTAGTCTGGGTTGGGCAATTATCAGTAAAAATCATTTAATTAAGTTTCATACTAAAACTACTTTTCTAAAAGTTTCTAATACTTCCACTTCTTTTGTTTTGTTATTTTATAAAATGTTTTTACGATTCAAACGAACGAAAACAACAACAACAACACCTACAACAACAAAAGTATTTCATTTGAAACTCTTGTTAATTTGTCAAGTTTTAGTTTAGTTTATCGTTTACTTGTTTTTTTTAGCTTCTCTCTCTCTCTCTTCCCCCACTCTTTTCGTTTTTCTTTTTAATTTAAAAGTTTTATTGCTTTACTTCGTTTTCAGTTTTTTTTTTTCTTTATTTATTTATTTATTTATTGAAGAAAACAATTTAATAAAACAAGAAAAAACGGAACTCTAAAATGTACATAGTTTTACAATTTGTTCAATTTTCGCGTTAACATCGTTATCGTTTTTATGCAATTGTTGTTGTTTCGTTTATTTTTGTATTTTCTATAATCAGCGTTTTTTTTGTGTTTTGTGAAAAGTAAAATGAAAGCAAAAAAAAAAAAGAAGAAAAACGGATTCTACATGAGATACTGAAGTAAGTCACGCTAATTTAAGTTAAAAAAAAAACACTTAAAGAAGTAAAACGAATTTTCTGTACACTTTTTTTTACATTTGATTTATTTTTGAAAAAGGAAAAGTTGAGGAAAGAGTAAAGAGGGAAAAAACAAAACACGAAAAATAATTAAATTAAATAATTAATTTATATGAAATTTAATTGGATTGAATGATGGGGATGACCCCGAATTTCTAATTTCTTTATAAGAATAGAAGTAAAGGTGTTGCCTGTAGTAGTAGTGGCAGTGTTAGTATGGGCAGCAGTAATAACAGTAATTCTTAACGTGGTTAGATTTATTATATAATCGGGGATAGCTACGCGAAAGGCTTAAATTACTGATTTAATTGCCGGACAATTCCATCGGTTTTCTTTATTGAGTTAAAATGCAATTATTATCATTTTCTAAATTTGATATTTTCTAAGAAAACAGCTTATTACAATCATTTAAATCTTCTCATCATTAAGTAAGAGTAAATTAAGTTGAAATTGTAATCGATTGTTAAAATAATTTGAAGTAGGCGAAGGTGGTAAAGTGGTTGCCGCAAAAGTAGCAATAAGAAATATAAAATATGAACCTATAGAAAATTTTAAAGTAGAAAGAAAATGAAAAGAAATATATTGCTGAAACCTTGAGAAATGAAAAATGAAGAATTCCACAAGTGTCTTTTCTTTGAATTCAACGTTCTTAAAATCTGTTTCCTTTTTTTTTCAATCTTCTTTACATTCTTTTATTGATTTATGATTCTATGGAGAGGTTTTTTGTTATTGTAAAGAAAAGCGCAAAGAATCCAGATAAAGCAAATATTTCAAATTAATAAAAAAAAATGTTGAAGATTTTTAACAAAACAAATTGAAAACAAAAATCTCTGATGGAATCATCAGAAAACAATAAATATTAGCCAAGAGAGACAGAGAGAAAGAGAAAGAGTACAAAATAAATGTAAATTCGTGAAATAAAAGAAAAGAATATTTTAATTTGATTGATTTTCTGAGAGATTATCACTGATTACAAAATGAATTTAAAATTTTCGTGAAAATTACATTACAATATTTGAAAATGGGAAAATCATCTATTTCCCCTGACAACCCATTAAGTTTTAAATCTCAAGTTATGTATTCCCACTTGTGTAGCTTAAAAAAAAAAATTTTATTTAACAAAAAAAAAAATCTAAATTTAAAAATTCGCTTTTATCGATTAGAAATTTTGTTTTTTCATACTGAAAGTCCTCAGCTGCAAAATATAAATTTAAATATTTTATTAACCGTCTTTCCATTCGCTTTTATATTTTCTATTCTGGTTGTTTTTTTTTTTTCATTTTTTATATAAAAGAAGAAGACGTTAACAAAAGGACACGTCTGCAATTGTTAGATAAAATAATGCATTCTTTGTATCATAAAAATGACCATCCAATTTCATTCTGTTAAATGGACCAACTGAGCACAATCACAAGTTTTCTTCATTTGGTGAACAAACTTTCAAATTAATAAAACTAAAAGCAAAAACAAACCACACCAAACTAAACAAGAAAAATAGAATTAAATTTTAAAACATAAATAATTAAGTCTCATATTTTTCATGATAAATAATACAAAAAAAGACTTCTGTTAGCAACGAATAGGATGGGGGAAAACTTTTAACCAAAAGTGTTTTAAATAATTAATAAAAAAAAATATGTAAGTTAAACTTTAATGATTTTTGAATCCAAAAAGAAATAAAAAAAATTCTTTTGACATGTTTTTTTGTGAAAGTTCAATTGGGAGACTTTTGTCTAAAAGCTTTATTTACAAGAAGAGAAATAATTACATTTTTAATTCCTCTTTTAATTAATTAAATTAATTACAAAATACAGTTTATGAACAAAAAAAAAAAATAGAAGGGAGAATTCCTTTTATTTCATTTTTTTGTTTTTTATCTTTTGCGCGTATAAAGGAAATTGAGCACAAGGAATGAGAGAATGACGTAACAACAAACTCTATTTGTTTTACTTAAACTACAGGGAACAAAAGAAACTAAAGCTTTCCTCTTATTATAAAAGTTCACACACACACACGCACACACACGTAAGGAAAAAAAATAATAAAATGAGAAAAACTTCTATTTTATTTTTATTTTCGTAGCGTTTTTCTTCTGTTTTCTTACAAACACACTTCCGTTACATCGTTGAAACGTAAAATAAATTGAGGATGGTTTTAAAATAAAAGGAGACTCTTCTTAAAAATGTATTCGATCTTGATTGCTTTCCTTTCTTTTTTCTTTCTTTCTTCTCTTTTATTTTCTACTTTTCGTTTTTTATATTTTTTTTTTTCATCTCTTTACCCCTTTAACTTTTCGTATCTTTTTCCCTCCATCATTTCTCCTTCCATCATTTAAAAATATAAAAAAAAACCCTTCATATATTTCTACAAAAAAAAAAAAAAACAAAAACCTAGAAAGCTTCACCCTGACAGAAGACTCAATTCTGGATGTTTTTTTGTTTTTGTAGATGAAGAAGAAGAAAATGGAAAATGTCTAGAAGAAAGTTTACATATTTTTTTTTCTTTCTGTTATAAACTTTTGTCGTTTCCTTAGATTAAAATTACAACAATTTAAAATTTCTTTTTTTTTCTACAAAACAAAAAAACGAGAAAAAAGGTTTGAACTTTAACTTTTTGATTTTAATTTTTTTATTTCAGATTTTACGAAATTGTACATAACTACGTGTGTATGTGGATGTGTGACTGCATTTTTTAATTTGTGTACTTTTTTTGTTGTGTTCAATTTTTTTTGATTCTTTTTAATTTCATGCTTGAATTTTTCATTTCCTATGTTTGTTTTTTTTTTGTGTTTAACATTTTAATTTTTGGGTTGCCGTTACTGTACCCAATTTTCAGTAAAAACCGAGAATAAAAGAGAAACAATTGTGTAATTGTTATGTTTCTATTCTGTGGTTTGTTTTGCATTCACGTTAATATTTTACTGATGTGGTTTTGAATTTATTTGTAAACGATAACAAAAAAACCAATTTTCTTATTGTTGTTATTTATTTATTTATTTTTATCTCACTTTTTTTTTCAACAAAAAGAAAATATAATTTCCTTTTCAATTTTTGTTATTTTTCTTTCACTCGCGTATATATTGAGTTAACATGCGGTTTGGCATAATACAGAGAGTATATATGGATGAGAATCGTTATGACTTCATCATCGTATATATAATATGAAAGTTTATTCTTCATCATTTTCTTTCGTCTCACTTCTTTCTTCTATTATTTATTTTTTTTTTTGCCTTTGGTTTTTCCTTCCACAAACCATCATAATTTTTATATAACTTTTTCGTTTTTTTTTTTATTCATCATTTTCTTCTTCTTTAACGTTTTTCTTTCTTTTTTTTTTTTTTGCTTTCTTGCTTTCGGTATATCGGGGGCATATATGAAGAGATAAAAGTTTATCCATTTTCTTTTCTATTATTTACGCAATTGTGATAAAGTTTCTCTTTCTTATTTTGACCTCGGGCACATATTTCTTGTATCAAAGTCTAAACACGCATGATATAGCCAAAGATAAATGTACTTTTCTTCCTTCTTCTTCCAATACTTTTCTTCCTTCTTCTTTAGTATTTCCTGTATTCTCTCTATCTATACATTAAGTGTGTGTGTGCATATGTATGTGTGTAGTAAATAGTATCTAGTTAGTATGTCATTGTGTGTGTTATATTTATATATATATATATATATATGTGTGTGTGTATGACAGTATGATGAGGGGGATAAGCAGAAATAATAAGGTTAATATACTTAAATGTAGTCAATCAATAACATTTGCTTTATTTATTAAATTGATTAGTAAAAATCATGCTTTCCTTCTATTTTCTTTTTCTTTTTTTCTTAAAAAAAAGAAATCAACCAACAAAATAAAGCACACAGAGAACAGAATAGAATAGAATGGAATAGAAAAAAAAGTGAAATAAAATCAAATAACCACAAAATTGGCCGCACAAATACAGAATAAAAAAAAAGTGAATATATTTTTGTGAATGTTTGCCTGTAAAAAATTCATGACAATAGAAAGGAAGAAGAAAAAAAATATGTAGGATTTGGATTGGCCTATAAAAGAAGCTTTTTCTATCTTCTTCTTCTACTTCTTCATCTTCATCTTCTTCTGTATTAGATTTCTCAGTTAAAGGTTCACATTTTAAGAATCGTTATACATTTACTTACATCAAGTAAAAATTTATATATTAAAGGACATTTTTACGATCCAACGAAAAGAAAGCAAAAAAAATAGAAGAAGAAGAAATAAGAATAGAATCAAATTTACGGTTAAGAAAATAAAACTTAAAAGAGAAAATCAAAGAATCAAACAATTTTGTCTTCCTCTCATTGTATGATATTTTTCAGTAATAGAAAAATATTTAAAAATTTTATGACATTTCATTTGTTGTCGTTGTTGTCATTGTTGTCATTGTTGTTATTCGCTTTAGTACAACAAAAAAAACACAAATTATTTCAAACTTAATTTACTTTCCATTTCATATTCCCGAGGTATTTCCATTCTTATTAAATAAATGGCAAGAGAATTTAAATTAAAAAAAAAACTTCCGGTGTAAATTCAACTTCAAAACAATTTCAGAATTTCATATTTTTTCTTTTATTTCGCCTTCTTCAATTTCTTTTGTTAGAAGGCGGAAAAGGAACAGAACAAAAAAAGTTGCTTTACAAGTTTCCTAATTTTAGTTGAATATAAAAGGTTTTTGCATTAAATTATACAAAAAATTGATGACAGAAGTATTTAAAGATGCATTATTTAATTTAAGAACAAAATAAGAACAAAAAATTTGTATATTTTCTATAGAATTTGAAATTTGAAATAAGGAATGTTTTATGCTGACGCTGAATAGAACTTCTGTTACTAGTCTAAGACACAAAAAACGTATATAAAAAGAACGAAATTGTGCTAAACTATTTTGATACATTTGTTAGTACAATTGTTAGTACAATAGGAAACTCAAACTTAAACGACTACAGTGTAAGAATTGTCTGCAAAAATGATGGGAGATGACAACAGAATATACTAATTTCTTTATATACATTTTTTTTCTATTCTCATATTATTTTTTTGTTGTTGTTGGTTAGAAAATAATAATAAAAGAAATCTTATATGAATATTACAATCGTGTAAATTTACTTACATAAAATAAAAATGTATATTTTGTTAAGAGAGAATATTAAAATAAATATAAATTTAGAAGATTTTTTTTCACTAATCTATAATTAAATTAAACTAACAGATAATTTAGTTTCAATAGAATCATTTACAGTTTAATAAATAGTCCTGAAGATTCATGAAAAGTACTTCGATATTTTAATAAAAAGTTTAATAAAAATTTATAAAATGTCTTTTAGCATTTGTTTTTATTTAAACTAAATTATTTGAGAATTAAATTCGATTTCATAGAATTCAAATTAATTATTTAATTTAACAGTGTATTAATTAATCACAATTATAATTGGATTAAATCAAAACTTCTATGCATGTTGAGGGGAAAAAATAGAACCGATTGTGAAGTAATTTGAAAGTGAAATGTAAAATAAAATTGAAAAATTCGTTTAATATTTGGGATACGGACAAAAAAAGGATTAAAGGATTTTAACAAATTTCTCTAAATAAAATAAAAAAAAAAGTAAATAAACTTTTTCTTCTTCTTTTTGTTAAAAAACAAATTTTGTTTGTTTTTCTTCTTTTTTATTTCAAGGCACGACTTCATTCCTTAAAATGGAATATTCAACTCGTTTTTTTTTTGTTTATTTACACAATCCATTATTGAATAATTAAGTTTAATTGGAAGTTCATTTATAATTAACGTGAAAGAAAATGAACGAAAAGAAAATAGAAAGGACTCGACACCATTTACCACCATTTACACACACATATACACAGACACAAAAAAAATTGACTAAAAGAAGGATTTATAAAAAAAAAAGAAGGAGAAAAAAAAAATGTTTAAAAGCCTTAATATATAATTACAGATGAATACATACGCTTCATATATATTTACTAAGCCTTAATATTCTGAACACAAAAAAAGAGAAAAAAAAAGCTTTAAAAAGGAATTATTTTCTATGAATTTTTCTCATTAAAATATATAATACACACACACACACACACAAACATACATATTTATGGAAACCTAAAAAAAAAAGAGAAGAGTGAGAGGATTTGTGGAGGACTAGGAAAAAAAAATAAATAAAATGGAAATATGAACGATACACAAGATTCTTTTTGATCCTATAGAATTAAAATCAATTTCCCTTATGAGAATTTCATTTAAATAAATTTTATGTATAAAAGGATCTAACAACAACAACAATCAAATAATAATAATAATAGCAGCGGCAGCAGCAGTAGCAATAACAACAACAAAAATGTACCAACAACAATGAAACGAAAATAAAATGAAGAAAATTCAACATATTATTTTTTTTGTTAAAAATCAGCCTACGTACCATTTTTTTTATTTTTGTTTTTTTCTCTCTTTCTCTCTTTCTCTCTTCTTATCCATATTGAAAAAAAATATATAATTTTAATATAATTTCACAACGTTTTATCGACTAGACTTTTTTTTTCTGTGCTTTCTGTTTTTTTTTTTTGTTTTTTCGGTTAAAATCAAGGATATTTTTTCTATTATTATTATTATTATTATTTTATTTTTCATCTTTAGAAAATAATGAAATGGGTGGCAGTTGCCAGATTGAGATCAACAAAGGATTAGTTTGACTTAAGGTTTAGTTTTCATTTAAAAGAATTTATCCCACGTACATATCGACTATTGTATAAGTTCTATGTTCTATCTTATCCAATTTTATCGTATTCCTTTTAGTTCTTAAGGTAAACTAAATTGAATAAAAATCCTTGAAAACTATATTGTCCTTATTGGTATTTTAAAAATATTGTTTCTTCCCCTTCCCCTCTCACTTTACTTGATTTTTTTATTTTAATTTATTTCATTGAGAATATTGTTGGCTATTATTTGTTGCTAATAAAAAAAAATCCTTATGTCAAGATTAATGTTTTTATGACGTGAAACCATAGTATTAAGTGGATTAAAAGAAACCAACCCACACATAACAGAAAAACACATTTTTATTTAACGACATTTGAACAAATGTATTTTTGTTGTGTGTTTATTTCAGACATTTTCTCATAAAATATTTATTCAGAAATTACAAAAAAAAAACAACTTGTGAATATATTTACAACAACAACAACAACCACAACAGTAACAACAACAAAAAAAAACAAAATTTGTCTCCATTAAAAAATTAATCCCATGAACAAAAGTAGCAAAAAAAAGGCCAACAATTTCATTGAAAAAAATTTTAGTCTGTAAAAAGAATAAATATTGAGTAGCTAAAAGAACGTCCCCTTCAACCCCTTATGGTCATAATTCTCACAACATATCTAGTCTGTAAAAGTTTAAAAACAAAACTGAAAAAAAAAAACTGAAACAGAATGTAATGCATTTTTTATGAATTCTATTTTTTTTTTTCAAAAAAAGGCTTAACTTTATTACTTAACTTTATTTACATTTTAAGAAACTTCATACAAATGATCCCAGTTTAACTCTACGTTTTTTTTTCTGTTTTTTATTATTTGAATAAAGGCACTTAATTCAATACAATAATCTTATAATTTTATCTTCTTTTAGTGTAGTTTTTTTCTAAGGATAAATTTTTGCTCACTTTTTTATTCTTCTTCTTCTTCTTTGTTTCTTTTTCAATTTTGCCTTTTATGCAACGTATAAATGATCCCAACGTATAAACGTGACTTTAATTATTTCAAGAATTTTTTCCATTTTATAAAAAAAAATTATAATCGCCTCATAGAATTTATTCGAAATACACAATTTTATGCATTTCTCCATTTTTTCTTTCAAGTTTTTTCACTAGCACAAAGATAAAATAAAAGTATAAAATAATAAAATGAAATAAAGAAACATGAATTGCGATGAAGTTTCACCAATGCAAAGAAAGCAAGAGAAAAAATTTGGATGTTAAGTAAAATCAGTTTAAGTTTTGCTTAAATTATTTAAAAGAAAAAAGAGGAAAAAGTAACAACTTTAAATAGAATTAAACGTAAAACGATAAAAAAAAATTGGATCATTAAAAAAAATAACTAAATTGAAACAATTCAAAGAAACATTTTGTTTAAAGAATCAGATCAAGTTCTTGTGAATAAATAATTTCTCTTACAATTTGTTTTCTTTTGAGTTTTGCATTTTTCTTCATTTTTTTTCTATTTGAAAGAAAAAAATAAAATGTTAAGGGTGAAATGCAAGTCATACTTTCACACTCAAACCTCTTTTTTCCATTTGAAAACAGGATAAACGTTTTTCTATAATTTTTCCTTTTTCTTCGCAAGTGAACAAAAGAAGAAGAAGAAGAAGAAGAAGAAGAAGAAGAAGAAGAAGAAGAAGAAGAAGAAGAAGAAGAAGAAGAAGAAGAAGAAGAAGAAGAAGAAGAAAAACAATAGTAAACGTAATAATTATTTCGCACTGGTAAATATAATTGCATGTTAGATTTTTTTTATGTAAATTAAATTGGAGTTTTGTAAAGAAAAAATAAAAGAAAACGAAACAACTGGAATAATATTTTATGACGTTCAAAAACGTTCACAAATTTTAATAATATTCCATTAATTCTTTTTATTGTTGCACTATTTGCCAGTATTTTCCAGTATTTAACTAAAAAAAAAAAAAAAGTTAAACGATTCAAATCGTCTGGGAACAAAATATTTTTCTTTATTATTTCAGATTTTTTTTTTGTTCTGCTTTTCTTAATTTTTTCTTATTTTGGGGAATGTCATGTTTAACGTCCATAATGAAAATTTAGTTCTATTTTTGTATTCCCTTTATAATTCAGAAATATAATTTTGAAGCGGGAGGGGAATGGAAAAATAGAAATAATTTTTTTTTTTTACTAAAGTAAAGGTAGAAGGGGTTGCTGGGAGAATTATGCTAAAGTAAAATGGAAAAAAAAAAAAAACTATACGATGTAAACTTACGATGTGAATAATGAGATATGCAAATGATTGAAAGAATAGTTACAACAATTATTATTACCCACTTTTTTTCTAATTTGTTAGAGAAATTTAATTCATGATTTTTCTTTATCTGATTTCTTATATATTTTTTATTGTTTGTTTTTGGTAACTCAACATAAAATACAGAATGAATGAATAATTGATAATAAAAATGCATTTTAAATAAATGTTAAATTATGATGATTTATTTTTTTCTTTAAAAGAAAAATAAACGTTAGAAAAAACAAAAAAATTAAAAGTAAATGTACTGTTTTTAATGGAATTTTCATTGAACCATAAATTAAATGAATAATTTAAAATAAAATAAACAAAATTTAACCATGAAGCAATTGATTTGTATTTCTTTTTTTTTTTTGAGGAAAAATTCATTCTTTCGTGGAATAATTGAATTTTTTTCTGTTTGGTTTTTGTAAAATTAATGTAATAATGATTTACTATTATTATTTCTGTAAAGAAAATTTTAAAATAATTTATGGAAGAACTCAGACAAAAAAATAAATTGAATTTCAACGAAAAACATATTTCTTAACGCATAAGTGAACTTTAGCCGAAACCTTACCATATACATTTGTATAATTAGAAACAATTAAATTTATGTTCTCGCTTCATAATTTAAATAATATTCAAATGATTATTATTCTATTTTTTTTTAAACGGAATAATAATCGATTAATCGTAAAAATCGATTAAAAAATAATCGATTATATGTTTTCTTTTCTCACATAAAAATTCAATACTCTATATATTATTTTTTAGGATTCTATTCTTTAATCATCCTTTAAAGATACTTTATAAATTCCAAAATTCATAATATAATCAATCCAAAATAATGACGAGAGCTTTTAGTCATAAAAAATACAACAATAAAAATAATAACAACAATAAACAACAGTAAAATAACAAGAATAACCTACAAGTCATTTACAGTAAAAGTTAAATAGAAATAAAAAGGAAGAGACAAATCAATGAACAAAATTATAGAGAGAAACTATAAAATATGTTCAAACTAAAAATTTCCATATACAGCAAATATTTTCAAACAAACGTTGGAAATTACTAACACACAAACACACACATAAATACACAGACACATGCAAACACACTTATGTACATTTGATCCATTAACGTTTAAATAATAGGAAAACGTATAGACAGAGCAAAAGGCTCTCTAATCAATACATGGAGTGAAAATCTAACCACAGGGGATGAATAATATAGAATAATATATAACACGAACAAACGGGCGTTAATGGCTTATAAAACATCTAAAAACTAACGTATCGTATTTTCAAAAGAAATACATACACAGACACACGCACATATATATTATATACCCATACATACATACATACATACATACACGAAATACAAATAATAACCCTCTGTCTCCATCCATACTTAACTCCTTCTTCCCCATTTGTTTGACCTTAATCACAATTTTGTTTGTTATTATTCTAAAATGCCCCCATTTTTCCTTTTTTTCTGGTTTTGTGTTGTGTACTGATTTTTCTTTCCTTTTTTCTTTTTTTTTTCTCTTTTGCCCGATTTTATTTATAGTCAACAGGCGTGCTTTATACACTTTTCTGGTTACTTTTATTTTAATTTCCTCTTTTCTTCTTCTTTTATTTTTTTCTTTTTTTATTTTCTTATTGTGCTTTTTATTTAAAGTCTTATTAGTTTAGTTTCAATTATCTGCGTGCGGTCAAATGAAAGGAAAAGAAAAAGAAAAAGGAAAAACATAGAAAAATGAAAAATTCTTGTCAAAATTAGTTAAAGTATGAAGAAAATAATAATTTTACATTTAATATTCTTTTATACAGAATTTTTCTTGTTTTCTCCATTAAAACTATTCTGTGCGAAAAATATAAAAAGAAAAAAAAAATAAAAATAATAATGTAAAGAAAGACAGAGAAGAAAAAAAAATCAATAAAAATGAGATTAGGGTTGGGTTTTAAGGCGAAAGTAAAACAAAACGGAAAGCGAGAAAAAAAATACACCCACTTCTCTCATGTCTAGTTTTTTTTCTTGTAAATTTCATTTATGACATCATCAAATATTAATTTGAAGTGAAAAAGAAAACAGAACGAAAGAAATCAAAAGAAAGAGAAATAATATAACATTAATGTTTGGTTTTATATAAGAAGTATAATAAAAATCACACGACACAATACACGTAAGAAAAATGTCGTGTAAATGACAATCATAAAGTCACTTTATTAATGAACTTGAGTGATGATTTTAGATTAATCTGTCTTCTTTTGTTTTTCTTTTGATTTCTTTTATTTTCTATGCTGAAGAATTATTGTTTCTTTTATGGTTTTGTTTCGATTTGTTGTTGTTGTTTGGGTTGTAATTTTTTTGTTTATGTTTCTTAAAATAATTAATAAAAGGATTAAAAATAGACTTGTATTAAAGAATTCATATTCTTGTATGTTAAGAACAGTTTTCTGTCCTTCTTCTTTAAAGGAATCCATCCAAATCTATCAAGCACAACAAAAATCATAAAATCTAATTATCATAAAATCTATTCACTTTATAGAAAAAGGGATTTCTTCTGTAACAAAAAACGCACACAACAACACACACACACATGCTATGATATCATTATCAGAAATGTCGTGTTTGTATGGCTTACTTTTTTTTTCCCTTTCATTTTAAACAGAACCCCTAAATTAACCCATAAATGTCGTAATTGTGTCTTTAGGAATAAGAAATAGTGTTAAAAAAAGAAAGGATAGAATAAAGAAATTACAAAAGAAAAAAGGGACAACCTGAAGAGAAAAAAAAAGGAAGACGAAAAACGGAGAAACATTGATATCACAAATCACAAAAGATTTTTCGTTGAGGGATTTTCGTCTTTTTTCTTTTCTTTCTGTATTGTTAGTTGTTGTTGTTGTTTTTTTCTGTTTTTCTTTCATCACTCGTGTTTAGTCAGAAAAAGTCAGATCAAAAAAAAAAAAGAAAAAGAAAACAGGTCACTTCTTGTCTGCCTTTGGGGAAGTAAACAATTGAAAGAAAGAAAAATTATTTAAATAAACGTAAATTGAACTTTTAAAAGAAAAATTTAAATTAATCAAGAAGAATTTTTAAATTTAGATGAAAATATTACCAATCCCAAATTTCATTACCCATTATCCATTACCCCACTATACCCACATTTATCCATTTATCCATTCACCGTTCCCAATAAGAACACACGAAAATACCTAGATAGAAATTTTTTTTTATACAGGAATAAAAAAAAAGAAGAAGAAACTTACAAAACTCAAATCGATTATTCGGTGTTAACTTTTTTCTAATCAGTCGGCTGAATATTTTGTGTTTATTTTGGTTTTTCCTAAGTTTTTTATTCTGAAATGAAAGAGAGAGAAAAAAAATTAATCTATTTTCATTCTGTTTTCTTCGTTTGAATTTTCATTCTTTATTAATTAAACATTTTTTTCTTTTCATTCCATATTCTTGTATTGTTGTGTTACTTTATCGTCATAAAATTTTTGTTTTTGCTTTTTTTTATGAAACAAAATATTAATAAGAAAAATAATAATTAAAAATCATAAAGAAAAATGTTTAGTTTTTTTTATGAGCAATATTTTAGTTCCAAAAAAAAAAGTAAGAACAGAATGAAAGAAAATTGGGTATTTTTACCAAAACAAAAGAGAGGAAGAGAGAAAGAGAGAGAGAGAGATTAACACTCTTGTCCTTGTCTAACATAAAAGTATTTGAGTTTTTCCTTTTTATTTTTGGTAAATTATGTTCTTATGTTTCATGTCATTCAAAAGTACATAACATAAATCAACGTACAACATGAACATGTTATATTGGAATTGGACGCTTGAAATGAATTTTCAAATGAAAAATAAAATTTTGATTTATAAAATCAAGTAGAGAAATACCAACAAAAAGAAAAAAAAAACCAGAGAGTAACAGAGTTGAATTGGAAAATGATATCGTGAGAAACTGTAACACTTTTGATTTCAGCAATCTTTGCAAGGAAATATTTTTTTCCTCCAATTTTGAAAATTTAATTAAATTATGAAATTTTCCATTCTATGAGAATAAATTTCTCAAGGATAAAATAATCCAATATTTTAGAATTATAAGCTAATAAACCAGAAGCTATTTATTAACCCACATAAGCCTACCACAACTCATGGGAATAATCCTTTTGGTTTTAGTAAACCAAATATGAAAATAAAAAAAAAATTATTGGCAAATAAATTTTTTTTTAAATTTCTGTAGAAAGTGTAAAATGTTTTCATTGCATTTTCAAACCAATAATTCCTGAGAGAATTTATAAAACTTTTCTATAGTAGGTTAAGTACACACTTTGCCTAAGCAAACGTTTTATGAAATTTTCCGGTTTTTCGGGGTTTTTTTTTTTTTATTTTCGGCCATAAAATGAAAATGTTAATTTTGTATCAAATAACAGGGAACTAAAATTAGAATAAAGGTATGACCAATATTTACACTGCAAGAATAACTGAATACAAAAATATTTAAAGAAATAGAAAAGTATTTGTTAAAGTTGTGACTTTTGATGGGAAAGTAAATTAAAATTTAATTAAAAGAAATTCCTAGGAATCAAAATGCATTGATATTATAGGTGAACCAAGAAGAACCCAAAATTGGTTTGATTGTATTTTAGTGACGTCAGGAATACGTGTTGAAGTTTCTATGTAAATAAATTAGTAAATTGGTTCACTTGTAATATCACTTGGTAAGAATGATAATCGTACTGTAACATCGAGTTTTCTGTATAAAATTGTGAACGAAATGCATCACTGAATTAAATTGTTATCTAGCTAGATATGTTTGTAATATTTTATATAGCAACAGTTTTTCATTCGTCGTTGGTTTTTTTTTTCTTCTTTTTCTTCTTCTTTCCTTTTTTTTTTTTGATGGTTATAATTTTCTTTCCCATATATCTAATAATATTTACACGAAAAAAGAAAATACTTCAAGGACAAAAGTATTAAAAAGTAGATTTTGTGTGATTATATTATGTGTTGTATGTTGTATGTTGTATGTTGTATGTTGTATGTTGTATGTTGTATGTTGTATGTTGTATGTTGTATGTTGTATGTTGTATGTTGTATGTTGTATGTTGTATGTTGTATGTTGTATGTTGTATGTTGTATGTTGTATGTTGTATGTTGTATGTTGTATGTTGTATGTTGTATGTTGTATGTTGTATGTTGTATGTTGTATGTTGTATGTTGTATGTTGTATGTTGTATGTTGTATGTTGTATGTTGTATGTTGTATGTTGTATGTTGTATGTTGTATGTTGTATGTTGTATGTTGTATGTTGTATGTTGTATGTTGTATGTTGTATGTTGTATGTTGTATGTTGTATGTTGTATGTTGTATGTTGTATGTTGTATGTTGTATGTTGTATGTTGTATGTTGTATGTTGTATGTTGTATGTTGTATGTTGTATGTTGTATGTTGTATGTTGTATGTTGTATGTTGTATGTTGTATGTTGTATGTTGTATGTTGTATGTTGTATGTTGTATGTTGTATGTTGTATGTTGTATGTTGTATGTTGTATGTTGTATGTTGTATGTTGGTTGTTATAGAAAAAAAAGGGACTTATTTGATTCTGATTCATGGTAATGGTATATAAGTAGGTATAACAGGTAAAAAAAGTAAAGTAGGTTTTTTATTTTTGGCATTTTTAGAAGTTTGGAGTTGTTGTTGTTAACTTTTCGCATAAGAAGGTTATCCCGTTTTTTCACTTTTCTTGTTTTTCTTATTCTTGGTTTTTTGTTTTTCATTAATTGAAACAAAATGTTTTTTTTCCTAATTAACTTTAATCTTTATTTAATAAGAAAAAATTAATTATGATTAGAAAGAATTTTATAAAGTAAAATAAATTTTGATTACCAGTTTTGTTTTTGTTTTTCAGTTTTTTCAACTTTTTCAGTTTTTTGTTTTGGTGGAAAAAGTAAAAGAGAGAAAGAAATAGAAAACTCAATAAATTTATTAATATTTTATTTAGTTGTTGTTGTTGTTGTTGTTATTTTGTTGTTGTTGAAGATTGTATAGAATCTCAAGTAGAATCTTGTATAAAACAAGAAACAGAAGGAGGACAAATCAATCATTTTTCTGATGGATTATTTTCTGTTAAGAAAAAGAAAAAAAGAAAAAGTTTTTCATTTATTTGTTTGGTTCATAAAATATTAAATTTTTTTCTTTCTCTCTCTAGTTCTCTACGTTTTCTTCTTTCTCTTCTTCTGTTTTTTATTTTTTTATTTTATAAATAAAAATCTGATAAATTTACCATCAGTGTAATTTTTTCTCTAAAGTTTTTTTTTTCCAGAATAAAAAATTGTTATGAAATTTTCTGTTCTCTTCGTTTTTTGTTGTTGTTGTTTTTTCGAAAAAAAATAAAATAATGAATAATGAAGAATAAAGAAAAAAAAAAAAAAGAAAGTAAAAAAGAAGAAAATCCACTTTTCTGATAAGTTAATTTGTTTTTAATTTTTTAAAAATTGTTTAATGAACTGAAAAAGTAAATATTTCTTAAGGAGGAAGGATAAAACTTTTCATTTTCTTTCAGTCTTAATTTTTTGTTTATTATGTTGTTGTTTTTGTTTTTTTTTTTTTTGGAAAAAAACCCATCCAGAAAGTGATTGATTTATTAAATAGAAAATAAATAAGAGAACAAACTTCCAACAAAAAAAAAATTGTATTTTGTAGAAGAAAATTGTAAGAAACATTGATTGGGAGAGAAAGTAATTATTTAAATTAAAAATTATTTAACTTTGCGGTTAAAAAAAAAGAAAAGAAAAATACAAAAAAAACATAAATAATGAGAAAATAAATAGTTTGGTTGAATGAAGTGGAAAATGTAAATTAAATAATTAACTGAAGTAAGTAACGAATCATTTTGATGTAAATATGAATATAGAAATATGTTCACTCCCCACCTCACTCATCATTCCCTCCACACCATTAGTAGTTCCCCCATCACAACGTCCGCTCATACACATATATGTTCCCAAAAATTTACATTTTATAAATTTTCTATTTATATGGAGACGAATATTTAATTACTTTATGAATTATGAAAAGTTTTAAATAATAAAGATCAATTGTTAAGATTCAAATCTTTAGTTTTACGAAATGAAACTAAAGAAAAATTAATTGTTAAAATTTTAATCAGTTAAGCCTTAAATTTCAGTTAACCTTTTATCCATATTCTAAGGTTAAGAATTTTTCGGATTAGCCTGATGCTAATGCTTAATACACTTTGATTAAATTTTTCCCTTTTTGTCAATTTTCTTGAATTTATTAAAAATCCATTCAATTTATAATTTTTGTTATGTAATGACAGATGGAGATTAGAATTAGAGAGAGAAAAAAATTTCTACGTATTCTTTAACAGACGTAAGCTCGTGTTCCAATTTAATTGTATTCATTTTCTGATTTTCAAAAATATTTCGTAATATTTGTATGAGAAAAAGGGTTATAAGTGAAATATTGTATGTGAAAATAAATATACATTTTGTATAGAATTTGTAGTTATTATTACGGAATGTCACTTCCTTTATTATTACACAATAATAATAAATAAGATAATTTAAGGGCCAATATAACAGTAAAAGGGAAAATTATATATTAAGAAATATTTTCTTTGGGTGTGTGTTTGTGTGAGAGAAAATATCTACCGTGAAGGAAAAATTATAGAAGAAAGAAACTCAATGAAAAAAGAAAAAAAATAGGTAGCGATTGGTGTGTGTGTGTGTGCTATGAATCTGAGTGAGAGAGAAAAAATACTCTACTAAACAATATTTATTTATTGATTTCACTTTCTGTATATTTTTTCTTTTCGTTCTTTTTTTTTATTTCATCATCGCTTAAATTAATATTATCCATTTAAGTGGTTGAACAATTTAATGAGTGTAATTATGTTTATTATTGATATAAATAAGGTCAGTAGAAAAACTGAATATCGAAAAATATATATGGGGAAAAGTAAGAGCAAACGGTATAATTATGATTTCTCCAACAATAATTGTTGTATTGTTGTATCCACATACACGCAGAAAAAAAAATAACATTAAACACAAATATGTAATATAAATATGTGTAATAAGCTATAATAATTTCTAATAATAATTACAACCAATATAATTAACCAATAAACCAATAAAAACTAAATAATTTATAATAATTGCGTGCATATAAGGGAAACAGAGAAATTGTTAAAGTCACATTTTTTTAAAAAATGTCCCAAATTTATTGGTTAATTTAATTAAATATTTTAATATTGTTCTGACTTTTCTTTCATTTGAATATTTATTTGAAGTGAAAAAATATCAAAAATGTTTCATGGCTTGTGACAGAAGTATAATGGTATACAACTTGGCAACAACAGCATGTCAATTAATCACATATAAACTTGTATCAAATTGTATCTTTTAGTTAAGTGACTGACATATCGTCGTGAATATAGATTTTATCCAACCAAATTTAAAATAAATTCTCTATCAAATGTGTGTAACCTTTTAAGATTGAATATTTTTTTTAAAGGACAAAAAAATATACTTTTTCAATCGTCTTCTGTAAAAATAAAACATTTTGTATTTGTAATTTATAGTCTTAAATTTATTAAAATGACTTTTAGACTTGAGACTTGAGAGTTAAGACTAGACGTTATCGATTTACATAAAAAAACAACACAAACATAAGAAATTTGAATCAAAAAAAAATTTTACGCAGAACGAAAAAAAAAAAAGAAACGTCGCACAAAATTACAATAAATTTTCCAATTTTTCCAAAACTTTAAAGTCAGAAAGCCTATTTTCTAGAACTAAAAATGGAAACTGTTTATTAAATGAAAAAAACGAATATTGAAAATGGCCTGGGTATGAAGCACTGGAATAAAAAAAACTATAATTAAGTTTGTAAAGGTTAAAAGATTAAAAAACACAGAAAAGGGGGGAAAAAATAAACAAAACAATAATTAAAGATTAAAGGAAAAAAAAAACTAAAAACTAAACGAAAGAAAAAGAAAAAGAAAAACGCTAAAAACAAACTAACGTATTGTATAATTGTTATATAATTATAATTATTATTGATGACTTAGCACAATATAATTATTTAATTATATAAGAAAGAAAAGTCCTAAGTACATATACTTTACTTAATAATTATCGATGTACTGTGACGCCCAAAGTTACTCCTAAAAATATTACAGAATATTTTATTTATTTGCCTTTTTTTTCCATTTTTCTATTTTCCATTTTTTTCTATTTTCTAAAAATGAATATGATTGATTTTCTAGGTCGTTATCATTAGTTTAATAATCATAATAAAAGAATTGAATAAAGAAAATAATAAATAAAGAACAGAACCAGAAAGTTTAAAGGTTAACTTTTATAAACGAAGTTCATTATTTTATTTATAATTTTTCTTATAAAAAAAAAAATTTCCAATCGTTTGATTAAACAACTTCATTTGGATAAATATATTTAAGTTGTTTTATGAATATATGAATTTGGGTAAGAAGCCAATTTTTGTGCAGCTTTCCATTTCTATATAGAAATTTTTTTCACGTAATCTTATAAATCGAGTTAAAAAAAAAAACCTCAAGAGAGAAAAAATTATTGTCAAAGCCTTTAAGAGAAACAAAACAAAAAAAAAAATTATGAAGAAAATCCTAGACAAAATAAACAAATAAAAAATGAGTCCAGACATTTTTAAATAAACACATCCGTTCGTCTGGTTTTTCTTAAACCGTTTTTCTGTTTTTTGTTTTCTTGGTCACCCTAATTGAACCAGAGTAAAATAAATTGTGTCTTGTAAAATGAAAATGAAAATGAAATAATTTTGAAAAATGTGAGCTTTCTTTTTTTTTTGTTGAAGATTTTTACTTGATTTTAACCTTCACCAAAAATATTATTATTAAAATTGTATTAAAATTAATTTACAACAACAACATAAAGGGCAACAAAAAGAACAACAACAAATAATAAAGAATAAAAATTTATAGAATTCTGTCGTAGATTGGTAGGTATGTGAGTAATTTGTAGTATTCTTGATTCTTAATGTAAAAATAATGAGATTTTGTTTTATCAAGAAAAACAAAAGAAGAGAGAGAAGAGAAGAGAAGAGAAGAGAAGAGAAGAGAAGAGAAGAGAAGAGAAGAGAAGAGAAGAGAAGAGAAGAGAAGAAATATTCGTCTTTCGTTTCATTTCATTTCATTTCATTTTTTTTAACTTAATTAAAAGAAATTGTTTAATTTGGAACATCCAACAAAAAAAAAGCCCATGCTCATCCATCTTCAGCCGTCTTAATTACGTTTATTAGAAGAATAATATTGACGATCAGTCAAGAGATGAAAATTCTTTTCATTTCTTCTCTCCCTCTTTTCCACTTTTTTTTTTAATTTTAATTTTCCATAAATTCCTCTTTTTTTTTCAATTAAAGATTTTTTTGGGGAGAAAATAAAAGAAAATATTTTCGGAAGCAAAATTTGTTCTGTTTGGTAAATTCTTTAGATAAAAAAAAATATAAAGGATGAAGGAAAAATGAAGAAACATTAACACAGTAAACCAAATAAAGAAGAACCCATGGGGCTTTTCCATATAGTAAAATTTATTCGTAGATTGAAAACGAGACATGATAATAGAGTCAGATACATTTTTTTGTTTGTTTCTTTGTTAAAGTCATTTTGTCTTGATATAAGTGTTTTCTTTAGTTGTTTTTAAAATATTTATTACATAAAACATAAGAGTACATTATATTCTGTATTCACAGAAAATGAAAATAATATAAGAAAAGGGTACGATTCCACTTCTTTATAATAAGAGATTAGATTAGATTAAATTCTATTTATGTTGATATTTTATATCTAAGTACATAATAATGTTTCGTTTTCTTTTTAATAATCTGTAGAGTTTTTTGTGAGTGTGTGTGTGTATCTATGCTAAACCACATCAAAAGATGAAGATAACAAATAAATGATCTTCTTTTTATGCTTTTTTTCTTTCAGTTTCTTCTTTTTGGATTTTTTTTTTGTTATCAAGAAGTAAACCGTACAAAACGAAAACTTAAAACTTTCCTTTTTATGTTCGATTGTATAGATTTTTTTCCCGATCCAGAAGAAAATATTACCAATCCATATGAATGTATAATTTTTGTTGCAAGTAAAAATGTAAATCATTTAATTGCCTTCGAAATTTATCTAGGACAAAACTTTTAAACAATTTTAATTAGGTACCAAAAGCATACAAATATAAAAAAAGGAAAATATATTTAAATAATCCTAATCCTAATCCTAATCATTCTCAGTTTATCCTTTTTAATTCATATAATTATCTCACATGTCCTCAATCGTTTATCTGTCTCTATGTGAATGCCGTATGTATTGTCGTGTATTTTTCTACATTTCACTTATGTAATGTCCCTTAAATCTTTTTATTAGGTAATTTTGTGTGCGCTTCTTTTCTTTCTTTTTTTCTTCTTCTTCTACAATGTTTTTTTTGTTATACTGAATGTCTGAATGTCATAAACAGTATAGAATAATAAGACTAAAAATATTCCACCCTAGTGGTTGAATACTGAATTGAAAGTTCACGGTGGTTTATTTATTATAATATACATCAAAGAGGCGTGTCAGCTTTTTTTTCCCCTTTTTTTATTTCTATTTTCATTTTTTTCCTTTCTTTCTTCATTTTACCCCTCATGCTTTGCTTTCGTTTTTTTTTTTTTCATTTTCCTTGGAAAAGAAAAATATTCTCGTTTTTATTCTTGTCTTTTTTTACGTTTCTATTTTTTCTTTCATTCTTTTGAGAAAATAAAGTTTAAATGAGATTATTTTATGTATTTTGAATATTGTAAGAGGAAAATTGGGTCAGACGAGAAAAACGGAAAAATTCTAAAATAGGCCACAAAGATTAAATTTTTACATTTTATTCCATATGGATTATCTTAAATTATAAAATTCAGCTGTCTTCTTTTTCATCATTCTTGAGCGATTTTCTATTGCAACATTCTGCACTCATCACCATCATATGACTGTAACAAATTTGTTCATATAAAGAATAAAGAAAAACACACGTTTTCATTTAATTTATGACTTTAATTCTCTCTCTCTCTCTCTGTATTTATTTTACGATGTACCAAAAATGTCAAATAAATTTATCACAATCTTGTAAGACAAGATGATGAACGAACATCAAACATTATAAAATATTATATTCTAGAAAAGATTTGAGGTTTTAATAAGAAAATCAATTGTTAACACAACACACGCCCCAAAAAATATGTTTGGATTAACATTACATCAAAATTTATCAAATTAGATATAGTTACGATTAGTAATCATTAAACATTTTAGTGATCTATTAATTATAATTATTTTTAGAGTGAAGTAATCTCCTACTGCATTATTGATTATTTTATAATTGTTATCATAGTCATAAATAAAAACAATATGGTCGATAATGATTCACCATATTAGTTTATTCAGGTTTCAGTGGGTTAACATGAAATCAAATAAAAGAATGTCATGTTTTTCTTGTACATATGTTGCTTTTTATGATTGACCCAATAATATCGTCATAATCTTTTTTTATTTGACAAATTGGACAAATTCTAAATTGATTGATATAATTAATTTATTAATTGAAATATTTTCTCCGATAAAAATTCTCTACCTTAATTATTTCCAGTGTCCAAAATAATTATCTGATTTAGAAAGAAAATTAAAAAAATGCTGATGTTTACTTTTGTTTCCCGAAAGTTTATGAAGGAAAAATATTTTTATTTTTTAAATAATATTTTCGTGTTTTTTTTTACCAACAAAAATAATTTTCTAAAAAAAATTATTGATACTAATTAACAGATAACTGAATAATTAGAAACATAATTTAAGTCTTATTATTTTTTTTTTTCTTCAAATTCAAAGTAAAAAAAAATATTATCTTCTCTCTGTAATTTCAACTTCTTTCTTTTTCTTCAGGTTTTTCCTGTTTTCTTTCTTATTTGTTATTTATTGTCATCAACAAAATTTATTTCCAAAAGTTGTTTTTTTTTTCATTCAAATAAAAATCTTTCTTATTTCTAAGAAATAGAAAAAGAAGTAAAATGAAACGAATAAATAATTTCATAATGATGAGTAAAATTTAGTGGTTGAATTAGTATCACTTAGGGCAGACTTTTTTTTCTTCATTTTCTTTATCATTCTGTGTGTGTGAGATTTTTTCTGTTCCCCTGTTGTCTGTTTCAATGTGAAAAACGAGGGCAAAATAAAACGCTTTTTCTTTGCTCTTTCTTATGATAAAAAAAAACGAAAGGAAAATCAGTCCAATTTAATATATTTTTAATTATGATTTAAGTGGACATATTTTATATTTAATAGTCCATTTTTTTTTCTTCTCAATGAAATCATTTTATTATAATGATCATGATTACTATCATAACAGTGTCGTAGTATAAACATTTTGTGAGACCCATATAACTTCACATGTAATCAGTGGGTCGGAACAACATTGGTATAAAATTCATTATATAATTCATGACATAATTCAATAGAAATAATATACGTGAGACAGTGATGCCTTTATGCTGAATACATAATTAGCATTGATAGAGTGGATACGTCACTGGATCAAATATAATTAAAGAACAATAATTTAAACAAAATAAATAATATTTTCAGTATTCATAAACAAAATTTGTTATAAAACACAACAACTCACAGACGCACACTTACTCACACACACGTTATATATTTAAATAATTCTATTAATTATCTAGTTTTAATATATGAATTATAAATTTCACAGATACAAAATTATTCCAGCAATAATGTTGCAATTCCTTGTTTTATAATTTGGAATAAATTTAACATTTGTTTTTTGAGAATCTTTTCTTCGAAATGCAATAAAGATGAAACTCAGCAAATAATAATTTTTCTGTGTGTGTGTGTTTACATGGAATAGTTTACATTATTATTATAAACACGATATACTGTGCTTTACATTCTGATTTTATAAGAAAAGAAATAAAGCAAGAAAAAAAGAATTCTAACATTGATTAGAATGCAGTACACAAAACCAAAGGGACACCACAACGAATAACATATTACAATCATCATAACAAATTCCTAATAATACGATAGTTTATTCAGAGATGAATTTGATTTTTGTTTTTTCTTTCTTATGTTCTTCCTACTATTATTCTTAAATATTCTTTCTTATTCTTTAATACAATTCATAATGATGAGAAATGGATCTTACATATGTTGTGTGGGTGGAAATATCATGATAATATTTATAAATATTCGCCTTAAGTTGATAACTAGAACACACAAAAACAATTGTTACTTTAATTCATTTATTTATTATTAAATAATGTTAGAACCAGATTAAGGAAAGTAAAATATACCGACAGATATATTTTATTGAACAAAACAAAATGTTCAAAGTTTACAAAAAAAAAGAAGAAGAAGAAGAAGATCATTTTCATTATTTCAGGTGAACAATGTAGAGTTTTCTGATAACATTTTAACAAACAAAATTATTATTTCCACGCATAATTACAAAACAACATTTTAAGGAAAGGAATTCATTAAATTACTTTCCGTTTAAATTGTCTTACAGCATCCCACCCTTAAACATTTTGTCCTTATCTATTTTCTTTTTTTCTCTCTCTTCCTTTGTATATTATTTATTGTTACGATTTTAAAGAAAATACGCTACTGGTAATCTAGACTTTTAGTAGACTATAATAGAAGCACCCGGGATGTTTTGAAATTGAATCAAAATATTTATATAGTACAATAATAGTGTTGTTGTGATTTCCCATTTTCCACATTTATTACTTATGTATGCATGTATATGTATATATTGAAGTTTCTTTTCGTATATATGTATTATGGTTAAATATATTTGAGTGACTGCGGGTTTTTTTTTTTTGGGAAAAGTTCAGAGAGATTGATTGTTCTATTATGTGTTTTGTATTGATTTTTTTTTTCTTTCTTTCTTTATTTCTTCATATACATTCATACATTCAGACATATATTATACACGTACAGAAAATTTTTCTTATATATATAATGTAACACAACATGAAAATGTTGACTTTATTAAGAAAAATAATAAATTGTGTAAACATTATTTTCGGATAATCCTCTAGAATATAAGATTATTTTATACAATTATGATGTTTTTTTTTGTTTTCTCATAAGAAATCTTTATTAGCTAAAACTTATTTAATTTATAAGATCAAAATAAAATCAACAAAATAAATAAAATGAATTCAAATATTGGACAATAAATATATTTTGTCATCTAAATAATTATGAACTTAATTGGTTTGTGGCCAACACCAAAAAATAATAATAAATCTGATACAATAACATTTTACGGTACGTAGAGTGAGTGAGAGAGAGAGATAGAGAGAGGATAACTGATAAAATCGTTCTGTATCTTGATGGGAATTTTGAAGTAATTATTAAAGATTACGTTTTATTATTAAGACAGGTAAATTAATTTTCTAAAATGGAAATGAAATTTCATAGAGTCATTAAAAAATAAAAATTTATAAATAAAACTTGTCGTCACCACGTATGTTTAACCGAGTGCTTTTTCTATACAATTTACATTGTGGTCAATCAATCATAATATGTTTTCCAATGTTGACAATCTATTCTTAACTTTTCATTATTGCTAAAAGAAAAAAATAACCAACACAAAATGAATAAAAACAAAAAAAAAAATATAGGAGAGTAAACCGCACAAACTACTTAAATTAATGGATTAATAAAGTCATATGTACAAAATGGAATTCATCTAAATATTCATTAGACCATTGGTGGTTATACAAAAAAGTTAACATTTTCTTTACCTTTTCATATATTTTTTATCTTTTGTATTTACTTGTATTTAATTAAGATCTATATTTCTAATTTACTATTGACCAATCACTTATCCTTAATTGGTTATCTTCAATTACAATAAGTTACTCTTAAATGTTCTATCAAATTAACAAATAATATACTACTTGAAAATTATGTTTGTCGTACTAATTAATTATTTCTATAATAATTTTTAATTAATTAGAATTTATTTATTTATTTATTCATTAACGAAAGATATTTAAATATTTAACTTCAATAAACTTCAATATTCTTTAGAAACAACAACAATAATAATTATAAAGTATTGATTGATTATAAGAAGAATATAATAATAACAATGTGGGAAAAGTTGTCTTACTCTGATCTTACTCTACTTTGATAGAAACTTTATTTTCTCCGATATATTTGTTTGTGTCAATTGTTCTAAAAATGGTCGAGCATTCGACCGGACATTGAAGCATGTTTATTAAATAAAAATATTTTCAGAGTAATTTACACCGATCTTACTCTATAACAAAGAATTACAAAAATTCTTAAGATTTTAAAATTAAAACAGAATATGAAAATATTAACTCAAGTAACTTACAACAAAAATAATTCAGAAAAATAAATTAATAAACTTTTGAATTCATTTGACATTTTCTGCACAAATTTAATTGTATTTTTTTTTTTAACAAAAAAAATTTATGGGCAAGTCATGAGACAACGACATGAAAAGAATTTTACGTTTTCCCCAAATTTATGTGAAAATAATCAAAGCAATTAAAGTTCTTCTTTCTTTTTTCTTTTTTCTTTTTGGAAGAAATAGAAAAGTCATAGTAACAATCTAAATTCTCCAAAGCAAACTGGAAGAACTTAAGAAGAACAAAATTATTATTCCAGACTCGGTTTTACATTTTTATTCTTTATTTTTAAAGAATAATGTTTAAGATTCCATAAAGTTAGAACTTAAAGTTTTCTGTTTTCATTCAACAAACAGAAAATAAAATATTGAGCGCACGTTAAAATTTACAAAGAAAAAGAAAACATTTCCAGAATCCTTTCAATAAAAAGAAAAAAATTAACACAAATCAAATTAAAATTCTCATATTCTAATTTTCTTTCTCTCATTCCATTTTGTTAAAAAATAAAGAAAAAGGTGCGTATGAATTTTATGTAAGCAGATATAATTACCAAAGAAAACACACATAATTGAATCAATTATGAATAAATAAAATATTTTTCCCGTCAAAACAAAACCACGTTTAACATACCACACTCTATGTTTTTTTTGAATCTGAAACTTTCTTTTACCACACATTATTTTACCGCAGAAAAAAATATCTACACATACACATACAAAACACTTACAAAAAACAAATATAAAACCGCGCATTGCGTTAGATATAGAATGTTATTTTTATACCTTTTCAATATTACGTAGGTACATATATTTTTATTTCTTCGCCTTGTGTCTCTTCTACTGTCCTTATTTAAAAGAAAAATAAACAAACAAACACACACACACACAGAAAAAATATCGTAAATATTTGTGTTATTGATATATTTCTTCATAGATAATATTTATATTTTATAAAAAAACCTATCTCTGTACTATGGTTTCCCTTATATCTATTCTGATCTGTCTACAACTTACACCTACAATCTACACTACACCAATATTCTACACCTACATTCTATACACCTACAACTTAAAGAATAATAATAAAAAATAGAAACAGATTCGAATTTAATTATAGGAAAATGTTATCGTAATTTGTTAATGGTCAATCTGACAAAAAAAAAAAGAATTAAAACTACAATTTTTAGTCATCATTATTGCATTATGGAAAATATTATTATTATATCCGTATATGGATAATGCAGTACTTTTTTTTGAAGAAAAATAAATATCATCAAAAATGTCTTAAATGCATTTATTCATTGCATAAAACACTTAACACATCCCCTTAAAACTCGAAAATATGTTAATGTTTTTTTTTTGTTTATAATTCTTGTTATTTTTTTTCTTTCTCTCTTTCCCTCTAAAAAAATATAAATTTTCCTTTTTATTTTCTTATAAATATAACGCTTCAGTTCAACCACAAACAAACACACACGACACAAGAAACGACATATACACACACACACACACAAACATCAAATAAAGTTTTTTTTAAATACTTTACAGGTTTTTGAATTAGTGTTTGAATGTTTAGAAGAAAATAAAAACAAAATGAAAAGAAAAGAAAAAGACTAGGTCGTTGTAGATCAAGAAAAAGAAAAAAAATTGTATTTCTTGTTTGTTGTTGTTTTAATACATATTTTCTCTATTCGCTGTGTATGTGTGTGTGTGCCTGTGTATAAGGTTATCAAATAAAAAACCTGAAAATGTACGTGAGTTTCTATCTTATGTCTTCTCTGCCTGTATACATTTTTCCTTCCTACTTTTTTTTCTGTTTTTCCTCTTATTTTTTTTTTTTTGCTGTTTCGGTTTAATAAAGAAATTTGTCCCTTGAAAATCATGATAAAATATAAGAATAAGGTGATGGGTATCCCATACCCCACTTTTCCATTTTCATTTTTTTTTTCTCTTTTTGCCTTTACGTTGTTTATATTCTTATCTTATATACATATAAAATAATATAAGAAAGATATTACACTTTTTTTTTTGTTTGTGGTTGTGAATGAGGAATTTTGATTGAAAAATTCTACAATAGGGTTTTTTCTTTCTTTTCTGTTTTTCTTCTTCATTTTTTTTTTTTTTTTACTTTCGTTCTCTATTTATTTTTGAGGATTGAAAGTGTGTGTATGTATGTGTCTGTGTATATAATTTGTGTGAAGTAGATTGATGATTTGTAGATTTTGTTGACACTTTATATAAAAGATGTCTAAATATAATAAAAAAGCAAAACAAAACAAAACAAAACAAAATAGAAAAACAACCAAAGAAAATAAAGAAACACAAGAAATAAATAATAAAGAGAAATATGAACAAAAAGGGAAAATTGTTTATTTTTCTTGAACTTTAATTAAGAAAATCGACCAATAAAAAACAACTGAAAATAAATTGAATTGCTGTCAATCGAAATGATTTCACTTTGTGATTTTTTTTTGGTTTTTCTTAAAAATAAATAAATGTGATTTTGTATTTTCAATATTTTCTAATGTTTGGAAATTGTGAAGAAAGTTGTTTACAAATTTGAATAAATCTTTTCATTTCCACAACAAACCGAAGAAAAAAAAATTAAAATAAAAGAAGAGAAAAACGATAAGGGAAAACCTCAATCGATATCAATTTTTATACTTTGTCTTGCTTGCTTTATTTATTTATTTTCTGTCTCTCTCAAACTCTCTCTCTCTCTCTCTTTCTTCTTCTCTGTTTAAATCACTTAATTTAAATCCAATTTTTTTGTCTATCTATTAAGTAAAAGTGAACTAAAAACTTTCTCTTATACCAAAGATATCCCATTTATCTTTTTCTTTCTTTTTTAATCTTGTGTGTTTCCTCTTAAGGGTTAAGAAATTGACCAATCTTCTTTTATTTGTTCTTCTCTTTTGATCAAAGAATCATATATGATAGGAAAGTATGGGGGAGGGATCAACAAACACACAAGGAAAGTTATTTTCCTCAAGTGATTGACTTGACTGAATCCTTAGACATTATTTTTGTCCTTTCATTTAATTTTTAATAAGATTTAATTTTTTTTTTCATACGATCCTTTTATTTATTTATTTTTTTTTGAAAAAAGGGAAAACCCTTTGACATTGCAGTTTCTTTTTCGTTTCGTATCGTCAAATTAAAATATAAGTTTTTTCTTTAAAGAAAAAAAAATATTCTAGTCTATTGTTTAGCGTGGAGGATATTTTTTCCCTGTTTTTCGATTGATTCTTTTGATGGAAAATAATATCTTCAATCGAAATACGAAATGAAAATTGTAGAAATAAAGTTTTTCCTTTTTTTTTATTTTTCTATTTTTCTATCGAAGAAAAATATTCTTTCTCTTGTTGAATAGAAAAAAAGGGTAATGAATTACTATTTATGTTTTCCATTTACTTTCTGCGTTTACGTATTTTTGCTTTTTTCGTTCTCTCTATTGAAGAGAAATAAAATCTAAGAAAAGTCATTTTAAATTCACATCATCTCTCTCTCTTTCTAATTCTTCTAATTTATATAAATTTTGTCACTAATTTAGAAAGAAAAAAAGATCAAAATGTAAAGAAAAAAGTAAAATCTTTTCCATTTTTCTTTTCATCGAAACACTTTTATCAGCTTCATCGTCGTCATCATCATCATCATCATCATCATCATAATATTTTACCATCTTTGATAATTAAATTTATATTATCATTTCTTTACTTCTTCTTTCCATCTTTTTCTCTTCTTCTTCCCTTCTTCTTCTTATTTTTCCTCCTCTTCACCTTTTCGTCTGTCACCATGCTTCTACCTTCTGGCATTAAACAATGTAATCTAGAAAATAATATTTTATACCTTTATCTCACTCTCTCCCTTTACCACTCATCTTTCTATCTATCTCTATCTTTCTCTCTCTTTCCATTATAATATCATTTTTATTTTGGTGGAAAACCATAAAAGATAAAAATCAACAATTATTCAACCAACAACAACAATAAGAAGAAGCAAAAAAGAGCCAAACCAAACCAAATGAAACCAACAAAAAATAGAATCATCCTGGAATGAGATAATTTTTCTTTTTGGTTTTTTTTGCTTGAGTTTAAAATATTTTTTCTCAAAGGTTGAGGGTGTGCTTTCCTCCCCTTCCATGTTATTTGCTTTTTTTTCTTTTGTTTGATCAGAAATAAAATTTATTCCCTGCATTTTTTTTTCTCTTTATTTTCAAAATTGTATAATTTTAAAATCAAATCAAATAAGATGAGTGTTTTTTTTTTCTTTAATTTTTTGTTGTTACTGTATTGCTTCTACTGTTGTTGTTGTTATTGTTATTAATAAATTCCAATTTATGTAGTTTTTATTTTAAAAGAAAATCATGTAAAATAACAAAAGATTTATTCAAAATTATTTCCTAATTGAAGTTATGTTTTTCTGATCTGCGAAGGAAGACGAAATCGCTTCTCGTCTTTGAAAAGAATTTTTAATTTGATGGATTTTATTCCTATTTTCTTCATCTTCTTCATCTTTTTGTTCTTCTTTAACATTGTTTTCCATGTATAGTGATGTAAAGTGAAGTGAGCTTTAGTCTTTGACAAACTTCTAGTACTTTAGAATAATGAAGGGAAATACAAAGAAATAATCAGTTTTTTTCTACTTGTTGTTGTTATTGTTGTTGTATTTTATGTTGTTTTGTTTAAAAAAAAAAAATACAACTTTTTAAGTATAAAAAGAAGGATCATTAATAATATGACCCTGATGGGTATCATGTTTATTATACATACAAAGTCAAAGGTCATTCACTATAATGTGTCTGTGTGTGTGTGTGTGTGTGTGTGTGTGTGTGTGTTGTGTTCATCTCCTTTGATTGAAAGTGAGTTATAGCAGGTAAATTATGAAAATATACCAGACGAAAATTTTATATTTATAGAGCCAAGAATACCAAGAAAGAACAAAAATTCTGTTAAAAAACATGTAAAATGAAGAGATAATCAAAATTTGTAAGAAAATGTATAAACGTAACGTAAAACCTTTTAAGATTTTACATAAAAATAATAAATAAAAGAGGATACAAATTACATTAGAAAAATTGGTGCGCATGTACCAATTAATTACCTATAGAAAATATAGCAAGAATAAAACACAAGTTCTTGGTTAAAAGACTAAATGTAGACGATACCAATGAAAGAATCTAATTAAACATGTACAAATCATCTGTGTTATTGATCACGAATGAAAAATGTACAACATTTTTTGACATTGTGTTTTACACACACAAACCCACACACACACAACAATTTACACAATTTACTTCTTGTGATTCTTATTTTTTTTATTCTTTTGTAGATTTGAGTGTGGGTTTGTATCAGTGTACCGACGTGGAAAAAGATCTTATTCAATTCAGGTATTTAGTCACATAGAATTGCGTAATATGTTCGTGAAAGTTTATCTTTCCACATAACATTATATTTTGATGCTTTCACAATTATGTGTCGATATTTATGTTAGAGGAACCCATGAATAAATTTATAATAAATATAAATACCACTGTTGATTGATTAACTAATGAGCGCGTATTTAAATTCAATTCAAATTAATGAAAATAAAAATAAAAAAATAAAAAATAAAACAAAGTAAAATAGGTTTGTTGGGGGAGTGGGTGGGTGTTGCGAAAACAACATGAAAAACAACTTTGTTTTTTTCGCCAACAAAAAAATATGTCAATGTTTTTCTTTCTCCTTCCTTTATTTATTTATTTTTTTTTTTTTTTTGAGTTTTAATTTTTAAATAAAAATGATGAACGTAGGAGGGCAGGTATAAATTTATACAGAAGCCCAAAAGCAATTATCCAAAAATTGTTTATTTTTTCCTTGTCATCACGTGGACCAAAAAAAAAGTAAAAAGTTAAAAGTAGAAAAAAACAAAAACAAATAACAAAAATATAAAATAAATAAAAATCGTATCTTCGTGTAATTAACGTAACAATCATTAATTAATTCATTATTCAGTCATTAACACATTTTCTTTCCTTTCAACCGAATTTCTCTTGTGTATTTTTTTTTTGTTGGTTGGTCTCTTTCCTTCTAAACTCAATTTTATTAAAGGTGACAAGAAGAAAAAGTGACAGTAAAATAATATTGATAGTGAAAGGTCTCGAATTCGTGTCTCGATTGTGGCATAGGAAATTGTTCAGTCAACAATATTAATCAGTGTCTAGATTACGATAAATATGTGAGTGCTGAAAATGGTGAGTGTGAGTGTGCATGAATGAGTGAACACGAGTAACTTAGTGCGAGTGCAAATGAGTAGGATGAGTGGCGTCTCTCAATACTCACATATTTATCATACTCTAGGTACTGATCAATATTGTTGCCTGTTGGCAACATTACATGTTAAATCATTTACAAAACTTTAACAATAACAAATATTTATAAAGTTAAATAAAAATTGTTTTCCTTTTTTCATTTATTGGGCAAATCAAAAAAGAGAAGGAGAAAGAAAACTTAAAGGTTTCTATACTCTAATCTATACTCTTTTTATTATAATATTGTGGATATAAAAGAAAAGCTTAAAGGTCAGAAAAAGAAAGAAAAAAAATTGTCCAGACGTAAGATTTTTATTTTTATCCGGTAGCTTATCCCAAGATTTTACAAAAGAAGAAAAAAATCCATTCTCTACTTAAAAATATAGGCTTCACTTTAGTATAGAATGACCGAATTTAAAGTAGAGAAAATATTAAACCCTTTTTTTTCTTTTTCCTATTATTTTTCTTTTTTTTTCATAGAACAGATTTTATAAATTTACGGGAATGTGTTGTGGTTGTGTTAAAAGAGACAGTTTCCTTTTTATTGCTTTTATTGAATAAGAAATGATCTTATGGTTATCGATTGTGTAATTATAAAATTAGTCAGCTTTTGTACACTGTTTTAATCGAGACAATAATTTATAAAACTTATTATTTTTCCAATGAAATTATTTCACTTTTACTGCAGTAAAATATTTACATATTTTTCTTGTTTTTTCGTTTAAATTAAAATTAAAAAATTTCCTTTACGGTTTTCATTTTTTTTATTATTCTTATTATTATTCTTGTAAATGTCGCATACTAATTACAGTACAAAAATTACCATATAACTTTTCGATTTAAAAAAAGAAAGGAAAGAACAGAAAAGAAAATAAAGAAAAGAAACAAGAGAAAGAAGGGAAAAAAAAAAAAGGGAAGAAATGAAAATTGTTGGATATATAAATTACGTTTAACAATTTAATATATTTTTTTTTTGATTCGTTCCCCTTTTTTAGGAAGTTCGCAGCAACAACAAAATTGATGAGAGTTAAAAAAAATTTCTAATCTAAAACAGAAATTCCTTTATGTAATAATTTTCACTATGCAATCTATCCCAATTAATTTACTCTACAATTTACTTTTTGTCTCTCTTCCCGTTTTTCTAAAGGCATGTTTATAAATCCTGTTAAATTTTCATTTCAATTTCTATTAAAAAATTCTCTGTTTCATCCAGTTTCACCTTTAAATTATTTTATTGGAAAATATATTTTCACATTTGGTTGTTAGGTTGTTGGGATGTTGGTCTAAATAAATATATTGCGTTAATATTATATTGGAATTGACACTGATTGTTAATAATTTAATACAAAATTTTTGTTTTCATTAAAATAGTTTTGTTTTTTTATAATTAAAAATTATTGGATAAATAATTGGACTGAATTATACAGAGAAATTTATACAAGTAAATATAAAAGTGGTCTCATTAAATATTGTCTTTAGCATCAATGATCAATAAACTACTGTTCAGGTGCAGAGATTAGACAAGATTTAATTAGACACCTTGTCTTTATTGTAATTACAAAATGTTCTACAAATTTCATTTGTAAATATGAAAACAATAATAATTTGTTAATTTTTTATAGAAAATAAAATACAAAAAAAAAAAAATTTTTAATTAAATCATGCAACACATTGCAATTAATTATACAGCAAATAAACATTTAAATATTAAACTATAAAAGAAAATATTTTATAACCATAACAAGACAATTAAATCAAACAAAAAAAAAACATTAAAATAATTATTTAGATAATGCAAATGATTTTATAATAATAAAGTGTATGAAGAAGTTAATAATTTAATGCCTTTAGATATTAAAGTACAATATTATTATGTATTATTTTATAGAAGTTTAATAATGTACCTTTATATATAATTATATAAATACTTTTACTACAAAATGATAAAGGATATAATATTTTATAAGGGATATAAATAAAACAACAACAATAAGAACTAAAACAACAAATAAACTTAACGATCTTTTTCTACCAAATACAGTCAAGGTGCCTTCTTGTTTATATCAATCTAAATCTGAAATTAATTTAGTTGTACGATATTTAATTATTCAGTGTAACATAAGACACACACACACACACACACACACACACACACACACACACACACACACATATACACACACTAAAGTCAAAGAAGTAAAGAATTTTCCTTCGTCGAGATATAAAATGAAAATAATATGTTTTCTAACAGAATGAACATACACACACATACGCATGTATACATTTTAAATTGTATATTCACAAATAAATACAAGAAAGAAAAAAAAGTTTTTTATTATACGTGGCATTGCTTCAAGACAAGATCTAAAGTCAATATTATGAAATTTTCAACTAAAATGGAAATAAAAAAAAAAGAATTTTATTTTCGTCAAGGTAAAATTATTTTCTTTTAATTTTTTATTTTATTTTTTTCCTCAGTTAAAATGAAAATGAAAATGAAAATGGGAATAGATGATGATAATTATATAACGTTAAATGTACAACAACAACCAGAAGAAGAAAAACAGAAAAAAAACAAAAAAAAAATTCAATTTTAAATGAAAGATTTTTCTGTAAATAAATTTTCTAATGAAATTTTCATTAAATGTTTTCCTTTACTTTATTATAATGAATGCAACTATTTTTAACAAGAGGGAAGAAGTTTGAGAAGAAGAAGAAACAGCCAAAGTAATGAATTAAAATTTTCTAAAGATTTTTTTTTTTTGTATATGAAAAATATTTTACATTTTATGTGCGAAATATTTAAATAGTTAGGAAATTTATTAAGATTGTGAAAATTTCTTACTCACTATACACAAATGAAATTTTCACCTTTTACATTAATTTTCTTCTTCTTCTGTTTATTTTTTTTTATTAAATTTTCAAAATGTGATTTTTTTTCTCTACTGCGAAGACGTGAAATTTATTTGTTTTTTTTTGTAGAAAGCATAATGAAAAAACAAAATGTTTTGTTGAAGATCTTACAGAAAATTCGAATGGAAAACATTTATTTGACAATAAATAAATAGAAATTTTAATAACTTCCTTTAAAAATTAAGGATGAAAGGATCTTCTCCATATAAACTCTCAAACGCACATTTTTGGTTTATTTGGATTGTTTAATCTTTAATCTGTCACTGGGATAACGGATAAACATTTTCATACTTTGAGTTATTTTTTTGGGGTTTTCCATTTCATTGTTTATAAATCTGCAAATAGTTTCTTCTTGCGTTTTTCTTTTGTTTGTCAGAATAGAACAAATTTCTGAGCCCATAGTGAACAATATTTTGATACGAATTAGATGAATTATACACTGAAAGAAATAATATGGTTATCCATTGGTTGCAGTAATCATTCTTTATTTCCACGAATCAAAAAATTAATCATAATAAGATCATGGTATGATTAGACCGACTATAAAACTGACGGTCTAAATTCATATTTCTTTAAAAATTTCGTCAAATATGTTTAATTAACTAATAACTTTAAGGTATAATTATTCTTTAATTATTATTAATTTTGAGAAACTAATTAGATCAATACAATAACTTGTCGAGCAACTTAATCCTAGTACTTTTCGTGAATTAGGTTCTTATCATCAGGGCTTTTAATAATCAACTAATCATCATATTATTTATTTCAGTGTAGTGTTAAAGTATTCTGTTTTTTGGGTTTTTATTTAAGTTCGAATTAAAGAGATTTTCTTTCTTTCCTTTTCTATTAAATTAAATTCAAAAGAATCCCATAATTCTTTTAACTTTAATAATAAATTTTTGTAAAATCTTAAAAAAAAATAATAATTATATCTTAATTTATTTTCTTTAAATATTCTTATACAGTTCAAAGAATTTTTTTTTTATCTTAACATAAATATATCTGTATATGTGTGAATGTGTGCGTATATAAAGTGCTTTTTAAAAATAAGTTAATCTCTGTTCATAAAATATTCTTAAGTTTTTAAACTCATTTATGGTATAATCTTATTTGTATAGAAAGAGTAAATAAATGTGAAAAAGGGGGAAAAGGAAAAGAAAACAGAAAAGAAACAAAATTCTTAATAAATTTTGAATTGATTCATAATTTTCTTATATGGTTCAAAAGTAAAGAAATAAAATGTATACTTCTTTAAATTACTGAAAGTATAGTTAAAAGGTTCTAACACTTTTTCTCTTTTTGCTTTAGCAAAAAACAAGTAAATGAAGAAGAAGCTTTTCAGCACAAGAAATTGAAATTTCTTTTAGGCACAGAAACACAATTCATATGTCGCATTTTATTTTATTTATTTCTGGTGAACCACATTAAAATACACGCACACACACATATTCATTTATGATATGTGTGTGTGTGTGTGTGTGTGATATTTTTGTTTACAAAGACAATATTCTAACAAAACTATTATTATTTTATAATTATTATGCAAATATAGGAAAAATTAAATTAATTAATCAAATAATATTCTATGAAAACATTTAAAACATTTTTGTGTTTTAGTTAGTGTTTGTGTGTGTGCATGTGTGTGTAATTGTAAGCTTATGTAGAGAAAATTAACATGCTTAAAACTATAATAAATGTAAAATTCAATTTTATCCAATGAATATTATTTTTAGTTGAAGTTCTGTATTATATTTTAACAATACAAATGCAACTACACGTGAGATCAACATTACATGTATTTATGTGTGTGCTCAAATTTATACAAACAAAAGTGGTATGCATAATCATGTAAATATTACATTAGATTGTTATTGATAAAATATCGTATATCGAAAGACTCTATCTTTGTTACTCAACATGACTTTTATCTTGTAAAATGAATTAAAACTCATGTTACAAGCGGAAGACCTGTAAGTGAATAGAGGAATATAAACTTGCCAGATTAAATAAGAAAATTGTGTAAAAAAAGTTTAAATTTAAGAAAAGTTCAATCATTAACAAATCAAATAATTACGTCAATGAAAATAGAACACGGTTTTGTATTCTTGCGTGCCAACTGTAGGATATTTGCTCTCTGTAATTATAGGAGACATGACAAGGTTTCTTTACGCTTAGAAAAATACAAACCATTAGAACCTTATGTTTGCAAAAAAAAATTGGAAATACTTTAATCAACAACATTATATCATCACCATAATCAATTTATTACAATTTATAGAAATAAGCAAAACAATTGTTTTTATGTTTGATTAGATTTTAACATAATTTTATTATTATTTATTGACTTAATAATTGTATGAAATTAAATGTAATAATAATTAGCACAATAATCCATAAGAACAAACAAAAAACAACAACAAACTTCAATCTTAATTAATTAAGTCACGTAAACAAAAAAAGAGAAATTCATTATTCGCAATTTTTTTTTTTATTTTTTCCACTTTTTCACCTTACAAGCTTTTCATTTTAAAAAAAGAAGAAGAAGAAAAAAGCACATAATTGAAATTGTTTCAATATTGAGTTTTAAAATAAAGTGAAAAAAATATAACAAAAAAAAAAATAGGGAAAAGAAGAAGAAGAAGAAACCGGAAGAAACAGAAGAAAAGTAAAGAAAAAAATGGTAAATGTGAAAAATAGCAAAAATGTATATAATTGCTTGATTTTATATTGCCCTACTTTACCTGTCGAAAAAGAACAAAACAAAAAAAAAACGAAGATAAGAATGTAAAAATAAAAAAGCGATTGAATGAATGAATGAATAAAGACTATAGACAAGCCTTAGAGACATCAATAGCAACAACAACAACAACAACAACAAAACCAACAAGACAACGAATTGAAAATGAATTAAATTAATGAAGTATTTCAAACACTAAAGAATCCAATTTCAATTTAACAGAAGAATAAAAAAAAACAACAACAACAACAATGACAATGACAATGACAACAACAACAACAAAGAAGGAAAATACTTTATTCTTCGAAAAAGAAGAAGAAGAAAAAAAAAGCAGTGAGACGAAGACGTTGAAGAAGAAATAAAATACGTATTTATTTCTGTTAAATACATTTTTTTTTACAGAAAAAATGGAAAATGGAAAACGCAAAAAAAGGAAAATGGGAGAAAAAAAAGTTTATTTTTTAAGAATGTTTTATTTTTTTTTTGTTTTTTTTCTTCGTATTTTCCTCTTCTCGCGAAAAAAAAAAGAAGAAAAACGAAACAATAATAAAGACTCTTTACACGAAGAAAGAAAGAAAGAAGAAAAAAAAAGTGAACAAACAATTGAAAATAAATTTCCTTTTCTTTCATTTTCATTTTATTTTATTCATTTTTTTTCTCCATTTTCTGTTCTTCATGAAACTCGATTGATGAAAATCTTGTTACAAAATATACAGGAAAAAAAGGAAAAAATAAGAAAAAGTGAGGGTTGGAAGGGGAAAAGTGAGAATTATCGCGTCAAAAAGAAAGAAAAAAATTGTATGAAGAAAATTTAAAGGTTTGAAAAGGAAAAGAAAAAAAAAATCAATGGCCTATCGTGTTTTGGTCTTATACGTGGCTATCATAATAAATTCTCTGTTGGTTCACCGTTTTCTGTTTCTTCCTTCAATTTTTTTTAATAAAATTATAAACGCATCTTTTCCTCCCAATTTCACACAATTAAACTGGGTGAAGAAATCTTTCTAATTTTTGTTGTTGTTTTTGTTTTAATTATTGTTTTCTTTATTTGACTTTTCAGTTTCTGTTTTTTCCGAGGCTTTTTACCAATAAATTTTAATATCCTTATTTTTCTTTCGTTTGTTTATTTCGTGTAGCCTTTTGTATTTTTATTTATTTTCGTTTCATTATTCTATGAAAAGAAAAAGAAAAGGCAACAACATGAAAAACACAAGAAGAAGAAGAAGAAGAAGAAGAAGAAGAAGAAGAAGAAGAAGAAGAAGAAGAAGAAGAAGAAGAAGAAGAAGAAGAAGAAGAAGAAGAAGAAGAAGAAGAAGAAGAAGAAGAAGAAGAAGAAGAAGAAAAAGTATCGCTCGATATTTATGTACTTTATGTATTTTTATTTTCATTTCATTTTAACATTTTTTTTTTTACACAATAAAGGAAACTTCAAAAGATTTATTACCCACTTTTACATACTTACACAAAACAAAAGTGTTTTTCTGTTTTGTTTTTGTTCTTTCATTTTCGTTCGTTTTTTTTTTCTTTCGTTTTTTTTTTTTTAGCTTTAGAACAAATTATCGTGTTTGGTTTTTGTGAAACTAAAACAAACAAATAATAAAAATGTTAAAAAGAGTAATTTTATTCTTACACAATTATTTGTGTTTCATTGCCTTTGGATGTTAAATTATAAAGCACTGGCTGAAAGGTGAAAGAAATGAGTTTGTTTCTTATATTTTGCATTCTAATTCCATAGTGTGAATTTCAGGCATTAAAGACAAAATAAAAATTCTACATACAATATTTTTGTGACCAACTGAAAACTCTTTCCAATTGAGAAAATATTCAATAAATGAGTCAGCTTCAAAAATTGTATAATAATTGTGAGATCATACGTTAGAACTGACTACCAAAGAAACACACCCATATCTTAGAATATTTATTGATTCATTTTTTTTTGTTGGTCTTACATTTTTTTTTTTCTTTTTTAAATAAATCGAACGAACAACAAACACAACAAAGGAGAACAACAAAGGAGAATAAAAAGCTCTTTACATATAAATTCTAGTACTGTTATTACACGTTGTTTTTCTTTAGTATTTCAATTTATTATCGATCTTGTTCGAAGAAACAGAAGGAGGAGAAAGAGAGATAAAAATTGTTCAGGTTCTCTAAAATCGAAACACAATAAATAAGGATTGTTCCCTTTTTTAGTTTGAATTCATGAAAATTGACTTTGAGGAATTTTACTTGTTTACTTTTATTTGTTAAATAACAATAATAAAATGGAACACACCGACCAAGGTGCGAGCATGGCAATGTGCTTGCGTTTGGAGCGGGAGGTACCGAGTTCGAATCTCGATCGAGGCGGAATGGAATTTTTTATTCGGCTAATTATCTACTAAACACACATAAAGTAGTGGGCAATGATTAATAAACATCTATGACCCTCTGGTTGGGGTGCAGGATAAGGTTTAAACCGAAGCTCCTAAAGAGCTGGCAATGTGCCGAATCAGGTGTAAAAATGCATGTGCGATAGGTGGTTCAGAACACACCTCAAAAATAGTAGGTCTCAACCGAAAGGTCTTGCCTTTGTAACTACTAACTAAAATGGAACAACATCAGAAGAATATTGCATCATTTTCATCTCTGCGGCAGTGTCAATATTTAATTTGAAATCTGGTTTTACCAAGGAAAAAATTTCATTGAAAAATACGACTTTTCAAGATATTTTATTCTTCTTGCAACAATTTAAAAAAAAAACATAAAAATTCCGGTTCCTCAAAAAAAAAAATTATTGGTTTTAATACGAACGACAAAAACTACAAAAACGGCAAAGGTTGATGAATATAAAAAAATTTGTTTACAAATGAATTATGGTTTAATCATCTTTAACTTTCTTCTTCATATTTTTAAATACAAGACATAATCGATTGTTACGAAGGGGAAGAAAGAAGGAAGAAAGAAAACATCAATTGATCATTATACAATTTTTTAAAGTATAAATCCAAAACAGAAAGAGAGAGAAATAAATATAATTTGAAAATTTTGATTGATTGAACAATCGAAAAAGAAAGTATCCAATATTCATATACTGGAAATTTTTTTATACTGTTTTTTTTTTTGTATTTATTATTCATGTATGTAATATTTATGTAATGTCTTTTCTTACACACACACATACACACATAGAGGCACGACAGTAAAGAAAATACAAAAATGTTTCCTTATTTATAATAAATGGAAAATATTGTAACAATATAATAATTTAATAATAAACAAACATGAAAATGAATGAAAAATATTATGATGGTTGGTCAAAAAATGGGTGAAAAAACAAACGAAAAAGATGAAACGAAGCAAAAAAAAATTGACGATGAAAATTGAAGAAGAAAATATAAAAAAATTTACAAGACCCTAAATTTACTTTCATTCGTTCTTCTTCTATTTTTCCTTGTTTCTTTACTCTTTGTTATCGTGATGGTGAATTTTTTTTTTTTTTACATTGATTGACGATCTGTAAACCTTTAAAATATTATATCTGCGCGTATGTTAGGCGTGTTAGTGTAAGAATGAATATTTGGTCATGATTTTCTCTTACGTTCTTTCTTTTCTATACTTTACTTCTTTCTTTTTACCATTCCCATATATACTTGATAAATTATAGAATATTATGGAAGAAAATATAAGAATAATCTTATATCATGTAGAAAGTCTTCTGTAAAATCCAAAGTCACTATATTCGAAGAGAAAGTTTCTCTTATTCCAAATACACAAGAACAGAAGAAAAAAAAAGTGAAAGCGAGGGCAAATGGAAAAGAATCAAGGACGATGAGTATATGAGAAAAAAGTATGGAATAAATACGAAAAAGCCTTTACGTGTTTTGATTTTTTGGTTTTTGTGGTTTTTGTTTTTTTCCCGGTTATTGTTATTCAAAAATACAATTAAAATGGAACCATGAGGAATAAAACAGTAACATCATCGTACACATTAAAATGATACGAAAAAATGTGATCGCGTGAAAATTCTTTTTTAACGTTATTGTAATTTATTGATTTTTAATAAAATTGGGTGAAAATATTATAAACTAAAATTATTATTTAATATTTCATAAAGAATGAACTGCCTCCGTTTTGTGGCTTTTTACGCTTAATATTTTGATGGTTTGAAAATTTTACGATTACTCTACTATTTTTACTTTTCCTTTAAACTCATTTTTCAGTCACACACACACACACACGTATACAAATTTTTGTGTATGAGAAATTGAATAGAAATATGAGGTAAATATTGAGTGTGAAGATATGATGAGGGGTGAGAGAAAAAGAAAGATAGAGAGTTAGGTATAGTATCCATTAATAATTGATTCTAACTTTAAACGACATAATCAATCAAGTCAATTAGTGAATTAGTAAATCCATAAGCATAACGCCATAAGCATATCAGTTATATATAGTTACATCAAATGTATAAATGTATAGATTGAGAAAATCTATTGTGTTATATACGATTATGATGACGATAACACATTAATTAATGATTTAAATCAATCATATCAAAATATTGTAAAATATGGATAATGGGTTATGTGTGGGTATGGTGATGGTTTAAAAGGGGAGTACAACAAAAAAAATATATAAATGGAGAGTAAAATATAGGAAGACGTAGTATGAGATAAGGGAGATTGTTAATGGTGAATACAAGATTTATAATAATGCATTAATTGTATTCATCACAATACAACACAATACATAATATTGTGCGTGACAATCTAAATGATTTTATAGTTATATTACCAGACATTAAACTAATGTTATACGTTCATTAGTTTTCTGCATATTATTATTCTTGATTATTGCAATTCGTTTTTAGTTTGCTTCTTATTTTTTTTTATTTTATTTTCATACAAAAAATAATAATAATGAATGTTGTATAATAAACATGACACATCATATGTGACATTGATCTATATTTTAACATATAATATAACTTACCTATTATTTAATGGATAAATTCTAGAATATATTTACATACACACACACGCATTTACACATTTACACAGACACACAGTAATAAACATACATATGTGAAATATGAAAGATATAAATTTATATTAGTTTATTTAAATAAACTAAAAAAACACAACAAAAAATAGTAATAACAAGAATTTATATTTTATTTTATAAATATGGATGGATACGTTTGTTAAAAATATTAAATTTAGTCCATCATCATCAGTATAATAAAACAAGCGTATTTGTTTTTTAATTTTTTTTTTTTATTTATTTTAACAATGACGTCACTTTTAGCACGCAACTGTCTTTCGACGTAGAGTATGTGGGTGTGTGTGTGAGGTTTTTTCTGTTTTTTTTTTTTTTTTGATAAACCAAAAGACGACGGGTACCGTGATTGTATTTTATAAATAAATATAAATAAAAAATGTATAATGATGGCGTAGCCATGGATTTTTTTTTCTTTTTAATTTTTCTTTCCTTTTCCGCATAGTTTTTTTTTTCTTGTTGTTTTTCCATAAAATTTACATTTTTCCGGTTGCACTGTAACTAAAACTAGAAATATACTCGTTTTCATTTTTAATTTTTTCTCTGTTGATGTTTTGTTTGTTTTTTGAGATTTTGACTTTCTTTTGATCGACGAGTATACAACATTGTTGTATTTTTTTTTTATAAAAAGAAGAAAACGACTTAATTAAGTTGATTCTTGAAATAAGGGTCATCGACTTTTTTTTATACGAAAAGCTCAGGGCAGGAACAATTCTTTTTTTTTTGTTCTGTTGTAAAAAAATATTCTCCTGCAACAAAATTCAACTTATAAGGGCAATGGAGAGAAATAGAAAGAAAAGGTAACATCAACTTAATTAGTTCGTTAAGAAAAAATGTGCAAGTTTCAAATTTTAATTTAATTAAAAGATAGAAATATACTTTTTGCCTTTAATCAATAAAATTTTCTGTATTCAATCATTGTAATTTTTTCTCATCCTTAAATTATGATTCGGTTCTTATGTTAGGAATTTCAAATATTTAATAATGAAAAATGTTCGTAAAACACAATAAAAGAATATTAATTATGATTTCCGCATAAAATATGAAATTCTTTCACATTTTGTTTGTTGTTTAAAAAAGAATTTCATTTTTAATTTTTCTTTCAGAGAATATGAAAAAATTGTTTACTTTTCACTACAATTAAAAAGTGGAAATTCTCAGAAAAACGATAAATAAATTCGTTTTTTTAATTGTTTTGTCGATTCAATTTTTAATTAAATCTTTAATTATTATTTTTTTTCTTCTAATTTCAATCGATAATTTTAATGAAAATTGGAAAAACATAAAGGATGTTAACAAAATTTCAACTTGAAAACAAAATATAATTACATTTATTTTCTTGATTGGATAAATTTTAAGATTTTGTTTTGTGTTGTAATTTGAATAACATAAAAAAAATCACATTTGAGAAATAAAAGGACTTCAGTCTAATTAGGCTAAAAATCAAAATAAATATTAATAATTTCTGTGGTGATTGTTTAACAATGTTTTAAGTAAAGATTAAAACATAAGAACCAAACGACTCTTCGTAGAAGATCTTCATGCAATACGCCGAGTCGAAACTTTAAAAACTCAGATCCGAGGTGGTGCAGAACCTACCTAAAAATAGTAGTAGTAACTTATAATCAAAGTAGTTGATGTACTAGGTTAAATTATAACTAAAACACAAATACAAAGAAAACATAAGAATGCTAATTTGTGAATAAGTGGGAAACAAAATACAGATTGTGTTCATCCAATTGTTATTTTCTCGTATTTTTTAATGGTTTTTAGAATTTTTTTTTTGAGTGAAAATATTATTTAACAAATTCAAAAAGCGTTTCAAAGTTAAAACTTTTATAAAAAAAAAACACAAATAAACGTATTCAGAGAGTGAAAAAGGATTGAGCTTGGACTATTAATATATAATTTAATGTTTGTGTGAAATCAAAATTCGTATATGCGGTTAAATTGAATTTCCATTTTCAAAATAGTGTTAAAATTAATTTCTATAAATATTTAAAGGGATGAATAATCCGTGCTTTGTTTTAAATTAACAAAATTTTATTTATTCAAAATGGAGAGATGGCAACACACAATGTAATAATAAAAAAACAACAAGAACAACAGTGAAAATATGGAAAGAATTTCTATAAGAAATTATTCAAGTAATTTAAATAATAATAAACAGAGAAAAATAATAATTATGAATGAAGGAAACTAATGTTAAGATCTCTATATTTTTGTTATTGTTTTAAATGAAATTAATCTAATTTTTTTGGGGTGAACACCTGAGACCAAGCCCTTTATATAAAATGACAACTAACTAAAACCCGAGAAATGCCCCCAAAAAAATAAAATACATACTAACTAAAACTTTTACTTTCGCTGTATGAATAAATATTGTACTGTAATTATACCCATGAGTTCTTAACCGGTGAAAGAGAGAGAAAGAGAGAGAGAGAGAGAAAGAAAAACCTCTAGTAGATTTTAGTCCCCAAAATTTTTACATTTTAACATAAATTAATATATAAAATTGCCTTTAATATAGACACCTTTACACCATTTACTATGCCGCACATATAAAAGAAAAAAAAAAATAAAGGTTCCAGGTTTTCACAACAAAAATATTATTATATTTACGTGTCAATGTCTTTCAATGTCTGTGTGTGTGTATGTTTGTGTATGTGTGTGTGTCTGTGTGTGTCTGTGTGTGTATGTGTCTATGTAAAATTTGCATTATTAATTCAAAGTGTCTCATTATATTAATTAAAACTTGAAAAAGCTTTATATATTTTTAGACATAAAAGGAATGAAAAAAAGAGAATAAAAAAAATATACAGAAAATACAGAAAAAAGTAAATGAAAATGAAGTAAATAAATAAAAGTTCTATTCTGGAATTAAGATTGATATCAAAACCTGCGTGAAGTAGATTTATTGTGTTTGCATGCAAGGCCATTTAAATGTACCTTTAACAAAAAACAAACACGTAAATAAATATACGTTTTACTTTGTTGTTCCCCGTTTTCCACTTTTTTTTTTTGAGACTTTTGTCTATACAACAAAAAAAGTGGTAGAAAATTTAAACAAATAAATATTATGCAATTTTAGGATTTTAATAATGTATTGAATACAAAAGTTAACATAATTAAGCAGATGTTAGTGAATATGTTGGAATTTTTCTAAAAACTATTAGGAGTTGTTTTACGTTATCAGAAATAAAGTAAACAAAATAATATAAAATTTGTCTGTCTTCAGATATTAAATTTAGGTTAAATATGGTGGTACTTGGTAGTAACCCTCTAAGTAACATTAACATTCTAAAACTTTATTTGTTAAAATAACTTAAATCAATATTTTCACTCAATTATTTTCAACAATTTCAAACTATTCATTTTAACATAAAACTAAAAAAAGAAATTTTCAACGCTTGTTGATTTCTTCGTTAAATTCAAAGATTAAATTAATTAAATTCATTAAATGTAAATATAAAATCTTGTTAAAGGAAATTCATATTTTTAACAGATTTTTGTTGGTTTTTCGAACTTTTTTTTATTCATGGGAAATCAAAAATAAAAATAAAAAGCCGAAAAGAAAAATGCCTGCAAGCAAAGTCATTTCGCCATAAAATATTCTTATTTAAAAGTTTTCTGTACATTTTTTTTTCTTATGTTTTTCTTGTTATTGAATAAATAATCTAAATTTTGAAAGAAGTTTCTTGTTTTGTTTGTTGTTTTGTTGTTTTTTTTTTGTATAAAAAGTTTTTTTCTTAAATAAAAAAGGGTGGTGGTCGCGGTGTGGGCCAAGAGTTAAAGGTGATAAGGTCAAAATAAAATTTAGAGAAGGAAGAAGTCATATAGAAATCGTTAGTAAAACAACTGAAAATATATAAGAAGAACTTTTATAATTACAAAAAAGATACATAAGGATTTGACTTGTGCGGTTAAATTATTTTAAATTATTTAATAAAGCAAACAATGTTCAACGTTAAACATGAAACTGTCAATTATATTTTACCCCTATTTTATTCTAACAAAAAGATATTTTATCCTGTTCAAATTTTTTTTCTTTTCTTTTCTTTGTTTTCTTCACTTTTTTCATTTTCTTTTCCCCCTCACCTCCTTTTTTTTGTCTTTACCCCGTTTATTTTTTTTCTTTTTTTGATTTTCATTTAACGTGCCAGTTAGAAGCCAATTTTGATTAATTATATACGACAAAAGGTATATTCTAGTGTATATTTTATAATCGAACCGAGAACAAAAAAAAAACCTAAAAAGAGGAAACCTTTTCTTCCAGTTTTTTTTTACTGCGACAATTGGATTTATATTATAAAAGGAAAAGCCAAAAAAGAGTTTTCTTCACCCATTATATAAAATTGTATATGCGTATAAATGAAAAATATCATAAGGAAAAATCTGCGGCTGCGTTCATTTATTTTGTACGTACGTTTTTTGAATTTTGATTGACAAAAAAAAAATCATAAAGAAGAAGAATAAAGTGAAACGCGGTTTATATAAATATTGTTACACACACTTTAATATCCTACGAGTCGTGTATATTTATTACAGAAATATTATTATTAGACAAAAAAAAAACAAAAGAATAACAAGAGGAAGTCTTTCTAAGTTATAAATTATGAAGAAGTTTTAGGTTTAAGATTGAATAATAAATAGATGGATACAACAAGAGTTACAAAACAGTACCTACTACCTGCCTATAATTCTGATTCCAGTTATTCTGTAATAATTTTAGAAACGGATATACAATGAACATTGAATGCTTTATTATGAGGGTGATGGTTACTAGAAAATGGAGTTAAATCAAATAAAAGAAAAGAAAAGAAAATCAATTTAATTTCGTGGGAATAAAAAAAAGGGTGGAAAGAAATTCCGTTTTTTCTTTCTTAATAATAAAAATATACAAAATTCATGTAATATTTATTTGCGTATACAACATAATTTTGACTTTCATCGTTCACTGTACTTTATTTTTCTTCTACTTCTTCTTCTTCTTCCATCGTTTTTTTCCCATTTTCATTTTTCTTTCTTGTTTTTTTTAGCGCAATGCAGTTACACTCGTAAAATGTTATAAAATATTTATAATAAAGACTACCTACTTTGCTGTCTGTTTTCTTTTTCCTTCATTCATTTAAATTTCGGAGAAAATCAACCATTTTTTCTTTTTTTTTCTTTTCATCTTTTGATATTTAAAACGTCAATCCTGAATTGTTATTTTATATTTTATGGAATTAAATAAATGACAAATTAAATTTATAGTAAAAGTTCAAAAATCGACCAAAATAATAAATCGATCTCGTACGACAGAGAGAGAGAGAGAGAGAGTGATGAGACAGATGAAGAAAAGAGAGGCATTAAAATAATTCAAGTTAACGTTAAAAAGAGGATAATTTAAAGCAATTTGGTATTTTGGGAGTTACAATATAAGGAAAAAAGGTTATCGCATTCAAAATACACGTATTCCTCTGTGTACAGATTTGAAATTTTTTTTTAGTTCGGCACAATATTTTTCGTGAAGAAAGTTCTTAATTTGCATTGAATCTACGTCATTGGAATAGTAAAAAAATTACTTAAATATAGAACATAAAATAAAAGTTTCTTCCAATAATTAAAAATACAATTTTATTTTCTTTAATCTATAAATTTGAATGACTTCAATCATTTCTATTGATTATTTCACAATATTTTGTTAATTCAATAAAATCAAGAAGAAACTTTTAATATTCTTTATTTGAAATATGATGATTCTGACATCTGAACATGAACAGTTCTGCACAATCAATGAAATTGATGAATTATTTATTTATTGATAAACTTGACTGCATTTTAAAGAATTATTACGATATTGTTCAAATATCCGCAATGACATTTTGGATTTATAGAAAATATAATCAAAGTTTAACGTTGACAAGCTTTTATTCTTCTTCTTCAATTTTTAATGCTAGAAGATTCTTAGTGTATTTTGCGCTAATGATTTGCTAGCTATCGTTGCTGATAAACGTGTCAATGTAGATGACAGTTCGTGTCGCAGTCATATTTTTAATATTTAAAAAAGAAATTAAACGCATTGATTTGAATCAAAAATTAGCAAGAGGGAATAAATTTTCTAATTGAACCCAAATGATGTTAGATTGTTCTAAAAATTGATGAAAAATGTATATTACAACTGACACTGTATCCTGGAAACATTAACATTATAAATTTTATATAGATGTCATGTCTCAGTTAATAACTTTTTAATAATTTTAATTTTATTTCCAGAAAATGAAGAAAAGTCAGTCAAGTCCATACCAAAAGAAACATTTTTTATTTAAATTTAAATATTTTATAAAAGTCAAGGAACCCAACCAACCAACTTTTTTTTTTGTTTTACGAAAAAAAAAACAAGAAAGAAGAAATTAGGGAGCAGACGGTTATTTTATTAATAAATGTAAGAAAGAGATGGAGTACTTCAACCTCAACCTTTTACCTTATTTGCATAAATAACAAAAATTTGTTAGAATTAAATATAAAAATTGAAGATATAATTGTCTTAATTATTTATTTATTATACCAAAAGTTTTCTTCTCTTTTTTCTAAAGCAAAAATGGGAAAATGGGAAAGAAAAAAAAAGTTTTAAGAGTTAGTTAATTGTTTCTTATTATATAAAATTTTAACGTCCATACACGTTTAACATTTACATTATTAGTCTTATGTCAAAATGAAATTGGATCTTAAAGTTTTCATAAAGTATATATTTATACATTATTAGAGTGAAAGGAATTTAGTAATATTTTATGTTGTGTAGGTAGGTAGAGAAATTGTTATAAAATTATAATTTATTACTTGGATAAAATTGTTAAGGAAAAATGAGAAGTTATATATGGTAGAAAGAAAATTACCGAGAAATTGATATTCTATTGTATTAAAATTGTATATCTTAAAGATTGTGTCATTTAATGCGGCATATTGTAATTCACAATGAGATCAACACTTCAAATTTTGTTTGTGATAAAAATAAAAATGCTGTTTTTATAAAAAAATAGAATAATTTTCTTATAAAGGTTGAACTTGTTTGTCATCTTTTTGTATTTTAATGGTCAATTTATTTTGTCTCAAAAGGACGCTTAAGCAGGTAGCACATCACAATCCTTGTACATGAGTTATTACTTTGTTAAAGCACGTCTGACTCTCAATCATAGAGTCATGAATTTTATACCATCGCTGTTGAAAATAATTGGTTTGAATTTCATAAAAAAATAAAAGTAAAATAATTCGTGTTTGTAACTAGGGTCTTTTAGTATAGTAAGACGTTAAATAAAACACCGAATATTAATTTGTACGTGTTAACTTCCAATAATAATTAATCAACAAATAAATTAGAAATATTTTTAACAATGTTTTTTGTTGTCGTTGTTATTTGTTGTGTTTCGTAGAAGAAAACTAAAAAAAATCATTACTAAGAATATTCATTATTTATTGTGTTCTCTTTAAAGAAACAGAAAAAACGAACAGTAAAAAGTATTTCAAGACAATTATAGTAGATTAGTAATAATTGTCTTCAGTATTTTTTTATTATGTAATTCTGCAGTAAACTACATTATCTACATTCACCTTTAACATACTATTTTGTTGTTGTTATTGTTGTTGATTTGTTTTATTTTATAAAATTAAATGTAACAAGATCATGCAAGTTGTCTAGAAATAAAAGCAAGTACAACAATTGTAATACAGACAATAATTTTCATTGCAATTAAATGTAATTTTAAACAGAATAAGGAAAGAACGTGAAAAATAAGAAATAAAAATGGTTTGAGGGGTAGTGTATGGGTGGGTTTTCATAGGAGGTGAAAAATGAGAACAGAGTAAAAAAAAATTGTATATTCAAAGTTGAAATCGTTTGTCGCGTTGTTTTTTTTTTTTAAACAAAAAGAAACATATAAACTCAAGAGCATATGTACGTGATGATTGCCTTGACAATATAGAATTTTTTTTTTGTTCTTTCTTTGAAAGTTAAAAATACATATCCTTGTAAAATACACAAAATAAAGGATGAAGAGAGGGAGAGGGAGAGGGAGAGGGAGAGAGAGAAAAAGAGAGGAAGAGAGACTACTTGAATTTCCTTTTTCAATTTTACAAAAGAAAGATAAAAATGCAATCATCCGCGTATATACACAACTATACGTTAAGAAAGTACGCGACATATATAAATTAAGGCATTGTACGAATACAAAACACTTCTTTTCCCTTAAAATTAACTTCAACTTCATAAATTATATTTAGAAAATTAAGTTGAATACTTTCCATCTTTCATTTTTTTTCCTCTTCCAATTTACTAAATATCTTTATGGTTTTTCCATTTCACAACAAATTCCATTTTCTTTCAACTTCAAATAAAGCTTCCTATAATCTCAATGAAATTCTTATACTTTTTTTTCGTTCGCACTTTTTTTTATGTTTCATTTTTTCAGTTGTTGGGTTGGGCAAATTTTTTTAAGTAATTTATTTTTGTTACAAAAAAAAACAACAAACAGAAGAAGAAAACTTCCTTTCCGACCACGTGATAAATTGCTTAAAAGTTTGAACGCGAAAGATATCTATTAAGTCGAAAGTATTTATCATTTTGTTTAAAAAGAATTCTCATTTTAAAAACATAAATTTTCATTTAAAGAAGAACAACAACACTCAAAAAAAAATTCTTAATTCAGCTCTAAGTTATTTAGATATTGAGAGTTTATTTATTTATTTATTTTTTGTTTGTTACAAGAATTTAAATCATACAATTTAAGTAAATTTCAATTTAATTAAATTTAGTGAAGAATATTTTGAAAGTTATTCAACAATTTCATGTTTAACTTTTAGGCAGACAGAGATAGATAAACTAATGATGTTAGCCAATGGATATTCTTGTATTTTACTTATATATTTTGTTGATAACAATTAGGAACTAATTGACATTCTATTATTTATAATTTAGCAGCTTTTTTAGTTTTGAAAATTCTTTCAAACAAATTAATCGAGAAATGTTTGAAATGGAAAATTATTCTAGAAATTTGGAAAATCCTTTGTTTTTTATAGAATTTAATACAAATTTTTGGATTAAAATTTTAAAAACACAAAATGACGTTTATGACAGAAAGCCCTTACAAAAGATTTACAGTGAAAAATTTTAATCCATGATGTTGTAAATGTAAAAAAATGCTCTAGAATTTAAAAACAATCAAAATAATTTTTATCAGGTTAACTATGAATATTAAGGATAAATCTTCAGAAACATCCTTAAAGTAGTCACAGCATTATTGAGGTAAATTTATTTATGACATTGTTTATAGCTTTGATATTTTATACTTCACCAATATTTTTTGGTTAACTTTTCTAATAATAATAATATCAAATAAAATCTAATCAATATTTTTGTAAGACATTTTTTTTTCTTACTTCTTATTTTATTATAAAGCACACTTTGTCTCTCCCCTCTTTAACAATTTATAAAACATCCTTTAAAATTTTCAGTTCATTTCATTAAAATAAATTTCTAGACTTCAATTGTTCAATTGTTCAACTGTTTACTTGAAACTCTAAGGAAAAAAACAACAACAATAAAAAGAATTAAATTCACTTCATGAAGAAACTAAAAAGTATGAAGACTCAATATAATAGTGCAATGCTGTTGGTGATAATTTATAAAGGAATAAGAAAAAGTCTTAATGGTGAAGAGATACCTACAGGAGAACATTTTTTTGTTATTTGAAATGAAATCTCTTATAATTAGATTTTTATTCAGTTCTATGAATAAGCCGGAGTACATATAAGTAAAGTTATATGAAAAGAGACAATAATTGTTTAAGATTTTTGTTTCATCTCATTTTAAATTGTTTAAGTTTCTGTTTTATTTTTTTCTTGTGCTTTATATTTCATTATACTTCGTAGATGCGATGTACAATGATTTATTTTTATATAATATTACCCCCCACTCATGCACAATATTGCATTTTAAACAAAACGAGTCGTATAAAATATTATGTTTCTTTTCCCTTATTTTTCTCTTGTTTATTTTTTTGTTGTTGTTTGTTGTTTATTTTTTTGTGTTCGAATTTTTTTTTATGCATACATAAATGTCATCATTTGTTTAGCATTTTCTTGTTTGGGAATGCAGGTATAAAATGGATTATCATAAAAAGCGGATATATTTATATTTTTTTTCTCTAGAAAAATGAGAGGATTTAGAATTTTGTTTTATATTTTTCTTTCTTCTTTGTTGTTGTTGTTGTTCGTTTCATTTTCTTTTTTTTTTCCCTTTTTACTATTCTTGTAGTTACTGCTATTGTTGTTGTTGCTGTTGTTATTATTATAAAAATAGGAACATTTATGCATTTTTATATTTTTCAAAATATAGGATTAAATTGTACTATTTTGTTTGTTTGCTTCTTTTTTTATTTTTGTTGTAGTGATTTCCTTTCTTTTCTCTATTTTTTTTTTTCTTCTTACTTTCTTCTTGAGATTTACAAAATTCCTTAAACATTTAGAATACTCTTGTGTATGTGTGTGTGTGTGTGTGTGTAATAATATGAGATGGATATGCAGATCGTATAAATATATTTATAGTCTTTTTAGCTTGATAACAAAATAAAATAAAATTCCATTAGGATATTCTTTTCTATTTTGGGGAAAGTCCTTTTTTTCCTTATAAAAAATATCAAACAAGACATAATAATTTTCATCTCTATCTAGATTTTACAATGATCTGCACTGAAAATACAAAATCGCACATATAAGAGAAAGTATAAAGAAGATTTTCTTTGGTAATCAGTTATATAACATTGATGGATATTCTAAACAAGAAAATCTAAAAGGTAACAGAAAGATATTATGGTGGATTTCATTTTGTGATGACATTCTTTTTTATTATATTAAAGTTTTTTATGACTTTTGAACAAAGTAAATAAATAAAATTAATTAAAATTGATTTATTTCTGATTCAAACATTCACAGGAACAGTGTCAGTTTTTGTATTGAATTTGTATTTTATTTCTTAAAGAAACCATAAGTAATGAAATTATGACCATGTAGTGCGGTCGTTCAATGAAATAATTTAACTTTATCAAAAATTATAAAATTTCTAAGAGAAAAAAAACAACCAAATTCAAATCAAATAAGATTGATTAAATTACAAGGTTGTAAGTGGAATGCTTCAGTCGAGTATAAGAATAAATATTGAAGATTTTTATACCAGAAAAATATTAAATCAATATTTAGTCTGTATTATTAATATTTGAACAAGATAATTAACTTGAGTATCGATTATCTTTTCAACCAGGATATTCAACATTCAATGTTTTCTGATATGGCAATTTTTAATGAATTCATCAAGTGTACATTTTTTTTCTATTAAAATTTCAAAACGTTTGTTTTAAAAAAACATCAACATGAGAAGAAGCAAAAAATAATACAACATAAAAACAAGATAATCCACGAATCTATCGTGTTTTCATTTCTTGAACGAAAATTAGTTTTCTTTTTGTTTTTTGGGTTTGTTATTTATTTATACGTTTGAAGACTTTATTATAAAAGTTGAAAATTTTGTGTGTCTCTGACAATCATATTTAATTAAATAACAGAGCAGATAAACATAAAGTTCAATGTTCTTAAATGAAAAGAATGAAATAAACAAATATTATTTTCCTTTAATAATTTTAAAAAAAGACAAGGAACACAACAGAAGGAGCAAAAAAAAAACAAACACGTGAGTTTATTGCACTCCAACAAAATATCTCTAACAACCTAATGATAAAGAGTTTATTGAACTGATTCCACCAAAAACAAATCTATGATTTAATTGAAACTGTCATATTCATAGGTAAACAATTTTTGAATTTTAATCGTGGTTTGGAGAGGGTCGAGAAGATTTGGAGAATTGATAAATAATTATCTCTATAAAATAATTAAATACACCATTTTATTTTTGGTAATAAATTTTCATATAAATAGTTTTATCCTAAAGGCATTTTAATTATTTGTAACAATCTATTTAATTAATATTTTAAGATTAACATAATTTAAATAAAATAACAAGATATAAATTAAATCTATCAAATATTTACGTTTTAAATAATCGCGTTTAAATTTCTATAACAATAAGAACTTTTCTTGTAATAAACTTAATAATTTTTAGAATAAGGGGGATTGGGGTGTGATGAGAATAAATAAGAGTTGTAGGATGGAGTTGGGAAACAGAGACAACCGGAGTAAAAATAAAATGGGGGAAAAAAAGTGTAAAACATTGATTATGATCAGTTTGTTTCGTTTTTTTTTTGTCTTCATAATTTAAAGAGAAAATAAAACGGAAAAACAAAAAATAATTAAAATTCAAAAACGTTGCTAAAAATATATATTTTCTCCTACTTACATTTTTTTCTTCTTCTTCTTTTTCTTCTTTTTGTTTCAAAAAAGATTTCAAATAAAGGAAAAATCGAAGAAAACAAAATATAAAAATGGATGGATAAAAAGGAAAAAAAAGGAATGAAAATGCTTCAATATATAATGGCAACAAAATAAAAGGAATAAAACTTGAGATTTTACAAAAGATTTTCTTATTTTCCCTTTTTTCTTTTTTGTTTTTTGCTGTTTTTGTTTTTGTTTGTTTTTATTTTTTATCAACGTTAAGGAGTTTTAAAAAACATGGTTAAATAAGTATAATAATGTTGAATCCATACGTTGTTATGTATTATTTATACATACAAACACACAAACAGAAACACACACACACACACACACACATTTCCACTTAAATCGAACATAAAATAAACGTGAGCGAGTGGATATTTTTGTCTTGTACTTGAATACTTCTACCTCCTCTCCTTTGTCCCTACATTATTTCCGATATTTTTAAAAATATTCGTTTTTTGCTTTCGTAAACAAATAATGAAGAATGAAAGAAAATAAAACAAAGTGAATATCTATAAATATCTTGTGATCCTCTTTACCCAAAAATAAACATTGCATTTGACAAATTCATTAAAATTCTTTAAAAACAGATGGAAAAATAGAAATTTGGAATAAAGCTTTTGTGCTTTGATTAAAAATTATAAATTTCAGAGTTCTGAGATTTTTGTTATTATTTTTTTTTGCTTTAATAATTAATGATTTTATTTCATTGAAAATGTTGTTCTCATTATTATTGTTGCTGCTGTTGTTGTTGGAAAAATGTCTTTCATCAGTTTTTTTCCCTTCTTTTCTTTTATTATTATTTTATTTTGAATTTTTATTTATTTTTTTTTTTTTTCATTTTGTTGTTGTTGTTCTTGTTGTTATTTTGGATCAAACGAAAATTTTCTGTTTGTCTTCTTGTTTACTTTCATTGTTTATCAAATGTTTTGTAATTTGAAGCTTTTAGTCTCTTAAGTATAGGATATAACAACAAAAAAAAAACAGAAGCTTTGAAGTATTTATGGCGCGCGTACTAAATTTATAAAATTAATTTTTTTAAAAATAAAAGAAGAAGAAGAAGAAGAAAATGTTAGTATGAAGAAGAAGATTGAAAATAAGTTCGATTATTCTTGGTGTATCAGATCGTTTATTTTGAAATAAGAGAAAATAAAAAACAGAGTGAGATAGAGATAAAAAAAACTGTAGGTTGTATCTGATTTTGTGTTTTCATCTTTTTCCCGTTTTTTCTTTTATTTTCATGAAGGGGAAAGAAAACGTTTTAAACATTCCTCAATCAAACAAAACTAAAATAAAAAAAAAAAAACCAGAAAGAAAGAATTGTATATTTGAAGATAGATGAATACATTTTGTTTCAATGTCAGATCCTATTTTAGGGGTTGTTAGGTTCGTTTTTATTTATTTATTTTTCTTCTTCAACTTCTTGTTCTTATTTTGATCGAGAAAATTTTCTAAGAGGGTTTATAAAGAAAATGAAAAGGTACACGAATATAAATCTTCTATAATTTTTAAGCTGAATACGTAAAACTATTTAACGAGGCGATTTCTTATTTTCTTCTTACTGTTTTTTTTCTCTCTTAAACCATAAGAAAAAACGAAAACGAAAATGTTATCCGATAATTCTTATAAATTTCCCTAGAATGATCAATTTTAGTTTTCATTTTATTTGAAGACTTGTTTCTTCCTCTTAAAAATAAAAATATTTCTTTTCCCTTTTAAACCTTGATTTCTTCCTCTCAATTTTCTTCCCATGTTCTGTCTTTTTTCTTTTTTTTTTTGCTTTCGATATTTTTTTGTTTTTGTTTTTTATTTATTTCCATTTTGATAAAAGCTTACTTGAATAAAATAACAATTTAGCTTATTACATGAGTGAGAGAAAAAACCAAAACCAAACCAAAAAAAAAAAACTTATATTACCCTCTCTCCACCTCCAATCCCCTAATTCTGTTCGCTCTTTTATTTTTATTTCCTTTTATTTTTATTTTTTGTTGTTGTTTTATTTTCTTTTCTTTTCTTTCATTTCTTTTTTTTTTTTTTGTTGTTGATGCCTTACATTTTCAAACGATAAATAGAGAATAAATGGGAAATAAAATTGAAAACGAATATAAGACAATTTCTATTGATTATATGAATAGAATAAAAATATTTATCATCATAATAAGCATAACACATTAAACTATAATAATTCTGGTTGTTATTAATTTTATAGGAAATAAAAGGAAGAAAAATAAACGCACGCAATGGTTTATCAAAAAAAAATAATCAAACATAATCATAATAATAATAATATTAAAAGGGAGAAGAAAAATTGGAAATCTATAACTAGTGTATATTCTCTTTCTCTCTCTCTCTCTCAATATCTCTCTCTTTTAGTATCGAGTTCTCATTCTACATACATTTACTCTATTATCAATATTTTCATAAATTTGTATAAATTTGATTTGAGAAAAAAAAGAAGAAAAAACCGAAAAGAAAGCAAAAAATGAAAGAATGAAAATATTATACATGAAAAACAATTTGTAACAAGGATCAGCATAACACCTTATTAATTCATCGGAATATGTTTTTTACGGTGGTTTTTTTTTTCTTTCTTTACTCTGTTTTTCTTGTTTTTCTTTCTGGCGAAAATCTCGCTTAGTAATCATGAAAAATGTGTAGAATAGTGATGAAAAAAAGAAAGAAAAGAAAATATACAAGAAGAAGTTTTTTTTTTTTATTTTGATGAGGGAGGATTGTGGATAAGGCAGTTTTAGAAGTATGAGCAGGAAGTGATGGGGTTGAGGAAAAAATAAAGAAAATTTCGGTATATGTTTATAAAGATTGGTGAGTCATGCATACATATGAGATGGTTTTAGTGTTAAAGACAGGTATATAAAAGACTGCCTATAGATCAGTACAACACAGAAAGAATGAAAGAAAGAAGAAAAAAATAAAAAATATCCTATACACAGCAAAAGGATAAAAAAAAAACTAAAAGAAAAAAAAAATACATGAGTGAATAGAATCACACACATACACACATGCACACATACACACATGCACACACACACTGATAGAGAAAATACACGTAATAGTATATAGGCAGTATTTTTATAAAGAACTTCTTTCTTTTTCTGTATTTTTTTTTTTCACGGATAGGTACAAAAGCAAATAACCAACGGAAATCGATAGGTTATTTGAATGGAAGAGGCTTTTAGCTTTATATTTTTCAAAAAAAAAAAATAGAGAGAGAGAGTGAGAAGAAGAAAAAGGAGTAAGGTTTTTTTTTTTTATGTATATTATACGAATATATAAGGTAATATAAGGTAACATACCTACACCAAAATAAAAAAAAAACGGAAAACGAAAAACATATCAGTGTTAGAATAATACTTTGGATTGGATGAAAAATATTTATACCAAAAGATGTTTGTAAGAGAGACTGGGTTATGTGTTTGGGTTAGACGTAAAAAAAAAAGCATACATATAACGTAAAACATAATATTACATTATAGATTGAATTTAAAGAAAAATAAGAGGAAAATAAAAACGAAAAAAAAAAACGTGAACGCAAATAATATTAAATTACAATAAAAATTGAAAATGGAAAGAAATAAAAACTTTAAAATCTTTTCCATCTTTTCTTTCCTTTCGTTGTTTTTTTTTTTTTTTGATGGAAGGGAAAATATGTGATTGGTGAGTAAATTCATTTTAGGTTGAGTTAAAAGTCAGATAAAATAAAAGATTTATTTTTAAACTGTCTTTAAATTCTTTACTGCGACAATTTCTAATTAGGATTTTTTGTATAAATAAAAACTTTTTTGCAAAATTATTCATTAAAGAAATTTAATCTAAAAATAATTTTTCTTTATAAAAACTTTAACAAGATGATTGACTCAAAACAACAACACAACTAAAACTGTCAAAGAAAATTTGTGTTGACAAAAAAAAAAAAAGAAAACAAAATAAAATACTTTACTGTAAACGAAGCATAAAATGTTCTCGATTATGGTGGATTGAGTTGAACCTTATGTTTTCTTCTTTCTTCTTTTCTTTTATTTTCCTCTCTTTTTTTTTCTTTTTCCTTCTTTTCTTTCTTGCTTCTTGTTATATTTTGATATAATGTAGATATAAGAAGTGACGTCACAACAGAATATCATGTTCAGACAGATAAAGTTGTCTTTTTTTTTATTCTGAAAATTCAAGGTTATAACATCACACATCACGCACCTGGTTGTATAAGAAGATGATTTCAATAATACATAAAACTGACAAAACAGAAAGTTGAAGAATTTTTCACTTAAATAAAAAACAAAATTTTTGATCTGATTTTCTTTTCTTCCACACTTTCTTTTTGTTGTATTTTTTCTACTTTTCCCTTTTTTTTTTTGTTGTTGTGACAAAAGAAAACGAAAACGAAAACGAAAAAAAAAAAAAGAAAAGGAAAGGAAAAGAAACACACAACGTAAAATAGGTTATTAATCAGAATAAGCACGAACGAATTTTGTAACATTCATTTCCATTCTATTAATCTTGTAAAATAAATTGGACCCTCAACATTTTCTCATACACACTGATATCAAATATATACAGTAAGAGTGAAAGTGAGAGAGACAGAGAGATAGAGTGAATGAGATTTTAACCTAATCGTAATAACTTCCATTTCCACATAAAGATGAATATTTTATAATCATCTTTACATTTTATAAGTTTATAATAAAGTTAAAAAGAATCTCTTTTATTATTATACATTTTTGAGATTTGTTTCCGGGTTCAATAATATTATTATAAATTATACTTAGTTCGCCACTCATATTTACAAGACCCCCCTTCACAAAAAAAACCCCACCATTTTATTTTCATGCACGATATTCGGAAGTCATGCGTCGCGTACATATTTACGTTTATACAGAAAATAATATATACTAGGGCATAGGGGCCGGGAAATAAGCAATTTCCATACATAAAAAGAAAGAGAGAGAGAGAGAAAAAAAAGAAAACATTCCACAAAATCGTTTTTCACTTTATTCAAATTTTCATATGAAGAAAAGGGGGAGAGAGAGAAAGAAAAAATGGAATGAAGAAGAAATCTTTCAGTTTCCACTTATCTAAATTTCATTAGAAATTATGATAATAGTTTTGTATTTTTTTTTCTTTCCCTAAAGAAAATTGGAAAAATATTTATATGCTTTCTCAGGTTAGATTATCTCTTCTATACATAGATCAGAATACATTTTTTTTTCTTGTTTCATTTCAATGAATTTTGGGATAAAAGTCTGCTCTCTTCTTCTGCTACTTCCTCTTCTTTTTTTAGATGAAGTTCCAAATTTACTTCTATCTTTCTTTATTTATTTGTTTTTTGTTCTCTTGTACTTTTTGGTTTAGTTACAAAAATACGCACACACACACACACACACACATGTGTCATACAGTCACCCTTAGATACACAATTGAATTTTTATATATGGATATATTTTTGGTATAAAGATAAGGAAAGTATGGTTCTTTCTATTTTACTTTTCTTTTCTTTCTTTTCTTTTTTTTACCGTTTTTTTTTTGTGTTGTGTTGTATATGGCAATAGAGATGGACCCGGCACACCTTTCATAATGTATAAAAATATCTAGGTCACACTAATCCATTTGGCACATGTTTCCTAATACTTTTTTACAGTACACACACGCTATACATTAAATGAATTGTAATATTCATATATACATAATGGATATACAAAATTCTGTCAATTTAATCGATATAATCGATTTATTTTGTGAAATTTATGAATATTATTTTTTTGTCGATTTTTATTCTTTTTTTTTCATCCAATTTTGATTGTTGTCTTTTAGGTTCAATAATTTATTATTATTTATTGTATTGGATCCCTTTTAGATGAAAATTGCTTTATAAATTTGTATAAAGAAGATTTTTCAAGTATAATTAACTAATTATATCACATGATTAAATGTAAGAAATTCATGAGAATATATTTTCAATAAAAGTGATAACAATTCATTCATTCTTTCATCTAATAAATAACACGAACATAATTTAAATTAATTTTCAAACTTTTGAGTTATTTGTTAACTACAATTTGCTAATAAATTAATTGAATTTATCACAACTGGATATTTATAGATTGGGTATTGGGGAAGATCTCAGTTATGTGTTGAGATAATTGAATGAAACAAGAAATCTTTAATATTATCTTTTTGGAACAAAAATTGTTCTGGTTTTAATTCCAGGTTTAAAATTTTGATAAAATAATTCTCGTTAGACATAATTTTTTCTTTGAATTTTTGGTGAGATTTTAAAATCTTTAATTCATGAAATTCATACCAAAAAAAAAAGGAAAAATGAAAATTGAATTTCCCACGTTATATTTTGTTTGCAAAAAGCAAAAAAAAAACAAAACACAATCAAATTAGCTAATTAGTTTATAATTTTGTTTGATTTTACATTATGAAAAATCTCTTTACTGAAATCGTGAATTAATCTTAAGTCAATTTGTATAAAAAATAATCGATTTATAATTTTTCATTATAATTTTTATAATGTCCTTCATCATTTAAACACAGTAGAAGTGGGTGAATTGAAAAAAACAATGTTTCAGAATACACGCACCAAACAAACGATATTTTGTATGTTAGAGGTCGTTGTGATTTTGGTATTGTTACAACCCATAGGAAGAAGAAAAAAAATGTAGTAATAATTGTTTGATCGTTTTTAGAGAGAGTTAACCTTATGTCCTAACTTATTAGACCTTACACGCACACAAAAATTTAACCTCACAACAAAAACAGAATTTACACATATACGAACATACATACAACATACACACACACACACATCATACAGAATATATATAATGAATGTATAACAACAACAACAGCAACAAAAAAAAGAGCCCGAGGTGTTATTGTTTTTTCATGTGCGAGATAAAAGTTTCTTTTTTCCCCTAATTTTCTTCTTCTTCCTTTTTTTCTTCTTCTTCTTCTTCATCTATTTTTCGTTTTGTGATTTTCCTTTTTACTTCCTCGTACAAAAATAAGGGACTTTTATTAGAGAAGCCATCTCGTGTGTTTTTTTTTTTGTTTATCAATGAAATATCAGACAAGAAAAAGCAATCTGTTCACTTTGGAATTTAATACAATACGTTAGGATGGTAGGACGTGCTTTGACGGCCTCAAAAACTCAACCCTTTTTTTTCCAAAAAAAGAATAAAAAAACCAGGAAAAAATACAGAAAAAACCTCTAACCTTTTGCCCCTTTACATTTATACATTTTTCTTCTCCCTAATAAATGGATGTGTGAAAAATATTTGAGTTTTCAGTGACAATTATATCATAAAAAAAGAAACACGATGGAAAAAGTTTTTCTGTATTTTTTTTTACGTTTTTTTTTCGTTTTTTTTTCTCTTTTCCCTTTTTATTTTTTATTTTATTTTATTTTTTTCGTTTGCTTCTGAATTTCAATTTATTCGCCCACATTCAATGTGAAAAACATTTTCTCTATATTCTTTTTTTCCACTTCGTCTTCGTTCATTTTCTCTTCAATGTATATATTCCACGATTTTGTCGGTTTCCAATTGATAACAGAATGAAGGGAAAGAAAAAGAAGTAAAACTGTGAAGGGATTTTCTCCCACTCTTCATCATTGCTTTCAGTATTTTCTTTTCCTTTTTTTTCTTCTTTTTTTTTTGCTACTACAGAAAACGTGACATATTATTAGGATTGTGATATTTCAAAATCAAATAATCAGAAAAGACGAATAAGAAGAAGAAGAGAGAGAGAGAGAGAGAGAGACAGAAGAAAATGTAATAAATAAAAATATCCCTAAGGGAGAAAGAAAATAAAGAAGAAAAATAACCGAATACGTATAGTTGGATAGTTTTTACTTTGTTTGCACTTATAAATATTTTTTTTTCTTCTTTACGTTCTCTTTTGGTCATATATTTATTATGGATAGATAGATATTATTATTGATAATTTGACTTGACTTGAAAAAATAAGGAATCATATATAGAAAGAACACAAACATAAATACTACACACATGACAAACATACATGTAAAAGTACTGACATATATAAAAAAATGTATAGATAAAAACCATCTCGTCATTAATTATTCATGAGCATAAAAATAAATAAAGGTTATGTATAGGTAACTATACCCTATATCTGTTTCATATATAAATTTCACCCCACCCCCACCACCCTTTCACATATGTACTCTCCCTCACACTCTTATTATATATCCAACAAAATATCCTCATACCAAATGATAGAAAATTGATGATATTGACAGAGTGAAGTAAACTATACAGTTGTTGTTGTTGCTATTGTCGCTTGATAGAAAAGTATATTAATACCACTAAAAATATCTATGAATGTATATTTTGTCATCTCATCTGGGTCCATACAATAATTTTCCATTTCCATAATATTAAAATTAATTATGATTAAATTGGTCGTGTGTGTGTGTAGTTATTTTTGTTGTTGCTTTTTTCCTATTTTTATTTTAGATTTTTCCCATTAATTATTTTTGTGTTTTGAATTCTATAATTATTATGATTTTGAGGATAATTCATATTCAGATTGTGAACAAATAGAGAAATATGTCTGACTACTTTAATTCATTTGGATCATGAGTTCAATTTCATTTTGATATGATACGAGATCAATAGTGTAATAATTAAAATCTAAAACTTTGAGTGACTATTTAACCAAAAATCAATTTAAATCACAACAAACCTAATTAATATATTATTTATATTTTCCTAGTGACTGTTCTTCTGTTTTTTTTTTAGATGGATAAAATATCAGTAAATGAATTTCCTGTTACAATTAATTATTTTTTATTTTATACAAAATATTTAATCAAAAATTGTAAATTTATGACTTTTTAGAATTTTTATGACCAAACGTATAATTTTCATTAAATTTAAAACAATTTTATCGTTTTCATGTTAGCACTTTACACACACATAAAAATTAAATCGTTTAGGATTTTTATCCATCCAGAAATACAATTTTGTATCAAAATTTAATTGGAATAATTTTTTTAATTGAATTTTATACAAAATAAAATGTTCAGATTAAATCTCTTCAAATTCATTTAAATTCGGAAGAATTTTATACAGAACAATCTCTTTAATGCATTCATCAGACATAACATTAAATCCAATTAATTAATTAGTTATTCAGTCATCATCCCATCCACAGTTCAGTTAAAGAATCTATTCAGATGAACAGATGTACAATTTTCTACAAAATATTCTAGCTAATCAATGTTGTTGATCCATCATTTTTTCTACACCTCAAAGCAGATTTTTCCTAGCTTGAAATTTAGAAATTCAAAATATTCTTATTTTTGGAATTAAACCAATCGGTTTAACGTGAATTTTATTCGATATATTTTCTAATTTATTTATAATTAGTTTAAAATTAATGAATTATTATAAGATAAATTTTTCAATCAAGACATTTAATTTATTCCAAAAAATATTGAATTCTTCTTTTCCTTGAACAATAAATAATGAGAAAAAAAAGTTGTAACATAATTTTTCCTTTAAATTTCCTTTCAGTCATAAAGAATGAGTAAATTCATTCAATCGATTGAATGACAATCTAATCTGACAAAATATAGATACATCATTCCAAAATTTTCATGTAAACATTACCTTGACATCAAACGGTATTAAAGTTATCTTATCCTGGATGAGGATGTGAGGATGATACAATATTCTCCACCTTTTTCTTCCTTCTCTTCTTCATTCTCCTTTTTACCAAAACATAATATTTTTGAATAAAGTCTTTTAGTCATTGGCAAGAAGAAGAAAAACAAAGAGAAGAAAAAACACATACATTTCCCACACGAATAAAACTTTTTCTTCTATTTTATTTTATTTTCCAAAATTTTATTTTTCCAAAAAAAAAAAAAACGAAAAGAAAAGTGAGGGAGAGAGAGAGAGAGAGAGAGAGGAAAGGAAAATCCTAAACAAATTATATTTTTTTTTGCCTTCAAAATAAATACCGTTTTTTATTTGGATAAAAAAAAAACATAAAAGCAAGAAGAGAAAAAGAAATCTTATACTTTTCGTGTACCAAATAAATGGGGAAAAAAAACAAGCAAAAGAAAAAGAAGAAGAAGAAGAAGCACAGAGAAAAATATATACTTAGGATTTACTTTAACACACGTTTGGAATTTATTTTACAGTATTTTGTTTTGTTTTCTTTTTATTCTTTTCTTCTTATTTTGCTTCTTGTATTTTTTTTTTTTTTATTATTTATTCTTTTCTTCTTCTTTTTCTATCCCAATGTTTTTCTTTTTACATTTTTCCTTCTTTTTTTTTCCATTTTCCCAAATATTTTTTCTTCACAATTTTTTTCTATTTTTATTTTCTTGTATTTTTGTTGTTATTGTTGCATACAAATTGTTTGCAAACAACAGAAAATGAAAATTGGAAAAAAGAAAAAAAGAATTTATGTTTACCAAACAAACGTAGAAACCGCAGAAAACTACTCGTGATTTAGATAATTCTTTTAAATTCGAAGAATAATGAGTCTGCTTCTAACTCTAGGTCCTATGAGAAAGTTTTCAAGTGAAAGAAGAAAAAGAAGAATAAGAAGAATAAGAAGAAAAAGGAGAAGAAGAAGAAGAAGTAAAAAAGGTGCATAACCTAAAAATAGTTTTTATGGGAATTGAAGAGAAATTTTTGTTTCTTGTTTTTTTTTTCGATTGAAGAAATAAGATGGAAAAAATCCTTATAAAATATTGGAAAAAGAAGAAGAAGAAGAAGTTAAAGAAGATGAGGATGAAGATGGAAGGGTGAAAGAAGGGAAATAACAAAAATCAACACAGAAAAAGTAGGTTCCTTTTTTTTTATTCTAAAAAAGCATTAAAGTGTTAAATCGATAAAGTATTTTTCTCGAATGTAAGCATTCCTTCTTTTTCCTCCGTATATGAAGAGAAAATATATATAAATATTTTTCCTGGAATTTTAACTTTTCTTTCTTTCTTTCATTTTTTTTTCTGTTGGGGGCCAACTCTCTTCATTTCCAAATAATTCCTGTTATATAGACTCAAACCTCCAGTTCGTTGTTTGAAAATAAAAGAATAAAATATAAAAATACTTTTAGAAAAATTTATAAAATTATATAAATTGAAAACAGATATACATACAAACATACATGCATACATACATATATACATACACATACATAGATAAATTCTTTGTATGTAGAAATATAAGCACATATGAATGTCACATAATATATAAAATAGGGAAAAAAGAGACATTTAAACTTTTCTGATGTTCATCATATAATTTATATATTTTCTACACAGTAGGAATGTCTGTTTATTTGTTTATTATATATACACACACATACACAAACAGATACATATATATATTTATATACATAGATACATATTTATATAATGTTAAGCTTTTAAAAAGAGGATAGAAATTGGCACTTCCTATTACACAGTCTATTAACTTTCTAACCCTTTTATTACGATATAAACCACTTTTGGGACCTTTTTAATCCATATTATACATCAGATGAATTCTTTTTTATTATATTTTTTATTAAAGTGAAACGAGAGAGAGAGAGAGAGAGAGAGAGAGAGAGAAAGTGAGAGAATGAGATAGAGAAATATTTTTCAGTTATGAAAATTATAATAAAACATTAAGAAAAATATACTAAATTAATATAAATTACCATCCTCGTATATCGTAACTCATGGATTATTATTTTAACTTTTACTTCAAGTAATAAAAAAAAAAAAGTTTGTATGTCTAGATGCGTGTGTGTGTATGTTTAGAATATTTAAAATTATGGATGAAAAATATGAAATTTATTCTTTTTTCTTTTTATATATTTTTGGTTATGTTTATTTTAATCTTTTTCTCAGAAGTACAGAAAACAAAAACTAAACCTCATGAGAAGAAGTCAAGGAAGGGGGAAAAAATGTAATAAAAATGTCGCCTAATTACGTTAAATATTTTTCTAATAAAACAACTAATTAGTTATATAATTTGTGTGTTGTTGTTGTATGTTATGTGTTGTTGTTGTTGTTGGTGTGAGAGAAAGAAAAAGGAAAAACGAAATAATATAGAAATAAATTTACTTGTACAACTAATTAAGCTTAGGAGTGTTGTAAATAAATCTGCAATCTAAAATAAATAATAAAAGTTCAAAGAAAAAACAAAAAAAGAGAGGTGCACCAACAACATGTAAATGAAAATGGGGAAAGATGAGTTTCGAGGTGAGGTGGAACGATGTGATGAAAGAATATTTGAAAAGAGGGAGAATATTGAGGTTTTTCTTTTTTTCTTCCTTTATCTTCAATGAAGAGATTAACTTAAATCGTATAAATATTTAAGACTTAAAGTCTGATAAATTGAAACAAATATAACTGACCAGACACAATAAATAATGACGTTATTTCATTAAACAATCTAGATTTCAAGTAATTATGGGTTAAAGTTATACGTTATGCATTTTTAACGTCACTTAATATTAAAGTAATGGTAAATATGGAAATTTCATGAAAATATTAAATATTTCTAAAGGAAACTGTTTTCATTTAAACACGTTAATTACACGACAAGCGACAATTAAACATTTTCCTTGCACCTTATACAATAATTATAAACTTAAAGTTCTAGGGAAAATATGCAATTACAAAACAAATAAAGAATTCCTTGTAACAAAACTCAAAGGAGTTTATTTTCAACATTTTAATTATTCTGGTTTCACAAATTTCATTCATTGAATTCCTTAAATTTACTCGGAAAATATTTGAAGTTAAATTCAATTTAATATTTTGTAAGTTAAAAGGGGGAAGGAAAATAGAACCAAAAATTGAATCTATGTTTAGTTATATTTTCTACCTGTACTACCAAATTTTATGTTAAGGAAGGTTATGATTCTTTCTTTTTACTTTTTTCTAAACACAAAAAATAAATTTCAATCATTTTCAGGAAATATTTCAGAACTTTTCATTCTTTTCAATCCTAAAAAAAGAAGAATGAAAGAATGGAAAAAAGGAAGAAGCCAAATTTATTTTGGTGTTCATTTAAATTAAAAATCATTTTTTAGAAAATATTTTTAGCTTTTTGTCTTTTAAGAAATAAATAGAAGAAGAAGAAGAAGAAGAACATGCCGATGGCAGACAAAAATGACAATAATTTTTCTTACTTTCTATTAAAGGAATGAAAATGTATATGAAGGAATTTTGTTAATAATTATTTAGCAAAAAATCTATACCTTAGTCATTATTATAATATTTATTATAGCAAATCTATACGACTACAACTAACAAGATCACAATAAATCATATTTTGACCATTGTTTTTATTTCTTCTTTTGTTCGTGGTTTCACTATGCCACCCAAAAGCAAAAGAAAAATAACAGCAACCTACACCACCAACCAAATCACCTTCATTCAACCACAATTTCTCGTTTAACAAACATTTTATGTTTTCTTGGTTCCTTAATAATATTTTTCCTATTTTCCTATTTTCTATATAAATTTTCTCTTTTACCCATATTTTTTTTTACATCATAATAAATCAACAATAAAGGAAAGAAAAAAAATAACAACAACAGAAAAAATAAAAATAAACAGCAGTTGAACAGTTGAAGGAGAACAAAAAAAAAACATGCTAAATTCATAAGTTATGTAATAATAATAATAAAATAAAAGGAAGAAATAAATGTAAAAAAATGTTCTATTAGAAATAAATCAAACGTGAACCGGACTATTGAATATATTTTTTGGTTATTTTCATAAGAATAATAAAAGGGACGTAAGGGAAATTGTTGGGAGGAGAACAAAATGAATGGTGACCTGTCTAAAGATTATCGGTATTTTTATTATATTTTATTTTTTATGGTCATGGTGGTTGGGGGGGGGGGATATATAACCTCTTTATAATGAATTAGGTTTTTCACCCTATTGTATGCCTTTTAAAGTTTTATTGGTTTTTATGTTGGAAAATATCAAATTTTATTTAAACTTTAGTATAATTTATTGAATAGAATGAATATTGTTTCTGTTGTGAAATGTAGCCTGAACTTATATTCTTTAATCCTGATAATAAACAGAAGAACTATTTGTGATCTCAAATAAAATTAGACTCCTGTAAGAGAACACTCCAATTCTAAATAATGAGCGTAACAAATGAACTAAAAGTTTATTTTTCTCAAAAAAAAAACCAACTAAATTTGATTTAAGAAATAAAACAAAGAAGTATAAAAAAACCATATAAAATGAAGTTCATTTATTTTAAAAGAAGAGTAAAAGACCAAATAATAACAAAATAATGCAAATAAAGGGGAAAAAATTAAAGTAATCATTAAAATTTTACAATTATTGTTAGAGAGAATTTTTTTTTAAATTTAAATAAATTGACTTTTAAAAGTAAAATAAAATGCAAAATGACAATAAAATGTGAAAAAAGAATTAAAAGCTTCCCAATAAAAACTTCCTCTTTCTTTTTTTTTTATGAAAATAACAAAATATAAAATGCTGTTTAATATTCTTCTATTTATTTATGGAAACTCTAAAAAATAAAAGCTTGTGCTTTTTTTTTGTGTTCACGTATATTTGCAAATATACCAAAACATTATATCCGTACAAAATGTATACGATGAGATACACACAGCCATATACAACACACATATATGTACACATTAAAATTATACTCATTACGTTTGTATGTTATACTTATTTGTATGTTGGTTGGTTAAGGGTGTTGGTAGGTTAGGTGGATGAGTGAGATACCTTGGTTATATTATAATTTTATTTTATTTTATTTATTATATTTTTTTTCTTCTTCTTCTTCTTCTTCTTCTTCCTCCTGTTTTACCATCAAAACTCTAACCAACTCTAATTAGTTTGTTCGTGTATTTATATAATAAAACAGAGTCATGTTTGGATATAGATTTCCTTACAAAACAACAACAACAAATAAAACAACAACAATTACAAAAACAAATAAATAAACAAAATAAATAGAGAAAAATACGAAGAAGAAGAAATTTTCTACATAAATATTTTTCTCTTTCTAAACAAATATTATAATCATCTCTATAAATGTAAGTATATTTCTTTCTATATAAAAGCTTCAATAAAAGCTCTTCTAATACAAATTTTAAATTATAGGTATAAAATAAAATGTCTATGTGTGTGCATATGAGTGAATGTGAATGTGTGTAAAATAAATATAATGAATACAACAAATACATTTGATTAGGTAAAGAATATTAAAGAGTGAAGTTTTATTCAAACATAATTTTTTTCTTTTAGGCTTTTTCTTCTTGCTCTCGACAATATATTAATAATTATTATCCAAAATTAATTATCTAAAATTGTATTAAAGTGAAAACAAAAAACAACAACAACAACAACCACAATAACAACAAAAATCAAAACAATTTATTATTACGAATTTCAATTAAGTTGAATATTAAGAATATTATTTCTATTCTTTACCAAAAATAATATTTATTTAAGAAAATGAAATTTTATTAATAGAAATTTATTTTTATCCATTAATTGTTGTTCTTATTATAAAATCCACAAAATTAAGTAAATATAATTCAAATGAAATTATTGTTAATTATTATTAAATGTTTAAAAAATATGAAAATAATCTACAGTTACTTGTACCTACACAATTTAGAATTTATTTAATTTAATTTTACACAATATTAGCAAAAATTATTGTTAACCCAAAATAATATTAATAGAACTTTAATCAAACGTTTAATAAAAAATATTTGGCGTCGCCACCAAATCAATTGAAAAATTTCTTATGACAAGAAGAAAGAAAAAAAATTAACAATAAAGTAACATTAAGATGTAACTGATTAAGTTATTACATAAATTTCCGTAGGACGAGCAACAACAACATCAACAACATTTCACTTTTTTTTGTTTACAAAAACTCTATTAAAAATCCACTTTATAATTAATATTAATTTGTCCACCCAATTTATACCGATTGCATAGTTGTATCAATACTATACTCATGAATTATTCTAAAAATTACTTATTACACAAATACACAAACACGGACCGAACACAGACACAGACACAAAATAATAAATTCATGAAAATAATAATAATAATTAAAAAAGAAATATGATTAATTCAATAAATCCTAAAATATAGAAAAATAAAATCCACTTTCATGAATTATGGAATAGAATTTTTAACATTAACATACGTTTTTTTTTCTCTCTCTTTCTCAATCTCTTGTTCTTTCTCTTTTCTTTTCATTTCTAATTTAATTCGATGAATTCAATCTTGATTAAAAAAAAAAAAAAACTTAATAATTATTAATAATAAAATGTCATAAAAGTTTAACAAAATTTTATTCTTTATTCTCTACTTATTATTATTTATGTTTTTTGTGCTTATTTCTTATTGTTATTTTTCTTTTGTTTTGAAAAGTTTAATTAGAGAGAGGAATTCTTTTTATGTATGTATGTATGTATGTATGTATGTATGTATTATTATGATTATTATTGTTGTTGTTGTAGATTCTATGAATTTTGATTATTTTTCAAAAAGTTTTTATTTAAACAAAAACAGAAAACAATAACAAATAATAAAGGAAGATGATGGTTGATGAGGAGACATACAATCCTTATTCGGTAAGAAAGTAGAGCGGTGTGGGGGGTGGGTGTATTCTTACGTTAATAAATTTATAAGATTATTTTTCATTTTATAGCGACTAAAATAGACTTATTAGATGTGAAACGTGCTTGTGTGTGTGTGTAGTGTATGTGTGTGTAGTGTGTGTGTGTGTGTGTGTGTAAATAACAGACACAAAATAATGCCTTTTTCTTTTAAAATTTTCAATTCGTAAAGTTAAACATTTTTAAATGTGTGGGATTGTGTGCCTCTATATATATGTGTGTGTGTGTGTACGATAGAAATTATTAATTATGGGTTTATAATATTTTGAATAAATTAATAACATTTTTGTGAAATTTTATACTAAAGCAACAACAACAACAACCACCAGCAACCAACGACGACAACAACAACAACACATTAAAAGAAAAATGGAAATTAGAGACGATAAATAATGATGTTGAATTGTTTTAATTATGCTTCTTTATAAAGCAAATAATAATAGTACAAAAAATTACACACATTTCCGGTGTTCACAACTTTCCAACTTTTCGACTTTCCAACTTTTCAAAAATTGAATTTTCTTCTTAAAAATTGAAGACATTTTCAATTGAAAATTTATGACTATTTATATATGTCAACGTTCTGAACGTCGTAGCAGGAAGAAAAAGGATAAAATTCGATAAAAAAAAAATCTAATTAAATTTCTGAATGCCGTCCTTTATTATTTAATAAAAAGAAATAAAATTCAGTCCCTTATATTTGATGTTTCATGTGAAAGTATGTATGTGTGTATGTGTGTGTGAAGCTCCTTACATGAGAGAAAGAGAGAGTAAGAGATAATTTTTCTTTTTTACAATTCAAAGTTGTTAAAAAAAATATTTCTTTATACGCATCTCAATTTTAAGAGGAAACCATCAAGGGAGATTCACAATACAAAAAAACGTAGGAACAAAAAAAAACTATCAGCATAAACGACGTTATGTTGTATTCTATAGGAAAGTTGACATTCTTTCGTTTTTTCTTATTTTTCCTCTAACACTTCTTTTATTTCTTCACCAATTTTCTACTACTCCTCCATCTTTTTCCCTTGCCCCTACTTCCTTCTTTTTTTTTTCTTTTTTGTTTACGGTCTGTTTACTCGTTTTATTTATCAAAGAGAAAACGAAAGAAAAAAAGAAGAAGAAAAATTCCCATTTTCTTTACACACATTTCCCAATTGTCCGATTATCATTTGATAGTCTAACACACTATTACTTTTTATATTTTCATTCTTACACCATCTCTCACACTCAATACAATAATACGCTATTTCATCCCACTATATAAAAACAACTCAACCTAGCCCACTCACTCCTTCTCTCTAACTCACTCTTTCTCTCTTTATTACTAAAAGTTCGAATTTATTCTGTGAAGAAAAACAAAAATGGGAATAACCGATGTTTTGAACTAACAAAAGAATGAAAGCATTGAAGAAAAAAAAATCAACAAAAATTATTTTCTCTAATTTAAAATTTGTATTTTTCTACAATCCTCTTGTTGTTGATGTTTCTGTTTTTTTTTTGCTTGTGTTTATAAAAGAGGAAAAAAACTAACAGGATCAAAAAAAAAATGTTCCCTTTATTCTTCCATGTTTGTTTTTATGTTTTTGGTTGAGTTTATTTGGTTACAATTTCTGATTTTCTGTGGTTGTTTATTTTACCAAAAAGAAAGAACGAAAGAAAAAAAAAACTACAAATAAAATTTACACAAAAATTACCAAAACAAAGCAATGTAAGTAAATTTTAAATTCTGTAGTAAAAAAAAATTGTAGTTTTCTCATTTTGTTGTTGTGCTTGCTGTTGCTGTTGTTGTTGTAAAAAAAAACTTCTAAATTTATTCCGTTTTTCTTTGTTGTTGTTGTTGTTGTTAACAAAAAAGAGATTTTCTTTCATAAATTGAAGGACTTCAATTCCTTTTTGGAAATTATTTTAATTAAGAAAATTAAAGGATAATTGGAAATGATTTTAAGAGAAATAAAGTTTTCAAATTTTTCATTCTATAATTTCATTTCATTTTTGTTTCTTTATTTTACTTTTAGTTTTATTTTATGTCCCCAGATAAATGGTATATACAAACACATATACACACACATAGACAGAATAAAAAAAAAAGCTCCTAAAAATATTATTATTAATATAAATTATATGTAATGGTTCCCGGTTTCACAATCCCAATGGATATAAAAATAATGTTCAAGGACAGAAAACAAGATATAATAGAGGTAGGTATATATAGGTTTGTTAGGTTTGTACCTATTTATACCCCTTTGGAAAATATAAAGATTGTACATGAAGGGTCAACAGTAAAAAGAAAAAGAAAAGGAAGTAGAAGAAGAAGAAAAAAGGGATTAGTTTTGTGTCTGTATTAACGGTCAAAAAGTAGATTTTATATGTTTCTCATTTTTAAATTTTCTCCCTCTTCTTCTTCATCTTTTTTTCCAAATGTTCTTTTTCTCTCTTTCTTTCTCTCTCTCTCTTTCGGTCTTTATTAAACATTTTCACGTAACATGTTAGTGGCCCCAGGGTAACACAGAGGAAAACATTATTTTTTTTTATTTATTTATTTATTCAAGAGGAAAGAAAATGAAGAAAATGAAGAGGAAGAAGAAGAGCAAAAAAAAAAGTATAGAAGAAGATAAAAATAATAAACTCACAATGGAAAAATAAAAAGCACCAGAACAAGAACAAGAAGAAAGTATAGTTCAAGGACATCGGGTAAAAATTAGGCAAACTGAATGTTCATTTCATGAGTAAAAAATATTAAAAGAAAAAAAGAAAGGAAATTTTTTTGGATGTAATTTTCTTTTGATTATTTATGGGCAAATTTGAGAAATTATTATTTGAAGCGAAATTACGTCATAATACAAGAAAACTTTAAGAAAATTATAAAATATTGTTATTTAATGTACGTTTCTTCTTCTTTATTTTTTTTCTCCTTATTCTTTTTTCTTTTGTTTTTTTTTTGTTGTTGCCAGACAAATAAAACAAAAAGAAAAAGAAAAAAACGTGAAAGAAGAAAATGAAGAAATGTTCAAGTAAAGAAGTTAAATAAATAAAAATAAGATAACTTAAGAAAGAGAAATTTTTGTGGAAAGGAAAGGAAAATGTAAGAAAGTAAAAACGAAAGAAAAAAGGTTAATAAAAAATGAAATATTATGCATTGGTATTTTGGACAAGTTTTTCTTTTTCCCATCTACCTATCTCTCTCCTCTCTCTCTTTCATTCTTGTTCAGAGAGTTTATACTGTTGAGAGAGTGGAGAATTTTTTTCTTTATTGTTGTTGTTTTTTCTTTATAATAAATGTTGACAACTTTGGATAAAATATTTCAAGACTTTTTCTCTCATTCTTCTTCTTCATTCTTCTTATTTTTATTGAGTCATTAATGCTTTAGTAGTAGAAAATAGTATGTAGCATAAATATTATGTTTTCCCGGATTTTCTTCATCATCTTCTTTTTTCACTTCTTCTTCTACTTCAACATCTTGTTATTCTTCTTATTCTTGTCTGTTTATTATAGAGGTTATAGTGAAGAAAAGAAAAAAAAAGGAATTTTTATTGTAACAAATGTTTGAAGAAAAATAAAAATAAAAATAAAGAAATGAAATGAAAAGAAAAGAAAATACGAACGAAAAATTTTCCATTAAATAAATCACTATAATAAATCAGTAGAAAAAGAATTACAGGTTATTCTTATATGTTTTGTAATTTTTGTAACCCACTTTAGTATATGTTCTTTTTACTGTTTCACTTCTGTTTATCTCTCTCTCTCTCTCTCTCTCTCTCTCTCTCTCTCTCTCTCTCTCTCTCTCATTTTTGTTATTTATCCTTTATTATTTAGAATTATAAAAATATTCGGATGCGTTTGCTTCGAACAATCAGAATACAAAAACAATTAATTAATTTAAATGTTTATTTTTGACAAAAGAAAATTGCATTGGGACAATCCAAAAAAAGTGTTCATTTTGTGAAAATTACAATATTTTCAATGCAATTTTTACTTTAATAATAAATTTCAAAAAGTAAATTTTTTAATTATATTTTGTCAAAATAAATATTGTCAAGAAAATCCATTTTCTATTTTTCATTCTCTATTTTTGTTTTTGTAAATTTTCAGAGATTTTAATTGGAAAAATGTCAGAAATTTTTTTTCAAATTTTGTTTTTTTTTGTTTTTCTTGTAAATAATAAATGAAAAAAATAATCAAGAAGGAAAAATGCATTTGAATCTTAAATCTTATATTAATTTAGAAATAAGAGAAGAAAAAAAAAAAGAAAAATCTAAGCAAAAAATAATCAGTGAGAATAAATAATCAGTGGGTAGAAATGAAGACGTAAGAAGGGAAAACTGAAAGTGTGGGAGTATACCTATAAGAAAAAATCAGGAATATAAATTTGCATTTTCAACATTAGAATTTGTGGGGGGTTTGAGAGTGGGATGGATGATAAAGAAACATACACCCAAAAGTAAAAAAAAAAAGAAAAAGAAAAATAAATGAGTTTGATGTTTTAACTTAAGTTATTCAAAACATAAAAATGGAGAACCAGAGACTCTTCACCCGATTATAGTGATTTTTTTTCTTACTTCTTCTTCTTCTTCTTACTTTTCTTCATATTCCTAAAAAACGGAAAAAATTATTATTCTGCTGATGCTTAGAATATTTTTGTGCACAATGAAAAAAAAAAATTGTCACACTAAGGAATAATCACACCCAACAGTGAGAAAGCTTACTTGGCTTGTTGGTTGTCATATCTCTTGTAACAATATAAAATACTTGTATTATATATTTCGTTCTTGTTGTTGTTATTGTTAGAAAAATTGGAAAGGGGAAGGGAAAAAAAGGAAAGCATATCCCTCAATTATTCACAGGAAAATTGCATGTTTTCTCTTTTCATTTTGATTTTTTTTTATACTTTGCATCATCCAGCCGTATACTTTTTACAATTTTCTTTTTTTATAGAACTCAATTTCTGAATTTTAACACCGGTCTGGTTGATTGGGTAATAAATTTTATAACTTCTCATCACTGACAGAGCACATACCGTGAGAGAGCGTGAGAGGGACAGTTAGAGAGAACGAGTAAGAGAAAGAAAATTATTTTTAATAACAGAAAAAAAAAATGGTTTTTCCTAAAGGCAGTAAAATAGACTGTGTGGGTGAGAAAGAAGAAGGAAAAGGAAAATTATTTCACACGCAAAATGTAGAAGAAAAAAATGTTGAATTGAAATTTTTGTTTGCTGTCGTTGTTGTTGTTATTTTTTTTATGCTTCCTCAACTTCTTCTTCTTTTTATTTTTTAATTTCAATTGAATAAAATAATTTTTGTTTTTATCTGATTTTGTTGAAAATTGATTAAAGAATTAAAATGTGAATAAAAAAAAAATAAACATTCCCCTTCTTCCATTTTACTATGATTCATGAGATGATTATTGTTTAATTTTTCTTTCTTTTTCTTCTGATAAAGAAAAAGTCCTTAATTAAAATTATTGTAGAAAAGATTTAAGGAAATAATAAAAAGACGATACAAAAAAAAACACAAAAACGAAGAATAAAAAATCAAAAGAATTTAAAACTGAATCCATTAAAAGTTAATAAAAAAAAGCAAGAAAGAATTGTTGAAACAGAATTAAATAATTAACCCCTTTAAATAAGAAGAAAAAAAAATTCTAAGAATTTCAAAACGAGTAATATTTTTGCAATTTGACAAAACAATAAAAAAAAGGGGCAACAAATAAAATGGGCAATATTCCTTTTTTTTTATCTATTTCTTCAGTTTTTATTGCTGAACGTCTTCGTTGGAAGTTCATTATTTAACGATTAAACCCCTTTTTTTTGTATAAAATTTAATCTTCATATTTTTTTCTTTCTAGAAGAAAATAGAATTCGCACAGATTTATGTTTCACTCAAACTATTCAATTTACTACGTCAGTAAGGGAGGGGATTCTTTCTATAAAAATAATATAGAAATCATGTGACAGTAATTCTGACAATAATACACAAATCAAATAAAAATTCCATTCCACTTCTACCGTCATCTGATATGTGTGTGTGTGTGTGCGTGTGTGTAGGCGGACGTGTGAGGGTAAGTATTTATTTGTGGTTTTAATGTAAACACTGAAAATCCACAACCAGTTGAGAAAGAAAGAAAAAAAGAATGGAATAAATTGGTTATTTGGCCAAATGCCATAACATTGCAAATTCATTACATTCCTGTGCCTGTCTCCAAAAACATAGTGGCAAAATAAACATACCAAAAAATGATTCCCCTGTTTTTTTTTTCTTGCTTTAGGATCATCAATTTATGATACGAAAAAAAAAGATAAGCTTTTCTTTTCTTTAATACGCTTCGGTAAGGGAAACTAAACAATAAAAATTGGGTCATAAAATTTAAGGAAAAATGTTTGGAAATTTTTACTTTATTTTTAAATTTGTCGCAATACTTTCGAAAGAATTTTACTTCGGTAGATTTTATTCTCTGACTGTACTTTTATGGGGGATCCTTAACTATTTGTTAAGGTTTTTAAATTTTCTTATCAGATGGGAACTTAATTATCCTTAATTTATTTTTCATTTTAAATTTTTTTCTCTCTCTATAATCATGTAAAAGGATTTAAATCCTGATTACGGCACTTTTCACAAAAAATATTTTTATCTCATGAGAAATGACAATAACATTAAAGAAATCTCTAAACTACTTATTATTATTTTTATTATTATGATGATGATAAAAAGAAAAAGAAGAAGAACAAAATAAAAGAACTGAAAATTGATTGATTGTGATGGAAACAATGCACTCGAGTTTGTTTAGGATGTTACGTCTGACAAATAGCTTTTGTTTATTTTTCAAAGCACAAGAAGAGAGAAAAAAAAGTAAATAAAGAAAAACTTTATCCTTCTTCTTTTTCTTCTTAACCATCATCATAATCATCATTGTTATCAGCATCATCATCATCATCATCGTCATCATCATTGTCATCGTCATTTTGTTTTTCTTTTTGCGTAACACAAAACACATTGGGATTAGGATAAAAATAAAGATGAAGATGAAAGAAAGTAGAGAACGACGACAAACGACAAATGACAAAAAATATAAAAAAGAAAAGTAAAAAGAAAAGAAAGGAAAACAAGAAAAAAGAAAAACAAAAATAAAAAAGAAAATCAACAACAACAAAAACAACAATGAACACATCACTCTGTTATATTGAAATTAAAGGGACACTTTTGTTTGGTGGAGGCGCCAACAAAAAATTTATCATTGTTAAATTATTATGTTTATTTTTCAAACAATTGACGTCATTAAATAGAAAATTACAGAACCATTTTCTCCCGTCTGTTTATTTTTTTCCATTCTCTCTTCACAAACATGTTTTTTCTTTCATTTTTTATTTTTTCCCTCTTCATTATTATTTAATGCAATGAATTATAAATAATAATAATAATATTATTTTCATAATTATGTTTGATGATGTTTGATGATAATGATGAGGAAAATATAATAACGTCATTTATACATAAATTAAAAAAGACACACACACACACACGCCACCTGTAGAGAAATAATTATTTTGAAGAAAATTAAAGGGGTGAACAAAACAAAAGTAGACAGAAGTTAAATAATTATAATAAAAATACACATAATCAGAATGATTGGACATTTGGTCAAAATTCTTCATTGATTTAATAAAAAAATATAAATGTCATATCACAAGTCATATTTCGAACAAACAAAAAAAAAGTCATATGCTGAAATATGCGATAAGGCAACGTTTAACAGTTAATTGAATTGGATATTTAAGATTAAAGGATTTTATAATATTGTAGAAATACGGTAACAAAGTACTTTAGTCGACTTTAGTATATCAAGTTAAATATTCCAAAATGAATTAACAAATTAGAACAATTGTATAAAAGGGTTGGTTGTAACAATTTATTTTATGTTAAATCCAATTAAATCCTATTCCTTCATATTTACTAACGAAAGCCCCTGATAATAAATCAACTAATTTCTGAACGTTTTACTATTTTATTTCAAAAATTCAATTGAAATTTATTAATGTTTGCACTGTAATCAAATAATGTTAAATGATTCTATATTTTTACACCAAAGGAAAAAAAATACGTGATAATTTTACACCATTTTACCATTTTTTTTAATCAAATTACAATCACAACTGATTTTCTTCTAAGAAATATTAAAGGAGAGAATAATATTTATGAAAAATCGATTAAAACAAAAATTATTTTGTTGTTGTTTTCGTGTTTGATTTTATTTTATTTTATTTTATTTTTTTTCAAAGAAAAATTATTTTGCGGCGATAGGAGAAATTTAATTAATTAATTATTCGTTCCATTTTTCTTACCTGCTTAAATTCAATCAATTTTCACGTTTTTCTTTCTACCTCTCTCTCTCTCTCTCAGTCTATTTTCTTCGATTTTTTTTTATTTCACAACCACCTCACCATCTTCAGCGGTTATTTTTCCTTATAAGAAAATCAAATACATAAGGACAAGAAGAAGAATATGATGAAGTACAAGAAGAACAATATTTAAGTTTTCTTAACTTTCTCTTAATTTAATTAATTTATTTAATTATTTTAACACTTTTTCTTTTTTCTCTCTCTTTTTTATTAATTTTTTTGTTACACCAAAATTTTCACTTTTTTTTTGTTGGGAGCAGAGAGAAAGAAAGAAAAAAAAATTCAATTAAATTTAAAATTATATTTTATAGAATTTTATTCTGTTTCTAATTTTCTTGTGATTTTATAATTATTCTTCTTCTTCTGTTATTCTGTTGTTATTGTTATTAATGTAATTCATTTGTTATGTATGATTTCGTGTATTTGTGTGAGTTTATGTATTTCATTAGTTGAATGTTGTTAAATAAATCCAAGATCCATTAATTCTAACACACAAGAATATATATTTTTTTTTTATCCGTTTTAATATTTCCTCTTGAATTTTTTTGTATTTATTTGTTGAGCACGAAATAATTCACAATCAAAACAATTGTACATAAGAATTCTTTTTCTTTCGTTTTGAAACACCCTTTTTTCACATCTTTTATTAAACCGAATACTTTTTTAAAAACACAAAAAAAAATTAGAAAATAAAGAATAAATTTAAACGAACGTGCAAAAATAATAGAAAAAAAAAATGAAATAAAAAATTAAGGAAATAAAAAAAAATTATAAAATTAAAGATTTTCTTAAAAAAAATTTTATCTTTTAAATTAAAGTTTAAAAATTAAGTATAAATGAATGAAGGACTTTTAGTGAAAAAAAATACATACTAAAAAATATCTCATTCTAAAAAAAAAATATTAAAAAATTTGGAAAATTTTAATTTTTAAGGAAAAAGGAAATTTTAAATTTTTTCCAAAAAAAAAATTGTTTTTATTTGTTTTTAACGTTATCACTTTTTTTTTTGTTTTTTTTTTTTAATTTAAGAAAATTATAAATTAATTTTAATATTTATGGTTGTTGTTGTTGTTGTTAAATTATTAAATTATGACTTTGACACACTTTTACATTAATTAATATTTTCTCCTTTATCCTTTTTTTTTTCTATATTTACGATTTTGTTTCAAATGAAAACATTTTCACGTGAACTTTTTCTTTCTAAAAAAAAAAAAAACTCTCTTACAAATTTTCTTTTATTTTATTTCTCTTCTTCAATTAATGAAGAAAAAACAGCACAATATCTTTTTATTATTTATTAATAATTTTATTAAAAACAAAAAAAAAAAAGCACAATGACAAATTAGAAAAGAAAACTCAATTGAAGATTTTTAAAAATTTTAAAAATTTTAAAAATTTAAAAATAAAAAACTAAAACTAAAAAAAAAAAAAATTAATTGAAAAAAAGGACAAATCTCACTTTAATTTTTTATTGAAACTTTATTTTATTTTAATTTGAATTAATTTTTATTTTATTCCTGTTATTTAATTTTTGTTGTTGTTATTAATTTTATTTTCTTTTAATTTCAATTTTAAATATAATTTTACGAATGATAATTTAATTATATTTTGTATTCACTAAAAAAAAATTGTAACTGTTTAACCGTAACAGTAACAGTAACAGTAATAATAATAATAATAATTATAGAAAATATTTAGACCCGTTAGTTAAAAACTGAAAAATATCCGTTTTTTTTTCAACACGACCATCACCGTTTGATGTTCAATTTCTTACTGAATTATGTATTTTTCAAGACAGTGTCAGTTACACTATGGCACTGACACTGAGAGTTAACATCAAAAAAAAAACACACAAAACCAAAAACAAAAAAAAAAAAAAAAACGAAGGAATATAATAACAACAACAAGAACAACAACACAACAGCAACACTCATACATGCACACATTATAGAAAACCAAAAACAACAACTATAATAACACAAAAAGGCAACAACAAAAAAGAAAAAAAAAACAAAAAAAAGCACAGAGGGCATAAGAGGAAAAAAGCTTTAACACACCGTAACCGTATACTATTCGTTATATTCCGTTATACTCCGTTAATCATATACATATACATTTTATTTACATACACACATACACATATACCAAACACATAAATGGAAAATATATGCGCAGAAGTATTAGAAATATTTTCAGTAGTATAATGATGAGTTTTTTTTTCTCATCGTTCGTTTTCTTTTATTTTTTTTTCTCTCTTAAAAAAAAGTATTCACACACACACACACATATACACAGCCAAACGTAAACACATTGACACACACACGAATCTAACGGAGAAAAAAATACATATAGTATAAAATGAGAAGGACTCGACGTATTTTTATTGTAGTTTGTTGTTATTGTTATTATTACATTTTTGTTGTTGTAGTTGTAAATTGTTGTTGTTGTTGTTGTTAGATTGTTGGTTTGTTCATCATATAGAGATAGACAGAAAGTTAAAAGTTTTTCCAGTTGTTTTAACAATAATTTGACATATGATAATAACAAATTGAATTATTATATGACAATGATGATGATATTATTATTATTATTTCTACTTTAACTTCTACTTCTACTTCTTTTTGTCATTTCTTTCGCTTCTTCTTCTTTTTCACACATTGTGATTTATTTTTGATATGAAACAAATAAATAAGTAAAAGAAATTGAAGAAGAATTAGAAATTTTTTTTTAATTTAATAAATAATTGTATTGGATCAAAATCGAAAATGTTGATGGAAGAAATAAATGTGACGTAAAAATATTGGTGGAAATTTTGATTATGCAATTGGGTGTTAGTGGTAGTTGATAATTTAATGTTAGTAGAGGTATGGAGTGTCGAGTGTAGAGTTTGTAGTGTCAAGTGATGAGTGGAGATGGAGAGTTACGAAATATAAAAAAAAATTGAGTTGATTATTGATTGAATTTGGAAGCAATCGAAACTGTTACACATAGATTTTTAAAATAATTGACTGTGAAGTGTATGGTACTAAGAGTAAAATAATCAGACTCTACACTTCAGAATATATTTATAGTATACGTATTTTTTCAGTTTAAAGTGTAGACAAGGTATGACTCTTCTTCTTCATATAATTTTTTTATTTCAATAAAAATAAAATGTATTCTTTTTTATTTTAATCAGCGAGGAACATATGACGTTTATAGGTCAAGGAAAATGGTATTTTTTTTAACCTAACACAACAAATAAAATAATAATAATAATATTCTTTGCACTCATCGTTCTAACCTTATTCTGTACCTACGTTACGTATGTTATGTACACAAAGAAACAAACTTTTTATAGTGTCTGTATATTTATTATTATTAGTAAGTATTATTTTGTAAAATATAGTTTAGTATATAATTTTCATAAAGCTCAAAGCTTAACAAATAACCTAACCTACATTTTATATAATTTAAGTATATGTGAGAATAAAAAAATATATAATTTCACGTCCGTCAAATGAAATAGAATAAAAAAAAAACGCGTGTGCAATTTTTTCTCCTGGCCCACTCCACTAAGTTTTGTACTTTTTCATTTCTTTATTTTCTTCCGATTTCTTCATTTTCATTCTTTTTCTTGTTTTCTTCCGATTTCTGTTGTTGGTTTTTGTTTTATTTTTATTTCTCTTAAGAAATAAATACAAAAATTTATTAGAAAATATGTTCTTGGGAAAAAAGGAGAAAAATCTCAATCGGCTGAAAAATATTTAATGGAAAATTCAGATGATTTTTTTCATTACATTTTTTTTTCTTCTTCATAAGCTTTAACGGATCAAACTTTGTTCAAAAGAAAACCATTATCGAGTAAAATTTTTATTCTTTGGATTTTTGTTTTGATTTACTAAATCTGAAAAATTGTATTTTCCTAATAAAGAGAAAAAAAAATTTATTAAACCAGAAAACAAAACAGAATTAAAAGAAGAAGCAAAAAAAAAAAAAAATGGAAAGTTTATAAAGCTTTCGTGGTCCTGCATTTGACTTCTGTTTGTTCAATTATTTTTTTTACTGTTGTTGTTTTGGTTTTCTTCTGCTACCGTTTAGTTATTTTTTTTTTGTTCGTTGAAAGAATTTTATTAACTTGTGATAAAGAGTTTTCTAATTGGTATAAAAAAAAAATTAACTTTTATAGAGTTCAAGGGAAAAATAAATAATAATTTTTGGACGTTTAATTTTGAAACAGTTTTTGTTTTTGTGTTGTGCTTTTTGTTTTGATGTTTTTTTTTTTTCGTTGAAATTCAAGAGAACACACAAATTTTGTTGTTGAACATTTTTAGTTGAGATAAAAATTATTTATATTTTTAACAGAGAATTACAACAACAACAACAATACTAACAACAACAAATATTACAAAAACGCCAGAAATAAAAAATAAATACAAAAAAAAAAAAATCCTTTCGTTTGTTCAATCGAGTTTTAGTTAAAAAATTGAAATATGTCAGAAACGTTGATTGCCTTTAGTTAGAAAATGAAAAAGTTTTATTAATTATTTTATAAAAGAGGAAGAAAAATAATAATAATAAGCTTTTGAAGCCAAATAAATATTGCACGAAAGACAATCTTTTACCTTTTGTTTAAAATTTGTTGTTTTATTTTTTTTGTTGGTTTTATTTTTTTGAATTGTATTGGTTCAATGTACGAATTTTCTTGTCTACAAAAAGATTCTTGTGAATTTTTAATAATGCATTCAGTTCTTCTTTTATCTTTAATTTCATTATGTGTCTTTATGTGACCAAAAATAATAAGCTTCTCTTTTGAAATGCAACAATAAAATAAATTAAATAATTTTTATTATGAATTCTGTTCATTTAAAAAAATGAATCTTTTTTTATTTTCATTTTCTGTTTCTATGTTGAAATGAAAATATGCGGTCTTTAATTAATTTACCTTCCAACCACCCCCACCCCCCACACACACACATTTGTTGTTGTTGTTTTTTTCAACGTGAAAAAATTAATGAATTTTTCGTTCATTCTAATATTTCATAATTAAAAATATGAAAAAAATACTGAACACATTCCATATTGTCTTCAGTGCACTCAGTTTCAGTAATTTTTCTTTATTTTATCTTTTTGTTGGTGTTGTTGTTATTGTTGTTGTTGTTGTTGTTATTGTTGTAGTTTAGTTGATGTAACATTTGTAATTTCAGACATACCTACAGAACTAAAAGAGAATAGAACAGAAGAATATAGCAGTGAAAGGTAATATTACAGGTGTCATTGACCGATGATGATAACATTGTTAATGATCTATATTAAAGAAACGAAGTAGTGAGACATGTAATTGATATGGAGCTTTTTTTAACCATTCTTTTGTTTTTATCTTAAAGCTTACTATTTTATTTCGACAGACTCGAATTATGTATAAAATTTTCAAGCAAAATATTTTTAATTTTCTGAATAAAAAATTCTTAAAATTTAATCTAATAAAATTATTGTTGTCTTTTTAAATCCGTTTTAAAACCGAGTAGAAAATATTTTACTTAACCATTTAAAACTGTTAGGGTCTTACTATTTTTATTGGTTATCTGGCTGCGTTCCTTTCAGCGCAATAATCATACAATTTTTAAATCTCGGTTGTAACATCAGAATATTGATCAAATAATAAATATTTTCAGCGTCATTTAAATTAAAAACTGAAACAAAATAGAAACGAAATTTATTCATGAAATTTATTCATCTTGTTATACTTCTTTAAATTTTTCTTTCAGAACAAAAAATATTACAAATGAAAAAAGTAAAAGTTCAACTGAAAATTTCACAAATGAAAATAATTTTGCACTGTAAGGAAAATTAGTTTTAAAAAGAAAAATAAAACATTTAGAAGAACAAAATTTATGCCCTTTAAAATAAAATAAAAATCTAGAGTAAACATTAATGAGGTTAATTACCTGGAACTCATTTCAAATAACCTTCAATTATATGACAATTAAACTATATAGGTTGTTGGATGGTGGAAAAAAATTTATTGTTTGGGTTTGAGGTAAAAAAATCGATTTTGATCGAAAAACTAAACTACAGAAAAAAAGTTATCATCATCAGACTTTAGTCTGATCAAATAATGGCGGAAGTAGAGTAAAAGAGAGAAAATTTATAAAAATGTTACAAGGAAAAAAGAGTCAATGAACCTTAACAAACTTTTTATTCCATTCCACTTCACTTCCTATTTAATACTCTTCCTCTATACAACTGTAGGAGAAACAAGTGGAAGATTTATATTTTTATTTGTTTATTTAACAATAACGTAAAAAATGCAATATTGTACAATGCGTGATATAAATTCCGTCTATATTTACACAATATTTTCTATTTACATTTTATTATTTTCTGCTTCATCTTTTTTTGTTGTTGTTGTAAAAAAAATTCTCTTGACTTTCATAATCTTTTCACTTAAATGTTCTGATTCATTTTTTTTTTATGAATAGTGAAATATAGTGAATTGAAGAACTAAATTCATAAATCGTGAATCCAATGTAAAGCTCTGTCTTTTTTCTTTTCTCTTTGATTTCCAATTTTTTTTTTTTGAAGAAATTGAGAAAAAAGGAGCAGAAAGAAAAGGAAAATGAAGGAATTTTGAAAAAATCAAACGAATATTACAGATTAATGCAGACAGTAAACAGAATAAAATATAGAATAATGAAAAAAAAAGAATCATATAAAAGTTTTGCGCATTTTCCTTCTTATTTTTTTTTCTCTCTTCTTTTTCTTCTTCCTTTTTCTTCCATTTTCTTCCTCTTTTTCCTTTTTTGAATATAAAACTTAAATCCAACCAAGTTCAACATTCAAACCATACATAGAGTTTTTTTGTTTCCTTCTTCTTTTCTTTTTCTTCACTGATATTAAAAAGAAATCGAAAATGTTTTTTTTCCTTCCCACTTTTTTTTTATTTTTTTTATTTTTATTTTTATTTTTATTTCTGTGGTTTTTCATTTTTCGTTTTCCCTTCAAATCAATATTTCAATATTGTATTACATACGTTATGTATAACCACCTATCTAGACACACATACACACACACACAAACACACAAGCTCACATAAGAAAAAAAAACTCCCCAATGCTACTTACCCACAGTTAAGAGTAAAAATCTCAATTCAAATGGTTTATGCATCACACCAAAAAATATCAAAACACATTCGCACATCAAATACACACACACACACACACACACATATATATATATACATCCACTCAGAGAAATATTGTGAAAGTTAAAAAAAAAAGGAGAGTGTAAGCTGTAAACTAAATAACATATGTGAAGTGGTAAAAATTTACTGGGTCTATATGACATAAAAGATTGTTCCCTTTTGAATATTAAAAAAAAAAAACAACAAACAAACAAACAAAAAAAAAACAAACAAACAAAAGAACAAAAAATCTTGAAGCATTATAAAGAATAAAATGAAACAACAACAAACACAAAAACGAATAGGACTAAGTTCAAAGTGTTGACACACACATATACACACACAAATAATAGAGAACAAAAAGTGTTTAAAAAAATCGGCAAAAGTAAAATAAAAATAGAAAAAGCTCAAAGCAAATGAAAATCAAAAAAAAAAAAAATTATAAGTTTTTAAATTCAAAAATTCTTCATAATCTGTAATATTTTTTTTTGTAAAGAAATCTATTCGACACTCTTTCTTTCACTCTCTCTCTCCCTCTCTCTCTCTCTCTCTCTGTGTGTCATCCATTAATAAAACAACAAAAAAATGATAAATGATTCTTTAACACGTTTCAACCGAAAAAAAATAAAAAAAATGAAATAATCGTTTCCATTATAAAATTGTCTGTCCCTCTGTCTAGGCTAATTTGTGTAGAGTACTTTATAGAATTTTATAATATTTAACTACTACATCAACTACTACTAATTATACAAATTTATTATATTACATTGTAGAATATGAATCTTCTAAGGACATTTTAAGGATTAAACAATATGAAAAGTTTTTGAACACAAACATTTTTTTTTTGTTTTAATTAACTGTAATCTTATAAAAACGTGACAGAAAAGGATGAAGAAGAGGAAGAGAAGGAGGAGAAGAGAAAAAAAACAACAAAAGTAAACATTTGTTTAGTGTCTAAGCCACTAGAATTTAAAGTTGTCGTGTGGTTGGTACTCATGCACGCTTTTTTATTATTATTAGGTAGATGAACAATGTTCAGACAAGTTGGAATTATTATAATCAGAACAGAATTACTTCGTTTAGACCACAATATGGAACTAAATTAAATCCTTTAATATCCTGTAACTATTAAAGTTGTTTTCTTTCCTTATTTTGTACAACGGGAATTTCCATAAAAGATCATAAATAATAAAGGAAAAGCGTAAAAGATGATAACAACAACAAACAACAAAAATCGCGTATTATTTTTCTCAATAAACAAAAAAGAAAACCAGAGAAAATTTATGATCACAAAAGAATTTAAGTAGAAACATATCCACCTATCAATTCAATTTATTTAGATGGATTTTCGTTTTGTTTTCCTCTTTTTTTCTTTTCCTCTTTCCTCTTTCCACTTTCTTTTTGTTTTATAAAAAAAAAAAACAGAAAAAGCACAAACGTTATTCATTCATCCGTTTAACAAAAAAAAAAAAGTAAAAACTAAAAAATAAAATTATATAACGATGCTTCTTTTTGCAAGTACATTTTCAAGTAAAAAAAAAATTGAAATACAAAATGAAAGAGAAAAAAATGGAAAGCTGTACAGAGAGTGATAGGGGAGAGAGAGAGAGAGAGAGAGAGAGAGAGAGAGAAGATATTGTATAGAGTAAAAATAGAAGAAAATATATAATACTATTTGCCTCATGGCAAGATTTACGACAATCGGTTGTGGTTGATTGGTTATATAAGACAAAATAATAAAAAAGCAGAAGAAGAAGAAGAAGTTGAAAGAATAAAAAAATTCAAATTGAAATGGACAGGAAGACACGAAAGATAGGTTTTGTTTTTAGTCGTTTTTTTTTTATTTTCTCTCTGGATACAGAAAAAAAAAGAAACAAAGAAAGAAAGAAGGAAAATCAAAAAAATAAAACTTTTCCACAGAAACAAAAGAAGAAAACTATAAAAAAGAGAAAGATTTATTTTTCCTTTTTCTGTTTTCGAAAAGATTGAAATTGCGATGCTTAGAATTTTATTTTTTTTTTTTGATTTTTTTTTTTCGTTGATTTGTTTTTTTAAGGAATGCAAAAAATCAATAAGAAAAAAAATGCTAAAAATTCTTCTTTTTTTGACCATTTTTGTGATGGAAAATTCACTTTCACTTATTACAAAATTTTCTTTTTTTGTTGGTTGAAATTATATTTCTCTATCATAAAAAAATTCTCTTTAGACACCCATGAGACATGAATGGAGTTCTTCAAACTCCAATTATTTAGGAACGTATAATAAACCAACAACAACAACAACAACAACAACAATAATAATAATAATACAGAGAAAGTGTAATGGAGACAGAGAGAGAATAAAAGAGAAAGAGAGAGAGAGAAAGAAATTTGTAACGATACATTTTTATTGCATTTTTCTTCGTTTTATTATTTTTCTTATTATCGTCATGCCCTCTTTTGTCCATTTTCTTTCTTTTTTCTTCTCCCTTTTGTCTTCTTCTTCTTTTTCTTCTATTGCGTTTTCCTTTTTTTTTTTAGTGAGCTTATATTTACACAGACAAATACTGGATTGAGATGAAAAAGAAGAAATATACACCCAAAAGTCCAAAGTACATTACATAATAATACCAACAACAACAACAACAACAACAACAACAAAAAGCACAAAATATAATTGGATCGACTTTTATTTTTAGTATATTTTTTTCTCATTTTCTTCCTTTTTTCCTTTTTGTTTCTTCTTCTTCTTCTTTTTCTTTTTCGGTTTTTGTTTTTTTTTTATTGTTTTTTAGTTACATTTTTACATCCAAAAGCACAATGAATGTATGGATGATGGGGCAAAAAGGACTTTTATATAATATAAATGTATGATAAAAGGAAGTAAAAACAAAAATAAAATCAGAAAAGATAAACAGAGAGAAATTGTAAAAATAAGAGCGAAAGAATGGCAGACACTAAGAGAGAAAACAGAAGAAAGTCGATCATTTAGTTTTATTTTTCTTAAAACGAATAGAATAAGAATGAAAGCAAGAAGCTTTTAATTAAGTCGTGAACGTGATTATTTTCTTTTATAATATCAAATAACAATTTAAAAGAAACACAAACCTCTTTAAATGTGACCACCTCTTTATTCTATTTAATAATGAAAATTATGTGAAGCCCTTTTTTTCTAAAAGCAAAAAATAAAAAAATAAAACAGGAAACAACATATTTAAATGATGCGCCAATTACAGAATCTCAATTTTATATAAAATTAAATTATTATTAAATTGTACCCTTAGGGCATTGTAATTATTTGATATTTAAATTCTCTACAGTGCTCTTGTATTTAATTATTTTAATAATTATTATTAATTTATTAACACAAAATAATATTGACATTTTGTTTTTCTTTTCTGTTCAATAATATTTGTTTTATTAAATCAATTAATTAGCGGGTGTAATTACAAACAAAAAAGGCAACAAACCTGTTTTTCTCAAAAAAAGAAAAAGTTACCCACACATAATTTACGTTTCAGTACGTGAAACAATTTCAATTTTGTTAACATTTAATTTGTCCAATGCAGTAAAATATTCTGAATTGATGGAAATAAGAAAGTAATGAATAATGCGGTATAAGTTTTTAAAGTAGTTTTTAAAGTTCGTCGTATAACCTTCAACGATCCTTTAAATAAAGTTAAAGCTTTTTTTCTTCTTGTTAAATTGATTCATTTGGCATTTTTTCCTATTTATGTAAATTATCAGTTATTTGTATGCTAATTTAATTTTTTATTTAACTTAGTACAACAACTACTAAGCTTATTTGTAGTATATAGTGTTAAGTATATATAAATTAGCCGAATACAAAATATTCCATCTCGCCTAGGCCGAGATTCGAACTTATTTATTACGTCATGTTCCAGTGCTGCCACTTGGTCAGTTATCAATTATTCTATTATATTTCACGTATTACGGTTTCATTAATTATTTTGAATAAATAAATGTGATTGAGTGAAATGATGGATTATTAGTATTATCTAAAATTTTATATAAATTTGTATGGAAGTTGGAATGTTATGAGAATTTATCCAAACATTTTATAAATGATGTTTGACTTTATAAATAATACACACACACAAGATTATTTTTGCAAGAAAAAAAATTTAACATTAAAAATGAAACAAGAAACTTTTATTTAAGATTTCGACAATAAATATTTTCGTTGAAATAATTCAAACAATGAAAGAAAATTGGAAAGAGTAAAAAATAAAACAGTAACTTTTTAATAAAAATGTTAATTATAGAAAGAGTAGTAGAAAGAATTTATGTCTTTATCAGATTCTGTAATTTTGGATTAACCAAATCATTTCAATTTATCTTTATTAAATTTCTTTAAAGTGAGGGAAAACAAAAAAACGTTTAATGGAACCAATTATAAATAAATTAATTTATCAATTACTCTAATGATGCATCTGAATGTTTCACACTGCATTAAACATTCCCATTGTATGTCCAAATATAACAATGCCTCCATAAAGGATAGTTTGATCATAAGCATGGGAAAATTTTATGTCAATTGGAAGGGTTTAGGCAAGTGACAAGTGAGCAGGGAACATTCTGATTATTTTGGTTGAATAACTTTTTGTCCTTTTTATGGAACAAAAAATCAGAGTCAGAATATAAAAAAAAACTTACGGAAAAAACTGTAAATTAAGAAATTAATTAGAATATATTTTGCAAAATTTACAATTTCATAGAATTTCCTTAAATAATGAAAACTACAAGAGATAAAAATCGATTCGATTAATTTTAACGCACAAATTATATTCCTTAAAATTCTTCAAATTCCACATTTTGTAATTGTAATTGTATATAGAAAAAAAACGTTTTTCTTCCACGGCAACCCAAAAAAAAAAATAATACATTCAGAAGAAAATGAAAAGATCAAATTAAATTCTCGTGTACACGCAGACAAAAAAACAAAACCAAACCAAAAAAAAAATTGTATTTCACAGAATTCAATTATAAAATTGTAATTTTGTAATTTTGTAATTTTCATGATGAACGAATTAAAAGTTTCAATTACACCAAAAAAGTATCTTCAATAATGGGAATGATCAAAAAAAATGGGATTTTGTTTTTCACTAGAATTTATTTTATTATACAAAACTAGAATATTCTTTTGATGAAATTAATTAGGGGATTGAGGACTTTTTTTTTATTCAATTTTTCCGATAAATAAATTAATTAAAATTCTGTGAAACAAAAAATGGTTCAAACAAAAAAAGATTGATGCAAACATAAATTTCAATTTTAATCTGACCATTTTATTTACAATTCAGTGTTTATATTATTTACTTACTTACCATACATAATACAAACAGCCTGTGGATTTATGTTACGTTTCATACGAGCGTAGAGAAAATTGTTGATTAAAACTTTACAGACAACAGATTTTGCAGAATCTGCTGACAATATCTATCGTGTAGTTAAACTTTGTAAACCTTAAGGCATACATATTTTTGTTGCATTCAAAATTAATAATTTTTGACTTGTGAATGGACTAAACGAATTTTCATTTCTGTGAAACTTGCACAAAAAATCATGAAAGAAATTCAATGATTCAAATATTAGCAATAATGTTCACTTCAGGTGATTCTTTTCCATAATTTATAGAAATATTTGAAAATCTTACATCAAGATTTAAAAAATATTTTTTGACCTTTTCTTTTTGGAATTCAAAATATGTTTGCTGGTACAGTAAATTCTTTGTTGCAATTTTTAATAAAAAATAAAAGAAAAATAATTTTGTAGCAATTATTTTCTATAGGAAATTCTGGAAAATCGCGTAGTTTTGTTTAAAAAATAGTTTTATCAAATAATAAAAGTCATTATTCTAAGAATTTAGAATTTATCTTATAAAAATTGTTCTTCATTTTTTACTAAATTCTAACAAAAATCTTAATCTTTTCTTAGATGCAATTAACAAATATTCAATTATGAAATCAGACTGAATAATATTTACTTTATAATATAATCTATTTTGACTTAATATCATTTTAAAGCTGAAGCAAAAGTAGAAGAAGAAGAAAAAGAACCAAATGAAAATGTAGGAAAAATTTGAACAATGTAAATTTTAAGAATTTCTCTATAAGTTATTTACGTTCTATTTTCATAATAGAAATTTTTCACAAAAATATTTATTATTTAACAACAAGAACAACAAACCAAGAGCAGCAATTACAACAAGAACAACCAACAACAATAAATGTGTAAAAAAATGTACAAATGAAAAATTATTGCTGGAAAATAAAAAACATTTTTACCAAAATTCTATATAATTAATGTAAAAGTTTTCATTTGTTAAGAGAATAAAGTTTTTAATTTTATATTTAAATAAAAGTATAAATATGTATGCATGTGTGTAAAATCATTCTGTATTAAATTTTTTTCTCTTTCTGTTGTGTTTTCATTCTCACATTCAGGATGAAAAGTTTGAATATCGTATATAGATGGGGGGTGACGTGAAAGACACGAAATATAGACAATATATTTTAAAACAAAACTAAAGATTAAATCTTACTTAAATTACCTTTTTAATCCTGGTTAAGCCAATTAAATGTATAATTATTTCACCTGTTTTTTTCTTTTTACATTTTTTTTATTTTCTTATGAGAAAATCCAATACAGAAATTTAATGTTAAGATTAAAATAAATTGATGCGGGAAGAGCCAATCTCTTAACGTTCTTATCTTTTCGTTATACATTTTTTTTTTGCTTTTTAAAACCAAAGTGGAATTGAAATTGGTTGTTGGATATGAAAGTAAGGTATAAGAGTTCGTTGTAGATGAGAGAATATTAAAATCAATTTTAATAATAAACACATTTTTTTTCTTCTTGTTGTATTCATCAATTTTCATCTTTCTAAAATTTTCACATTTTCTCATCGTTTATATTTTTGTTTCTCAGCAGCTTTCACTTTTTTTTTACTTTTGTAATTGAGATTTCAGAATGTTAACAAGTTATGTTGGCGTGATTATTTTTAAGATCAAATCGTGTTAAAGGAACCGACTCACATGATTAAAGTCCTGGGTTGTCAAACCTCTGTACAGTGTAGCAGAAAAAAATAATGTTGATTCCATTATCATAGGTGATCCCTTACAACTCGCTACAAACACGCAAGTAATCAAATTATAAAATTTATAATAAAGAAAAAAAACACTGAAGAGGTCAGGTACATTCCCACAGTAAATGGGAATTCTTCTTAGAAAATAAAATATAGAAAAAACACAGTACACAATTATTTTCGTTCTTTTCTGGTTGAATGCCAATAACAGAAATATTAAATTTTCCTTTTTTAAAACGGATCTGTTTTGTATTTTCATAAAAGGAACAAAACAAAATATAATAATGTAAAAATTACAAAAGTTAAAATATGGAAAATACAAAATATCTGCATGATTGAGTACAAACAACAGAAGAAAATCTATAAAGAAAAACACAAAAACAAAATATAGAAATGATGTTAAATCGTAAAGGGATTGAAATATTCTTGAAATTATGCATTATGGAAAATATGAGAAAGAAAAAAATAAGTTTATATTTTACATATCATTACAATATTTTATTTTATGTGTTTTTTTTTTGTGCAACACTTTTATGTGCACAAAGAACAGAGAATTTCAATAAGAAAATGTGGAAAATTATAAGAAAACAAAAATGTTTCTTTCACAAAATTATTTGCTTCGTCTTTTGTCTAACGTTTATATAACGAACAAATAATTGATAAACTCTGAATTGTTGTAAAGGACGGGAAAATAAAGGGAAATTTAAGAAAAAAAACGTCAAGAAAAATCTCTTTTGATTTAAACCAAAAAAAAAAAATATAAATAAATGAGCGTGGATTATTTATTGTTTTATTTTGTTTCAAAAATATTTGGAAAAACTGAGGAAGATTTCGCATTTTTTTTCTTTTTTTTGTTCAATTTAATAATTTACAAATTCTGTTCATTTAATTATTAATATTTTTCACATCAATAAATTATCGTAATTCCAAGTAGACGTTAAAGGAAAAAAATTATTTCTAAGAAGTGAGAGTCATTGCAAATCTTAAAATCCATTTATTTTTTTAAAAATTAAGTAATTACAGTAATTCCAGAAGAAGCGCCATTTTTAATATTCTTAGAGGGGTTGTATCCACTTTTACAACCGTCTATTTAATTAGACATCAAAAAGAGAGAAAAAAAAACAAAACTTACACCAGAAGAAAAGACGTAAAACTGTTGCACATCATAATTAAAAGAAAAACAAGAATGAAAACTAAGTAAAAAGTTTAACTTTTCAACAGAAAACACAAAAATTTGTATTTTGTATTCGCTTCTCTTAACATAAACAATTACACGAAAAAGAAGAAGAAGAACAAAAAAAAAACGCAAGAAAAAAAAGCTTATTTAATTTATATTCTCATTTTCTAAATGAAAAAATACTTTCTTTCAGTTTCTTAACAGTTTTACTTACTTTCTTCTTCTTTCTTTTTGTTTTTTTTTTTTGTAAATCTCTTTTATACTTTTCTTCATAATGTTTTAACAATTGTTTAATGACCAAAGAGAGACACATTTTAAACGGTTTAACACTATGAAGAAAATGTTTTTAATGAATTGAATAAAATGTTTCTATTATCACAATGTTTTCTTACTTCGCCTAAATACTTACAATATTTGTTTTTCTTTTGTTGTACTTGTAGGTATAGATAAGACATATAATTGGTCCTTATTAACGTGTCTTATATCAACTGCCATGGATCTAGACACGGGATCTGCCATTATAGTGAAATCCAAACCATTATTTTCTATCACGAGGGGACCCTATTGATATAAGAGTTGGGCGCGTTTTGCCACTCTTCCACAGCTTGGCCTCGTACTTGTAGGTATAAACTTTTCCTTTTGTTTTCTTAATTTCGTAAAAATTATTTTTAATTGTTTATCCTTAAAAGAAAAAAATTGTTCACTAGAGTCTAATAATAATTATTTGTGATAAAAAATTAAAACAATATACACGAAAAGTATTTATTAACACAAGAATATAATTTTCTCTTATCATATTTTCTTAATTTATTTTCTATTGTGAAAAACAAACCTTCCCTATTTTAAATTATATAACCTATCAGATGCATAATTTAAATGTTAAATTTTAAGTTTTCTTACTTGAAAATTTTAAAGGATTTTAATTCTTTTTTTTACATTTTTTGTCTGTTGTATGTTGAGAACTTTAGTGAATATATTTTAGTTATTCTCTTTTATAGAAAATCCTCTTTATTTTTGAATAATTAAGTTTTATAATTTCAGAATAAATTCAGATTAATCTTTGTTAAACTCAGTCGGTGAACAACTTGAACATAATTTGTCTTGAACTAAAATAACGTTTTCAATCGAATGTGGAAATTTTCAATTAAATTTGAAATTATTTCAAAGAAAATCTGTTATGATTGAAGTTTGGCCCAGGAAGTATGATTGAAGCTGAGCCGTGGAAGTCAAGTTCGATGCATTACCGAAGTAATCGTTAATAATCTGCATTAAGCTTCACTACAAATTTATTGGATAAAATTCACTGAAATCCAATATGAGTGAAATAAAAAACAAACTAAGAATTATGAGTTTTCCCTAAAAGTAAACAAAAATTATTATCTTGATATTTTCCTTCGTTTTCGTTTTGTTTCTTATAAAATATAAATCAAAAACAATCAAGATTTAAGGATCAAAAAAAAAACAACAGAGAGACAAAATACAAGAAAAAAGAAAAAACTTTTTATTGGGGACCAATTTGAAACAATAGTTACTAATTTTCACCTTTTCCTTTATATTCGCTTTACCATTTTGGGTTCGTTCGTTTGTTCTTTTTTTTACTTTTATTTTTGTTGCTGTTGTTGTTATTGTATTTTATCCCAAGAAGCTTATATGTCTAAATTTGCAACACAACCAGAAGACGAGCAGTAAAAAAAAAAAAAAAAACAATCCAGAAATAAATCAAACAGACAATATTTCACAATTTGACCTATCTTCAAACCCCATAATTTAACGTTCAAGGGGTTTGAGTTTATGGGGCATAAAAAAAACATACGAGAAAAAAACGGAAAAAAAAGAAAAGGAAAGGAAAGGAAAACGGAAAGGAAAACAGAACAAAAAAGAAATACGACATTCTTTCAATGTGTCTCCTTTTTTTCTATATCCTCCTTCAAACTCCTGCTTTCATACTTTACACACACACACACACGTATGGAGGATCTCTTTCTCATAAGGGTTTGTTTTTTTTTTCATTCGGTAACATTCCTATTGACAGCTATTTCATGTGTTGATACAAAATGGGCTTATGTTTGTTATACATCCCTCCCCAATAAAAGCAAAAAAAAAACCAACAACAAAAATAGAGTGTGTTGTCTTTGTATATATAGGTAGATATATGTATAATGGATAAGACACACGCACACACATATACACACGTATCAACATATTATCTACATACAACCTACAGATAAATACGATATGTGTGTTTTTTTTGTATTTCAGTAAAGAAATTTAAATCGATTTTCGTATATTTGTCTTGTTCATTTTTATTTATTATGTTACTCCTTACTTGATCCATTCTTTATCCTTTTGTTTTCCAGTAATTTTTTTTCTCTTCTTCTTTCGTTCTTGTACTCTTCTCACTTCCTCTTCTTATTTTTTTTTTTTTTGTCTTTTATTTTGTGTCTTGTGTACCGTCATAAGATAGTCATTTTGTGGGTGAACGTGTTTTTCTTGTTGTTTTTTCTTCTTACTTTTATTTTTTTTTCTCTTTTCCTTTCCGGCGTTTTTTTTTTTATAAATTTCTTTCCGTCTTTTTTATTTAAATTCCCATTTTTTTTTATGCCTTTAGGTGATCATTACACATAAATCTCCATCTGTTTTATTCCAAAGTTAGGTTAAAAGAAAATGATAGGATAAAGTTATATATTTATACATAAACGAGAGAAGTTTCCCAAGGATCCTCCTGCCACAGATTCAGATTAATACATTTTTTTTTCCTTTCCTTTTCGTCTTTACTTTTTCTCTTCACTTTTTACACCAAAACCAAGTCAGTTCATAGAAAGACTATATTTATTTATTTTTCTTCTTCTTTTTTTTTTCCTTTTTCTTGTTGTTCTTTCAGATTCACTTTATCAATTAAAAGAGTATTTTCTTACTCTGACACACTTTCCTCCCCATCTTCCCTTTTTTTTTTAGTTATAATATTCTTTAATAATAATGTTCATCTATTAATCAACCCGTACTGTGAAACACTAATTAATTTTATCCCTTTATTCTTTGTTGTTTTTTTTTTTACTTTACTGAAAAAAACTTCCAACCCAAAAAAAAAAAAATTATTACCCCTAGTCATTCTAAACACTCATCCCCAACAAGAATTCACTGACTCATCCTACTTATTTTTATTTATTTTTTCTTTTCTTACTCATTCTCATCATTTTCATAAATAATATAGGCGAAAATCAGGAAGAGGGGAAGAGAGAAAGGCAGAGAAAAAAAAAACAGAAAAAGAGGATGAAGAAAAATCTCCTTAGTAGACATTATCATTTTTTATATTTTTTTTCTGTTTCCACAAAATATTTCTACAACACAACAACAACAAAGAAATCATTTATTTTTTTATAAGGAGTAATTTTTAAATAACATTAAAAAGGATGATGACTTATTTCCATCATCAGAAAAATAATGAAGAAGAAGAAGAAGGAACAAACAAGAAGAAAAAGGGAATACTAGGATCATTTTAAAATATTCTTAAAAGATTTTCCTTTTCGTTTTGTTCTTAATTTTTTTTTTCGTCTTCTTTTTATTCAAAGGTATTCATTCAATTTACATTTTATATCCTTGAGTCTATTTATTTCTCGTCAAAATAACAAAAAAATAAGTGGGGAAGGACTAAGAATAAGAAGAAGAAGAACAAGTAAGAGAGAGGCTTAAAAAAATTCGGTTGAAGAGAAAATTCTTATTTTTTAACAATTTTACGAAAAGAAAAAAAAGAAAAGAAAAAGATTTTTCCTTTTTGGTCTCATCAGAGAATGAGAATAAAACCAAAATCGAATATATCTCTATCCACTCCTTTTATAAATTGTCTTTAAAACCTCCTCAATTAAGTAGATAAAAAAGACGTTGAAACGAAAGAAGAAAAATAAGGGAAAAAGGAAAAACGTAAAATGTAAAATGAAAACGAAAAAAGAAAAGGATTTTAATTGTAATTGTGATTGTAAAGTGAGATTTCTATTTTTAAAAAGTTTTCTTATTTTACTTTTATTCAAACGAAAAGGAAAGCCAACTTAAATATTTAATTCTTTCTCTTTCTCTTTTGACTTTACACATTGACTCCGAAACCGAGAATAGGTACTGACAATTTTTTAATTTTCTGTTATTGTCTTAAGCGAGTTTTTTCTTATTTATAATTTTTTTACATCACAACCTCTTTAAAACACTTAGTGTATACGGAAAATGGTCAGGTCAGTTTTTTTGTACGTCTCGTGTAAAATAAAAGTGGGTAATAAAGTATTGAAGTTAAAAAAGAAACGGAAGTAATTTTCATTGTATTTTAAGAGAAAGATTGAAGAGGTTAAGAAAGAATTTTTGAAGAGACTGAGAAAATTGTAACATTTTAGGGTAACTTGTTTTTCATTGAAAAATTTAACCTTATCTTGTTTTTCACTGGGGCGTTTTTTTTTGTTGGTTGGTCAACGTGAACCTTTTTTCTCTAAAGAAAATACAAATATAATAAACAGCAAGAAAGAAGCATTGGTTGGATGGATTTAAAAAAGAAAGTAACGAATAAACAAGAAAAATAAATTGTGTGTAATTACGATCATCCTCAGTACATTGCTTCTATTAAATTTTTTACTTTTCTCATTCTTTCATTCATTTTTTTAATGATTAAGAAAATCAAAGCACATCAGTATTACGATTACGATCATTTCGAACGGGAAATGTCCCGTATTTTATTAAATATTCATACACAATTGAATTATTTAGTTTTTCAATTCAATTTTCTTCAAAGTTTGAACTTTATTTTTTGCTTGTTTTTTTTTTTGTTTTTGAATAAAATGTTAAATAAATTTTCTTTAAAATAATAAGTTCTTCATCGTTAATTTTTTTAATGATATTAATAAAGCAATATAAATATGTGATAGTAAAAATTAAAATGTAAAAAAATACAACACATGAAACAATTAATACCTAAAATCTCACAACCTACTATATAGGAAAAGAAACGATACTTCGGATCATAATATTTCATGCATCTCACATTCTCAGTTTTATTTCTCGTATAGGAAATAATCGTAATCGCAGTAAAGTGATTATTTTATTTTGTTTTGGTTAATGATTGCTTTCTGTTTAAAATTATAAAGACAATAAAATATAGAATGACCAGAATTATCTGCTAAAAGAAACTCTAATAATTGGTACGAAAATGGTTTCTTTTTGTTAGAAAATATCTTTGGATTAAATTCCCGTTCGGTCACGAAATAAAACGGGAACAACAAAAAAGTTTAAATACAAAACCAACCAGAGTGCGTTGAATCTGAATTAAAATTTGTTTGGAATTCTTAGAAATAAATTCAATGAAAGTAAAAATTATTCTAGAATACCCTGAATATGTCCATAAAGCACCTATATTTGACAACTTTCTAACTCAACTTTAATAAATGAAATAAATGAAAAATTTGTTGTGATGAAAATTTTTCCCGGCTCTAAAAAATAAAGAAGAAAAATCTAAAAACAGAGTAAAAAAAATTTAATTAACTTTCCAATTTCTCTGCATTTTCGTTTCATAAAAACAAAAAAGTAAACAGTTAAAAGTTCAATTAAAACACAGAAATTAATTAAAAAAGGTCAAAAAGCTTAAAGATTTTTTTTTAAAACAAAAAGAAAAACCAAAAATGTACACATTTTTTTTTCTCTCTTTTTACTTTTCTTTTGTAAATAAACAAACTTTTTATAACTTAATAAGTTCTATAAAAGCTTATCATATTTTTTTTGACTACAATTTATTCAAACTTTGTTATTATTTCAGGATGTTCTGTAAAAATATTTAGAATTTTTCTTTTCTTAGTTGTTCAAAAAATTAACTGCATCTGGTCATAACACCAACAAAAAATTCCCAAAAAAAACACAACAACAACATTCAGAAGTTCGGATCTTCAGTTCAGTGGGACTACAAAAAAAAAGCAGCAATAAGATTTAATTAAAGCGATAAAACAAAAAGATGTAAGATGTAAAGGGGGGCTGGGGTTGGGTGGTGAGGGAATATTATGAAAATGAAGAAAAATTTAATTATATGCAATAAAAATTATTCTTATCTTCCTCTCTTTTTGGAAATTGTTTTCCTTTTCATAATTTCAAGAAGGAAAATGTAAAAAGGAAAGAAAAAACTAAGAAAAGAGCAACAACAAAGACAAAAGAGAGAGAGAGAGAGAGAGAGAGCGAGTGTGTGTGTGAGATAGATAGAGGAAGAGAGAGAAAAAAGAAAAATGTCACAATCAGATGTTATAATTCGCTGCATTTTCCATAATTAAAATATTTTACTTTATTTGTTTTAAACATAAATTTTTCAAACACTTAAATTCAGCTTCTCCCATTATTCAGTATTATTATTTTTTTCGTGGATTATGCATTTAATTAGTCTTCAAAGTGAATAAAAATCACAGAGTAAAATTTTATACTCATTTTTATATTCGTTCCATAAAATAAAAGAAGAACAAAAAAAAAAGAAGAAGACTTGAATAACCGGATAATAAATTATTATGCTCTAAATTGCAGGTACATTTCCAATGTTATAATGATTTCTTTTTTCTTTATTGCTTTGTTTATGTTTTATAGTTGAAAAGAAAGCAAGAAATTAAAGTTTTATTTCAATTGAAATTTTCTATGCAACCTGTCTGTTGTTAGGGAGGAAATTTCTATTAAACAAATGTTTGTCAGTTGGGAGGATGTTTGGAAGAAAATTAAAAAAAAAAAAGACAAAATTAATTTTAGTAAAAGGAACAGAATGGAATTTTGTTCATATAACACAAGTTCACAGCTTTACCCCGCTTCCATTTAAAAAGATTAAATATTTATTGACGTCAATAAATTAAAGAAATTACAAAAAAAAACAATTAAACAGAAATTAATTTTATTTTGTCGTGGGACAAAATTGAAATTTATTTGTTACAAAATATGAATTAAATTTTAATTCTGTATTCTTGTTGTAGTTTTTTTGTTTGTTTATTGTTGAAGATACATTTTCAATTGCGTCTTTAATGCAATTCATAAAAAAAATATTTTTTTATTTATGAAGATAAAAAGAAGTAAAGAATATAATAACAACAACAACAACAACAAGAACAACAACAACAACAAAAGGTATGAATAAAGGAATGTTAATGTTTCTTCTTCTTCTTTTTCTTAAGGATTCAGCGCTTTATATTTATATTCTGACAAAAATTCGTTTGGGAATTTTTTTAAAACTCCAAAAATGAACGAAAAGATCATTTGATTGTATGGATGGATCGAAAATTTAAACCGGATGAACAAAAACCGATATTCAGTTAACAGAATTTTTCAAAAGTTAAATTTGAAATTTAAAATAAATAAATTCGTCTCTGTTTATTGGAAAATATTTGAACTTTTTTATTTGTTTTTTCTTCTTCTTTTTTTTCTTCTTTTTATTTCTTTTCAAAACTTAATTCAATTTTTCCTCTTCTTCTTCATCTTCTTGTATTTTTTTTTATTTAAATTTTTGCAATATTTTAACTTTAATATGAACAAAAAAGAAGACGAAGAAGAAGAAGATAAAGCATAAGAAGAAGAAATAAATAGAAATATCATTCATTCAAATCAAATTGTGATTGAACTTGAACATTTTTTTTTCTTTTTCCTCTTTCTCTCTCTAACATCTTTCATCTTCCTTCAGATCTTTATTCTCTTCTGTTTAGGGTTTTCTACCGTATCTTTTTCCTTTTCTTCTACTTCTTCTTCTGTTTCTTCTTCTTTATCGTCATCGCGCTATATAAAAAAAAAACAACAAAAACAAAATACTTTCGTCTTTTTTTTGTTGTTGTGTGTGTGTGTGTATTTTTTTTAAGGAATATTAAAAAAGTTTCAAAGCAAAATGATATAAACCAATATAATCAGATAAATTCACATATGTGACCTGCTCTCTTATATTTATTTATTTATTTATTTTTTGCCAACCCAATCTGTTCCCATTCTACTACTTTACGTTTACGAAGATATTTTAGATATAAAGAAAAAGAAGAAGAAGAAAAAGATGAAGAAAATTTCCTATTCGTATTTGTAATTTATGTAAACGAAAAATACAACAACAACAATAACAACAAAAACAGCAACAACAATAATAACAACTAAAAAGAGACAAAAAGAACAAAAAAAAAAATTTGTACCCGTGAACATAATTTTTTATTATATTTGTGTTAAAATAACCTTTGTTTATGTCTAGTCAAGTCTTTCTCTTTGACAATATACAATATTTTCTTCTTCTTCGTCTTTCTTTTTTCATTTTCTTCGTGCTTCTTTTTTTCTTGTTTTTCATATAAAAGTGATGTTTTTCAGGTTAATTTATTTTAAATGAGTTTGGTGTGTTACCTTTAAAAAATATTATAAAGTTTATTGTTGTTGTTGTTGTAACACTTTGAAAAAATTGAAAAAAATTGTAAAATAACCAGTGGCATAACAGATAACGGATAACGTAACGTAACGCAATTGAAATTTTTATTTTTCTTTCTATTGTTCATGAAAAAAGGAAAAACCTAAATATTGTGGTTTTTTTGCTGTTTTTAAAAAATTCTTTATTTTCCTGAAAAAATTATTTATTGTTTTTCAAAAAAGAAAAAAATATTTATGAGAATATTAAAATTATGATTCAGTGTTTCTGGATGAAGAGACAACCAGATGAGTCTAAAAGTGATTTTGTATAGATAGAAAAATCCGTAATTGTCACATCTGAATTTTTTACAAGGTAACAATAGGTTAGTGGGAAAATTTCTACAGGCCCCACTGTGTACTGATTCGTCCCTGTTACTATGCTATTCCAAAATAACATTTTACAACCAAAACTTAATCAAATAACCAAAAAAAGTATTATAAAGGAAGAAATTTTATGACCGACAAAAATGCGACATAATACAGAAATAAATCCCAATATCCGCATATTTTCTCTTCACTTTACAATTTAATTCAACGAATATTATTCAGCATAAGGAAGAATTTATTGTTGCTTTTTTTCGTTGTTCACTTTTTTCCTTTTTTTCAACTTATTTTTTTTTTTTCATTTTCTCTCAGAGAAACCTGTCCTGGTGTAACAACTTTATTAACTTTTATATAATATTTCTCATAATATAAACAACTTGACCGTATAAATATTATAGAAAACTTCACAATCTAAACTTTTTCATATAACAGAAGAAAAAGGAGAAAAAATAAAGAAGAAAAATGAAAAAGAAAAAAGTGAACTTTTTTTTTTGAAAAAAAACAAAAAAAAATAGTTTAAAGTTTTTTTCTTTTTTTTGGTGCGAGAAGAAATTATTAATCGCCTTTCGTCTTGATTTAGGTAAAATGGCAAAAGTTTTGTTTAGTTTAGTATATAGAAAAATTGTGTCTAAATATTTGTTTAACCCAGATAATCCTACTCGTACATTAAAAATGCATTAGCGAAATACAACAACAGCAACAACAACAAAATGCCTAGACTTTTGTTTTGATTTTTAACAAAATAAAATTGTATTCAATGTAAATAATTATTTAATTAAATCAAACGATTTAAAAATTCACAACTCAAAAATTGATCAAATGAAAAATTTTAAATGAAAAAAATGGGTTAAATCAAATAAATTAAAATTTCAAGTTAATTTATCAGCAATAACAATACAATATAATACACATAACTAACAGTAGGCAGCAACAACAATAAGAAGTAACAATTCATACATCATTTTTATTAAAAATAAAATGAAATAAAATAGAAAAAGTAGAAAAAAAAGAGTCGCATGAAAAACCACAATCCATCAGTTTTTCTCATAAATTTTGAAAGGTTGAACGCACCAACCTTTAAAAAAAAACAATGAAAGAAAGAAAGAAGCCAATCCTTATCAAATTTATTATCTAAAATAATATGTTCGTTAAGGATGACGATGAACCAACAGCGGACATTATAACAATAACAACAACAGTCCAACATCAACAATTGGAAGAAACAAGTAAAAGACGAACAAGACGAAGGCGACAAAGGAGGGAGAAAAAAAAGAAATCTAACATGAACATCACTTTAAAGCTCTCTGTATATTTGTAGAGAATAGAATGGACAAAATAGTTGACTGTTAATGCACGTTAATACCATAAAACTAAGGCGTTAATACTATAATGCCTCTTACATCTTTTACCAACAAACAAACAAATAAACAAACAAACAAACAAACAACAGAAAATAATACAAAATCTATGTTTTTCATACAAACAAATGAAAATCTAAAGTTTTCCGTTTATCACTGCTCTATATCTATCTCTCTCTCTTTTACACAATAAACTTTGTCGTATGGAATATTTATTTTATAGTAAAATTATCTGTTTAAGGATTGGAAACTAAATTTACTCATTCTATTTCTGACATCAGAACATACAATAATCAGGATAATGATGAGAATTTTTGATTTTTGATTTTTATTTATAAAAGATAAAGGAAAATTTCGAGTAGTAGAGACTTTATTGATGTATTTTTCATTTGGTAGTGAAAATGAACATTTAAACTGTGTTTATGGTTCAATATTTTTGTGAATAGTTTATCAAATCTGTCCTATTAAAATTCGTTAGAACAAATTTCTATACTGTAAGACATTTGGTTGCTTATTAAATTTTGGTTGGTTTATTTTTGATTTAATTATTACTTCAATCATTTACCTCGTCAGTTTTTCTCTGCTGTTAAAGAAAAATTGGAAATTTCTAGATGAAAACTGGAGATAGAAATTTGTACAAAAAGAAATTGTTTTAACCAAAAAAAAAAAAAAAATTACAAAAATATGTAAAATAAGCTTTTAGAGAGAAAATAAATGAAAAACAAAATATAAAAATAAAAGGGGAAAGAGGAGGAGGGATGTAAGAATAAGAGAGTAATTGGGATAATGAAGGGTATGAGTTTGAAGAAAAGAAAATGCACATTTTAAGTGATTAAACGTGTTTAATAAAATATAATGTAGATACGTGCTATCCTCATTTTATTCCTTTTTTTTCATCTTCCTGTGTCAACCAGGAAGAATTTCCCTTGTTTCTTTCTCTCTCTCTCTCTCTCTCTTTTTTATCCTGTTTTTCCCATTTAATGTTTTTTGTTTTCTTTTTAAATAAAAATTAAAAAGTAATAAAGTTATTCTTCTCTTTTTTATAATTCTGCATTTTTCTCATTTTCTTGTTCATTTTTTTTTGTGAGCTTTTATTTTGTTGTTGCTGTTGTTATTGTTGCTGTTGCTGTTCTTCATTATACAATGTTACATTTTTATTTTATAACGCATAAACTTTATAGAGGAAATTATAAATAATGTATTTTCTTTTTCATTCATCCTTTATTTTCCACTTTAACCATTTTTCCTTCATTTTTTCACCAATTTTTTTGTATAAAAAGGGAAATAAAATAAGTTTTCGTTTTTTTATTATTATTATTGTTTCGTCTTGTTAAAAAATATTAAAGATTATGAAAAAAGAATCAAAAGAAAAAAAACCATTTAAGTTGTAGCAAAAATTTAATTCGTCTCTTCTGAAACAACAAAAACAACAAAATAATAAGAAGAAGAAGGTGGTTGAGTAGACTTAATAAAATAAAAAAGAAAAGTGTTTCTTAACATCTGGTTTTTTTTCACTCTCTCTCTCTCTCTCTCTCTCTCTCTTTCCCTTTCACTTATAAAAATATCAGTCTTAATATTTATGTTAATTACCGCACATCTTATTGTCTTATTTTTGTCTTTATTAACTGAAATGAGTCTATAAGAAGTAATATAAGAAGTCTGTTCTTCAACCAACATATACATACGCACACACTCATACCCACACACCAATGCATATATAAAAATGTTGTCTGCAATTTTACTAATGTTTATTAATGAAAAAAAAATTAAAATTCTATTTTCTCTTTTGCTCAGTTAAGTTCATTGACTTAAAATGAAAAATTATAATTTAATTAGATCTTTTACTTTTTAATGAAAGGTCAATCAACTTTAGTTTTATCCTTTTTTTGTCTTTTCAGTTTATGAAAATCAAATTGTTTACAAATTAAAAAATAAAGAATGAACAAATAGAGAAGTTTCTTCTATAAAATTTAAAATTGGCTGGACGGTTTTTTTCTCTGTTTTGGGATTTTTAATTGATGACATAAAAATCTGTGTGGTTTGTTGTTTTTTGTTACGTAAAATTTTACGATAAAACATTCCGTTGTTTATAGTGAAAGTCCCTTTTTGATCATATATACGGGGATAGACTAATAAATTTTAACAATCTCATAAAAAAATGTTGTGATGAATAAAGAAACAACATTTTATTGTTTACAATAACAGCAACAACAACAGCTAACCAAAAAAAAAACCAACCAACCACCGACAACAACAGCTACTAACAAACAGTAGAAAAAAGGAAGAAAACAAAAAAAAAAGTTATCTGAATTTATTTTCCAAATAAATTTTGTGTGAGTGTGTTTTTTTTTAATCCTTAATAATTAGTCCTGGGCTACAAACTAAACTGGGTGTGTCCTATATAAATGTAAATTAATAAAAAATAAGAATTTATATATTCCAGTAGAATACATTTTACAGTATGGCAACACACAAAATTGTTGTTAAATACTTTGTTTATATTTTAACTTAAATTTTCCCTAAAGTGAATATTTTAGAAGAGTTTTCCATCAAAATAAAAAAGAAAACGGCAAACAACGTATAAGAATAAAAATGTAAATGAAGTAATATTTGTGAATGTAGAATGTATGGTGAAAAGCTTTTCAGATAAGTTAACTATATAATCACCTGATACGTGTAATAAAAGATTTAACTTTTTATTAAGCTGTTACAATCTAAAAATGGAAAATCTAAAAATTAAATGAAAACTTGTAAAACTAAATAAAATTATAAAATTGATTTAAACTTAAGAGCTATGAGAAATAACGATCATTATGTCTGAGATATAAGGGCTGATGTTTTACCGTTTTCATTTTAACTTTTTTGGTTCCTTAAAATTTTAAGTCAACGATAGATTTACGTTTCATTACCAAATCACTTTACTTCTTCTTTGTTCATTCAAAAACAAAATACATATGTTTAATAATTTGTGTTTTTTAAATAAATTATTGGTCTAAACACAAACTTAAATTCAAATTCAAATTAAACTTATTTATTTAAATTGATTCAATTGATTGTTCCTACAGTAGATTATTTTGATCAAATAAGTAATTATCATAAATAGATTTAAAGGTCTCAGGTGAGACCGAAGGTGACAGTTTATCATTGTCTATTAACATTACTTTGATTATTCTAAGGAAAATATATTTATCGATTTACGATTAAATAAATGTATGTATTGTTTGTCTCCCTTGGTTTATTTTAATTATTTTCTTTAATTTCAACAAATGGACAAGCTTTTATTAAATTTAATCTATATTCTAATTTTTATCTTTCATCATTCTCTGACTCTTACTTCTAATATAATTGTTTATTGATTAATTATTAATTAATTAATTAACTTATTAATTAATTATCATGTTTTAATTAAAAATGATAAAAAAATACAAACCACAGAAAGCAAAAATTATATTCGGGGGATCAATTTTGTGGTGGCAAAAGAAAGAAAGACAAAACAAAAAGAAATTAATTGATTCTAGACTTTCTATTTTAATAAACTTCAATCGGATGGCACACCCAGTTAAAGCCTTCATCTAACATTCTAAAATAAATAAATTTATACATACACACACACACACACAGTGAACAGAAAAAAAAAATATATACAAGGGCAACAACAACAACATAAATAACAAGAAAAAAAAATGTTTGCATCACTTTGTCTTTTATATTATGAAATTTTCTATTCAGCATAAAAATATAGAAAATGCTAGGAGTGTCAAAAAGAACAAAAAGCAAAAAAAAAAGCATAACACATACACGCACAAAAATAAAGAAAATATTCACGTTCTTTTCTAAGAACAGTGAAAATTTCATGTTTTCTTTTTTGAAGGAAAAATTTTTTTTTTTAAATAAATTTCCTGTATTTTTTTCTGTGTTCTGTTTGGTATATTAATTATTTTAACCTAATGAATTGTGGTACCCTTTTTAAGTACCTTAAGACTTAATTAAAAAGAATATTCATTTGATGAAATAAGGAATTAGGTTTGAGAAAATTCTTATAAACATTGTTGCCATTCATAATCGTTGATAATAAGCTTTGTGAAAAATTCTAATGTGGTGAATCACTTTTTAAAGCTACCTCTCACATTTAATTTAACATGGAAACTGTAAACATGGTAACTTTTTATTACCTACACCCTAATTGTGACTGTTAAGATTAAATCTTCTTTAAATTATGATTTAGTTTGTCAATTATGATGAAGCTCAAGTTAAATCAAATTTAGTTTAGTTAGTTGACTTTACAAGATTTGTTCTTCTAATGAAGTTATATTTAAAGATAATTTCAAATTGCTTTAAGATAAGAAAAGTTTATTACGAAACACTTTGATAGGCGGGAAAAAAATTAACTACATCAATTCTTTCAATAAATTTACTGGGAACTATGAAATTACCAATTACTTTCTGCGAAACAGCAGGAAACCAAAAAATATTTGACACTTGACAATCAAATTTCAAAATATTTTACATTTTCATTCTTCGTAGCTGATTTTTCCTTTATGTTTTCTTCCGTTTAAGATTTTCTCTTTTTTTTTTGGTCACCCCTGGGATGTGTCTATACAAAACGAAGTGTTATTTTTTTCTCATGTGATACACCATTTAACCAATTTTTGTCTGAATATTGTACTCATCCCATATAAATATAAAATATGAAATTTGTTGTCTCTTCGGTTGTTTCTTTTTTTTTTTATACAAGAAAAAATATGTATAAAAAACAGACGTAAAAGCTGCTACAAAAATTGAACTTTTTTTTTCTTTTTTTTTTGAATTTTCTTCATTTTTACTTCACAACACACAAAAAATAAAATTTATAAAATGATGAAAGAAAGGTGATGGAAAACATGCTTGTAAATTACTTTACGACAGCAAAATATTCACAGAAACAACATAGAAGAAAATAAAAAAGAAGAAGAAAGAATAAAAATAAGAAAATGTTGAAGTTTTTTGTTAAAAATAACAAAAAAAAAATATCCTTTTTCCAATTTTCTTTCGTTTAGACAAAATATTTAAATTAAAGTGACTTTATTTTTTGTGCGGGTTTTTTTCTCCGTACCGTGTACAGTCATACACCGTACCGTTTATGACTAAGAAAAGTCCAGTATCTAATAATTACGAAACTGATTTGTAGATCGTAGGGTAGGATTGTATACAAATTTTCCACAAATAAATGTTCAGATAGAAGCTAGAGTAAAGCTGTAACAGTATTGTGTGTCATACTTTTCAAATAATTTGTCAAAAATTCAAAAAAGCACAAAAAATATCTAAAAATTGTTTTACGAACCGCATGTGGGTTAACACAAAATGAATTTATTCGTAACAATCTTATAAATTGATTTTATAATTTTACAACAATTTTCTAGGTTATTGATTTATGATCCAGAGGAAGAAAAAAATACTCTATCGCAAATATTTTCTGATACATTTCTTCCTTCCTTTTCCATAATTTCACCAAAATCAGAACTTTGGACGTTGATGCAACAAATGAAATAGGTTACAACCATCCTTAATTCTTTTTGTTTTCTATTTAAATTTTTCCCTTCAACCAAGAACAACAACAAGACCAACAAGACCAACAAAAGCTACAATAATTTTTCTAATTGGAATTGTGAACGCAAGAAATTCTCTACATTTTCAACAAAAATAAAATTTCAAATGAAAAAGAAAAAAAGTCAATTGATTGATTGATCAATAATTCATTGATTTAATGTAAAATAAATAACTGACACAAATAAAAAAAAAAATTAATACATAAAAATAAATGTGCAAATCAACAAGAGGATAAAGAAGAAGAAAAAGAAAAACGAACCAATCATAACATTTATTTCCTTTAACCTACATTTATTTTCATTTTTTTTTTTACTTCATTATACAAAATCATAACAACCAACAATAGAAGAAAATATCGTTAAAACCACTCGTTTTATAATTTTCATTGCCGCAAAATAAAAAAACGTAAAAAAAAAAAACAGTCAGCCAGCCCCAATTAATTTTCTCTTTTTTTATGATAAATTGTTCTTGGTTTTTATTTCTTTTTTTTTTTTTATAAATCGAATAAAGAAATGAGGTAAAAAAAAGTTCAAACACCGATACAAAAATAAAAGAAAGAATGAAGAAGAAAAAAAAAAGCCATTTACGTTTTTGGTTATTTTTGTTGTTATACTTCCTTCATCTTCGGTTCTCTATTGGTGAATATTTTTTTATTGAGTCGGTCCATTACACCGTATTGTTTATCTTTCGATACATTAACTTCCCCAAAAAGCAGAAAAAAAAATGCGAATAGAATAAAAATAAAAATAAAAGAAAAGAAGAAAAAAAAATAAATGAATGGGAGGAAAATAGAAAGAAAACGAAGAAGACGACGACGAGGACGACGAAAAATAGAAAATTAAGTGTCAAATGGATGACGTGCAAAATTCAATTTTTCCTCTTTATTTTTAAGATAATTTTTAGCTTAGGCAATGAATTGCATAAAAATTATATAAATCATAAATATTTGTTGGTTGTTTTTACGTACGTTCATAGGTTATAGAATCTAATACCCACCCCACATACTCACTGATGTTTACCCTATTTAGATTTTATACATGGTTAGTTGATGATTTTTTAATAATGTTTTTATAAAATGGCTTATAGATTGATAATAGAATTTTATAATACCATCTTTATGGTAATAGAAAGACGTGTGTCAAGATGAACTTTCATAAGAGAAGGTTGGGGTCAAAAAGAAATTTATAATGGAATTGAAGATTGAACTTTTATAGTTTGAATTTTAATCACAAAATATTAAAAAATTACAAATTGAATTTTTTCTTTCAGTTTATTTTGGGTTTTCCCTTTTTTTCTTTTTAAAATTAAAAATAAAATTAATGAGCTTCATGCACTGAGTTTTAAAGTGAAAAAAAAGTTCAATCTCTTCAATTATTAAAAGTGTTTGAAAGTATATATTTGCGTGTATGTTATTCTGTTTATATTTGTCTATATGTCTGTATGTGTAAATATATGTGCGTGTGTGTGAACGTTGAATAAAATTAAAATTAAAATGTTCTTTATTCTTTTTGTGCATGTTGATTTTTATGTTAAAATTTCAGTTCTGTTTAATATCTGAGTGTGAATCAAGTTGAGTTGTCTTGAGTATGAATTACCTTGAGTTAAGTTGAATACAAATGTGTTGATTTCAGTTGAGTTGATATGTGATATGTTAAACATGATGGAATAAAAATTCCATCACGTCATATTTGTAAAATATTTGCTATACGCACCAAGGAAAAATTTTAACTTAAAAGCCAACTGTTGCAAGTCCTAAGTAAAAATGAATGTTAAAAAAATTCATTCGAGAAGCAATTGGTGGCAAAACATAGACACTTTAAAATGCTTGGAAAGACTAAAGCCGTTTTGTAAATGAGTTCGTTGGCTGTGAGCTTATGTTTTTTTTTTGTCCTTACAAATAAATAATTCGAAAGTAAATTTTTCAATATAGAATATTTTCATAGTTGCACTCACTTCCTGCTGTTCAAAAATCATTAGAAAACAATACAAATATAGAATATGTTACAACGAGATTCTCGAAAAACTTTTATTATTTTCCCAAAACGATACGAAAGAAAAAAGCAAAAATGAAAATTGAAAAGAAGTAAAACTGGAAAAGGGACCCTAAAATATTATGACTTCCTTCCAATATTCAACTTTTATTTTTATCTTCAATTGTTTGAATGTTTATCATTGACAGTAATTCTTGTTTCTTGTTTCTTTAAAAAAATTTTCCCCTCTTACCTTCTCCCTCACCATCATAAAAATTCAGTCCTTCACAAAAACAAAAACAAAAACTAAAAACAGTTCTTTACACCCATCCCAACCTTTCTATATTTCTTTGTTGTTGTTTTGTTTTGTTTTTTTGTTTTTTTGTTGTTTTGTTTTAAGTATCAACATCGTAAAATAATAAAAAAATTTCCCGAGACACACACACTCATGTCATGTCGCCTGACAACTTTTCCAAAAAAAAAGCAAAAACAAAAATTATTTTTCATAAAATAAAACTGAAATTTTCTTTTCTCTTCTCACTCGTTTCTTTTCTTTTGTTTTTTTTTTCTTTTTTCTTTTTATTATTGTTATTATTATTATTGTACAATATTTTCTATTGTCTTCCATTTTTTTTATGACGTCATATCATAAAAAAAAACAGAACAAAATTTCATAAGAAAACAAATTGATATTATTTTTTTATTTTCTTACTTTTTCACTCTGTTTTTTTTTCTGTTGAATTTTCTTTATCATTTCTTTCTTTTTCTTTATAAATGCACTGTAAAGTGAAAATATATTTTCTTTTCTCATTTTCTTTGTATATATGTTTTTATGAGTATTCTGACAATTTGTCAGGATAACGGACAGAAACAGAAAAAATAGGGGAACGGAAAAAAAATATGTTTATTGCAATATTTTTTTTCTTTAGGTTTTTCTTTAAGTTTTCAGAGAAAAAATATGAAAATACGGAAAAGTTCAATAAATTCGATTGGATAATTTATAATTAGAATTGAGTGCTTACAATTTTTTACTTTATTTTCTTTCCATATTTCTTGATCTTATTTGAATTAAAACTGTAAAAAAGAAATAAAAAACTTTATCAACTTAAAGAAAGAAACAAAAATAATCATCAAGAATTTTAAAGAAACTTTTGATATTTTCATGTATGAAAGAAATTATTCGTACAATGAACTGAAATTTAAAGTTTATTCATACTAACTGTTAAATAGAAAATGTTCTGAAAATGTAAATTGTATTGTGAAGGTTATAAGAAAATGCAACTCATCTTGATTATAACTTTTTCTGTGTTTTTTTAATTTAATCAGTTTCTTTCAAATAACTTTCTTACAAAAGTACTAATAACAAGAAGAACAGTTTTAGTTGTCTATGAACAATGTAAATTGTAAACCAAAGAAAGATTCAATAATTAATATTCGTGTAAAGTTTCATAATCCAACATTCACTAAAGTGTAACAAACATATGCAACAATTTTACCAGATTTCATAAGAGCCAATGTCCCCCTTTGACTTTTACAAAACACTTACAATGCATTGTGTAATTAAGACAACTTTCCTCTAAATTATCCTTAATTTGTATAAATTGTGAGAAAAACAACAATATTATTAAATTGAATTAAATGAATGGACATACGATGCCCAAATCTCACATGGGAAAATCCCTTCGATTAAAATTTCTACGAATAACAAACAAAAAAATTCAATAAACGAAATAAAAAAATTATTGTTTATACCTAAGTGTAAAAAATCAATCGACTGGTCATCACCGACTTAATATATAAATTCCAAAGTCCACCAATTTTCCACAATTCAATTATTTCCCAATACCAATAAGAAGACGAAAGATAAAAAAAAAACAAGGCTGAACGTAAATAAACGGATCAGTGAACCATTTCATTTTTACATCAATAAACACCAACAAACATGATCTATATTTTATTTATGGAATTAGATCATGTCGATCTTTTGAATATATCTTGGATTTAACGTAAATTATATAATTCACCCTGACTTACACATACTCTCAAACAGTCACACACACACACATCCGCATATGAACACAAAAACACACAAGAGAAAAAAAAAAGTTGAAAAAAAAATTAGGTTATGTTTTTTTTTTCTTTATTTATAAAATTTTATTTTTTCCCTTTTGCTTGGATGTTTCTCAGAAATTTTTTCTTGATCTTCTTTTTGTTTGATAAAAATTGATAAATACTACAACAATACAACAGAAGAAGAAGAAGAAGAAGAAAAACTGAAAAGAAGGAAAATAAAAATAAAAAAAAAATCCTTTCAAAATAAAGGAAAAGAAAAGGAAAAGGAAAAAAAAAAAAATTGAAGATGATAAAAATAGGCCATTCATCTCATAGTAAGAAGAAGAAAATGAAATCCCAGAATTTGATTTTTGGCTTCTTTCCTTTGAAGCTTCGTTTTTTTTTTCTTTTTTGTAATCTTATTATGTGAAAAGTAGAAGCTTGTCTTAAGAGTAGGAGGAATTAGACGAATAAATGTCTTGTATTTTTATTATAAAGTTCATATTTCTTAAAATAAACAAAACGAATGATTTTTTTGTTTTTGTCTTTTTGTATTGAGTGAAAGATTTTTTTTTCTTTTTCTTTCAACAAAATAAAGTCACAAATGAAAAATAAAATTGTGAAGGATCAAATTTAAATGTTTTCGGTAAACTGGAATAAAGTCCTTTTTTCTATTTTATCCTCTAACCTTTTATTGTATTCAAATTTTGGAATAATCACCATCAATCACAGAACAATAAAAGTAACACTGTACATTGGGTTTCGGTTGAATTTTGATTAGAATTTATGAGAGAAAATAATTAAAAATAGAAATTAATTAACTGAATTCATAACTTCATTATTTTTTTATTTTTGTCTATTTAATTACAATTTTGATTATAGTTGTTGTTATTTATTAATAATTATCTAAATGTGTGAAAGTGTAAAAAAACGGAAAAAACATGTAATTCCCAAATGAAATTATTTTTGTGATTTTATCATTCATAATTCCATTATTTTTAACAAATAATTAATAAATTATTCTCTATAAATAAATTTGTTGTATGAAAATGTTTATTTTGTCTACAAAAAAATATGAATATTTCACAATGTGAAATAAAATGGAATGAAAAGTACATTGAACTAACAATTTCAATTAACGCCCAAAAATAATATTTCGGTCATTTTTCAGTGGAACTGACGATCTGAATTGTGTGGTAAAGTACATTGAACCAATAAATTAAACTGGCTCCCCAAGTACGTTCAATAATATTGTTATCGTAAATAGATTGTTATCTTTTCTAGTCCAGTTAAATAATTAATTTAATTAAATTCTTTATTATTGTAGAAAAAAATCAAAGAATAAATTTAGATTAAAAGTTCAATGCTTAATAAAATTACTTTAATTTTCCTTGAATCTTAAATATCTGGATGGAAAATTCTCTTTATTCAACACAAAGACAAAATAAAATAAAATACAATATTTCCCTTACCCTTAAAACTTTACCTTGTTCTACTTTTCTTACTAAAGCTCTTTAAATCTACAATTATTAGTTTTTGGACCAAAAAAAAACTTATACGGTCAGAACAAAATGGTTTACCTTACATTTCCATATTTCGATATGTTTGTTTTTCTTGTTGTTGTTTTTTTTTGTCCTTCAAATTATTCCGTTTTTCTTTCGAAACAAAAACAAAGAATAAAAAAATATTTTGCTCGTTGGTAAAAGTGTTGAAAAAAAAAACGAAACAATGAAAATAAAAAGAACGCAAAAAGACGAAGAAGAAAAAAATAAAGGATCTGATACTAACCTGAAACGAAAACCATATATGACCCCCAAAAGAATAACTTTTTTTTTATTTTTCTTTCTCTTTGTTCTTCTTCTTTTTCTTCTTTTTCTTTTTCTTCTTCTTCTTCCATATTCCATCCAAACATATTTAACCAAGGATTTTAAATCCGTTTGCGACAAAACAAGAAGAAAAAGAAGAAGTAGCAACAGAAAAAAAGGAACTTTTCTCCAAATCCTATGTCGCTGTTATTGTGGTTGTTGTCGTTGTTGTTGGCATTGTTGTTGTTGTTATATGTGAATAACAATAAAAGTTCAAATTGATCCTTTACCCGGAAATAATCACAAAATGGCACAAAAAAAAAAATCGAAAAAAGAAAGAAAGAAGTAAACCTAGAATGTTTTTTTTCTCGTAGCCGAAATAGGACTCGAGTAGAGAATTTGTTTGTGGTGTTACAAAAAAAAAAAAGCACACACCAAAAAAAAATATAAATAAATAAAATATTGAATCCTGAATTTGAGTCTAAACACACACACACGCATACAAACAGAGTGAAGCCTTTATGGTAACTATAGTGGAGAATTCTATATTTGTACACAGACACATTTTTTGTTGGATGAAAAAAAAAACAGCACAAATTCAAAATGAATGTAAAGGAATAACATTAATGGATTACGAATTATTTTTTTTGTATTTATTGATGTTAACATCATGTAATATTTATAGAATATTGGGGGAAAAAATGGGAAATATTGGAAAAAATTGGAAAAACTGAAAAAAGAGGAAAAAAATACAAAAAACATATTTATGAAATTTTTATCAAAATAAAAATTTGTGTTCTTGAAAAATGTTTAAAATTAAAAATTTAATAGATTTTTTATTTATTTATATTTTTTTGCGCGAATAAAATGAAAATAGAATATTTTATGAATTAAAATTTTTACATTGTTTTTTGTTATTGAATTTTTGTTTTATACAAAAATTACAAATAAATTAATTAATTTGTTGATTTCGCTCCGAAAAAAATTTCATTTCATTCCATTATTGAAAAATTCCAAAGTATTTTCTGTTTCCCCATTCAATTGAAGTTTATTTCATTTGAACAGACTTTCTGTCACCACTGCAAAGCCTAAATTTTTAGTTCGTCTTTAATGGGATTAATATTTTAGTTCGTCTTTAATGGGATTAATATTTTCATTCTGACTTATCGTTTGAAGCTTAAACATTTTAATAATTATATTTAATGCGTATTGTCGGGCTGCACTCTGCATTCCACACACGTTTATGGAACACAAGTTCTATTTAGAAATATAAAGTTTATAGTAATTCGAAATCTAAAGATTACTTAATGTTGTTTCTCTATTCTGTTTTTAAAAAATGTGGAATAAAAAGAACGAACGAAGATTTTTTACTTGTAAAAAGAAAAAATACTTCAATTTATAAAATAGGGAAAGTGTCTCGCTGACTGTAAATATTCCAATGTCTGTTGTTGTTTTGTTTGTTTGTTTGTTTTTTCCTATAAAAAATTCAGATTTTTCTTAGTAATAGAAAATGGCTTTTCACGAAGAGAGAAAAAAAAAGTAAAACTCCAATTTAAAAATGTTGAAGAGATTGATTCATGTTTTTCAATAAAAAAAAGTAAAAACAGAAGGATAACAAAATAGATCAGCTTAAAATTGTTTACCTAACAGAAATATTTCAAAAGTAATCCCATATGTTTCTTCTTCTTCTTCTTTTTTTTTCGTTTCGGAAACCAGAAAAAAAAACAAATGCACACACACACACACACAAACAGTAAGTATTCTGTTCTGAACTGAATGTTTTTCGATTGTGTTTATTTTTGTAAAACCCTATAGGTAAGTATTTATTATTAACCCTTTTATTGATTGCGTTTAAATAATCTAACCTTAAAAAAAACTAGATCAGAACAGAACAACCATCAATACTTAGGTACTTACAGAATAAATAAATAAAGAGTTCAGTTGTTCGTTTTTTTTTTAACCATAATTAAAATTTAATTACATTTGATTGCTCAAGAAGAAGACCTCAAATTACGGAAATATTTAGCTTCACATTTAACTTTTTTTTAAATGAAAAATAATTAAAACAATCGGGAGAGAGAGAGGGAGATAATTTTAAATAATTTGTATTTGTATTTATGATCATCGAGAATCAATTTTTGTTCTTTATGGAAATAAAGAACAAAATTGTCTGGTGTCGTTATTTTTATTCTTCTTTTGTTATTTTTATTTTATGGAATTCTGTAAACAATTTTAATATTTAATTAATTCATAATTTATTAAGTTGTTTTGATTTGCCTAACCAGAAAAAATCTTCTTCTTCATTCTCTTACAGTGAAAAATTCAATTTGGTTATCAGACGATTGTGATATGGTCGACCTCCAAACACGTATATTGTCCAGAATAATTTCATTCGTCTTTACTCCTGTCAGGTGTCTAACTTTTTATAATTATAATCTGCGACAATGAATCATGGTGGAACAACAAAATCGAAAAACATCCAAATTTCCAAATGTTTTCTTAAAATAAAATTTTAACTTTATGTTGTGCTTGAATTTATTTTATTTATTGAAATGGAAAATTGACTTTTTTCGATAAATTACTTTATTATTGATAGACATCACAAGTCAATTTATTAATTCACTCTATTCGCAAATAATCAACGAAAATTTTAAATTTTACAATTTTTTAAAACAACAACAACAACAACAATAACAACGAAAATTGTATGAAAATTTTTTTTAAACATTTTAATTATATTCACCAAAAATGCCAACGTGTCGAAACAAATTTTCATCAACAATATTTAAATGTTTCATTCAATAAAATAATTCAATTTTTACATCAACATTTTTTTGTTTGGACAATTTAAATATTATTTAATTTGTCATTTCTCATTTTTCATTTCTGATTTCTCATTGCTCTACCTTCAGTTGTTGCTGCTGTTGTAGTTATTGTTGTTAAATTAAATAATAATATAAAACATTATTTAAACATTATTTAATTGAAGTTATTTAACAAAATTAAACATAAAGGAAGAAAAACAAAAAGTAGAGGAAGAAGAGAAACAAAAGAAGAAGAGAAGTAAAATAGAATTTTTCGCACATCCTGAATATAAATTATTTTCAAAAACATTTCAAATAATAATATAACAATTTTCACTTCGACCCCTGGAAAAAAAAATTTGTACAAAAAAAAAAACGATTCAGAAATAAAATTCAATGGCGATATGCAAAAGTTTATTATTATTCTTCACTCTTCCAATGAGTATCTGTGTGTGTGTGTTAATGTGTAATCTGAAAAAATGAAGAAAATTGAATTAGAATAATTTTGCATTTAAAATAAACGAAATGATATTCTAATAAAAAAAATAAGAAAAAGAAGAAGAAGAAGAAGAAAAAGAAAAAGTTTTTCATAAAAAGAAAAAGTAAAAGAAAAGAAAAAAGAAAAAAAGGAGCATAAAAATTATTTTTAAAAGAAGAAATTTCTTGTCTTGATTGACGGAAAAATATAAATTTGTTAAAGGGAAAATTCACTTTTATTTTTCCTTTTTCGTTTTAGATTTTTTCATTTTTTTTTTTTTGTTTCAAACAAAGAAGAAAGAGAAAAAAAAAACTTTAAAATTTTTATTTAAGGATAAAAAGTTAAAAGAATATTTAAGAAGAAGAAGAACAAAAAAGAGGGAAGAATGAAAGTAGATTATTCTCGTCTTCTGCCGTTTTCCTTCTTTCTTTTTTTTGTCGAAGACAAAAAATATAAAGAGTTTTCTTTTTTCTGTTGTTTCCCTTCACAATGAACATTTCTATTTTCCCCTTTTTTCTGTTCATTTTTAAATCTTTTTTGAAAATCAAATCGAAATCGACATAAAAGCGTTCACTAATAATTATTGATAGGAAAATTGTATTTACTTTGTGCTAAACTTTATTATTTTCAAACATGAATTATTTTGAAATTCAAAAATTTCTAATAATCTGTAAATCCAATGTTTAGAAAAGGAATTTATTTTCACCAAACAATATTTGTGGAAAATATGACACAAATAGAATTTTGTATAAAATATGGAAAATTGTTGGGAAAATTTAAATAAACTGTATGTAGCGTATTTTCACATATCACTGACACAATTCTAAAAGAAATTTGATTTTTGGTTGTTGAACCAAATCCCAAAACTTCAACGAAATATTTTCTGATTCAGTTATTATTATTTTGACCAGGAAACTCAATCCAACAAAGTCTTAAACTTTTTTAGTTAATCGTTCTGTTTAAACTGGGTTGGAATGCAGGTGTATAGACCTGCATTCCAACCCAACACTCGGTGGTCAAGATTTGAACTCGGTACCTCCCACTCCAAACGCCGTCATGTTTTTGGTCGGTAATCTTAAACTTATAAAATTCTATAAAACCATATTTACAATCCGTCAAAATCTATTCCATATTTTATGAATACTTTTCTCTTTTCCCCCTCCATGCAAATCGCGTCATCCTCTTTAACGAAAAAAAAAAATCCATAATTTCGAAAAAATTCAAATTCATCATTTTTATTTTCTTGTTGTTGTTGCTGTTTTTTTTTTATAACAAAATAAATTATTATTTTCTAGATTGAAACCATTAACAAATATTTAGGATTCATTTATCAAATCAATTTTCTTCCTTTCTTCTCCTTCATCATCTTGTTTTTCTTTCATCAATTTTTTTTTCCGTTTTTCCATTTTTCCATTTTTCGGTTGAAAATTCTTTAAATTTTAAATAATTATAATTTATTTCATTTAATATTTCCTTTTTGTTTTTTGTTTAAAATCCATCAGAGAACGTCTTTTGGATATTGACGATCACGTCACTCACATAAAAAATTTTTACTAGGTTAATTTTTCTTTTCGTTTCTTCACTTTTCTTCTTCTTTTTTTTTTTGCTTTATTTTTTTTTTTTTTGACAGAAAACCCAATTTTTCTTTCATTTTTCTACGCCAGTGAAAGAGAAAAAAAAGAAGAAGAAAAATATTATTTAAAAATAAAAATAGGAAAAAAACATAAAAAAGAAAAAAAAATTGAACGGCAAAAGAAAAAAAGTTCTTGCCTCATTTACGTTCAATGAATTTCTTTTCTTCTTCTTCTCCGTCTTCTTTTTTTCTCTCTACACTTTCTTTTCATTCTAAAACGTTATTTTTCAATATTTTCTTTTTTTGGTTGGTATTTTTTTTTTTTTCCGCGCTCTGGAAAAGGAAAAGGAACAAAATAAAACAACTGACAAATGAGATAAAAATAAAAAGCAAATGAAACTCGTTGACGAGACTTTGAAGGAGATTGGTGGGGGGTGGTGATGTAGTGGGTAAGATAGGAGGAAGTTTATCGTATATATGACGACAACGACAATACTGTAAAGACGATGAAGATGAAGGCGACAAAGATGGAGCAAAAAGAAAATAAGAAGAAGAAGAAGGAAAAAAAACTTTTGTAACAAGAAATGTCACTGCTTTTGTAAATGGAATTTAATGTAATGGCAAAAGATACTTTTCTGTACACAAGACTCAATGATTTGAGAATCGAATAAAAGAGTGGATGGGGTTAGTGCGGTGTTACATGAAAGAAGAAGAAGAAGAAGAAGTAAGAAAAAAAAAACGGAAAAACGGAAAAAAGGGGAAAAAAGAAAGAGTAAACCAAGGAATGAAAGGATGATGGTTAAGAAAAACAACTCCACCGTTCTTTTAAACTTAGTTTCATGTTAAGTCATCATGGATTACATTCCGTTTTTTTTTTTTTACTCTTGTGATAAAAGCATTTGAGAACTCAATTGTCGTCTTTTGGTCGGGGAATAGAAGCCATCAAATAATATTAGAATTTTCCTTCTCTTTTTTTTTATTAAACATAAAAAAGAAAGGAAACGAAAAGAAAAAAAAAGAAAGGAATCATATAAAAATGGAAACTTGCAATTGAATGCATTCAATTGAAATGAGAACAAACCAACTCTTATTATTGGATAGAATTTAAAAATCAAATATTAAAATGATGACGTTGCTGTTATATTATTGTTATTTCGAATTCGTTCATCTTTTTCTTTTTCTTTTCACATTTTCTATTTAAACATTTTTCTTATTTCAATATTTTTAATAATCTTTTACAAGAAAAAAAAGAAAAACTCATAAGACGAAAATTCAAAGCATAAATACTTTGAATATTGAACTTTTTTTTTTCCTTTTCTATTTTATCCCCTTTTTCTTTAGTTATCCCTTTTCTATGTATTTGTTGTTAAACAGAATAATATGTGAAGGATCTATTGAATTTGGCGTTGGTCCATTCCAAAATATATATTTATTTTCAAATATTTCACAATATTGATAGTACGATGGACACTACAAAATATTGTCATGTTTGTTCTTATTGTGTCATGTCATGTTTTCTATATAAGGGATCAATATACACTCACATACACACACATACATATGTAGAAAATACCTATAGTTATAGAAACTATATAATATAAAGGTTTTTTTTCTGAAATATATATCCCAAAACATCCCAAGTACCCCAGATATACATGTTTCTAATAAAACATGACCGCAATGTAACACGACGAAAATATATTATAGAGATATTCGTTCTTTTGCTTCTTTTTTTTATAGGAGAAATACAAAAAGCTTTTATCTGTTTTGCACTTTTTTTTTTTCTTTTAACCTTTTTTTTTTCTTACACTTCTCTTCTGATATATTTTATAAGAAGCTTTACGGTTGGTCACAAGTGGTGTCCACGTCCAGTCAAGTCTAAACTAAATCTAATATATTTGTAGGTAACCTATATTGATACATATTTGTATTTTGTAGGTATAGATTGTATTTATATTTACAACTTTTTTTTAAAAGTTTTTCGGATTCAGTCCAAAAAATATATCTTAAATATTAACAAGTTATAGGAAAATGTGAAAATTCTTAATTAAAGAAAATATTTCTCAAGAATTTTCGATTTGATTTAATGAAAAAAAAATTGTTGTTTATATTTTTGTCCTTTTAAAAAAATCAATTAAATTATAGAATCACAAGTTTTTTCTTACACAGCTCTTAAGACAATTTTCTAGAAACGAATTTCCATCTTCTTTTTCCTCATCAAAATTATTATTTTTCTACGAACTAAACCAATTTTCAATAATTGTAATTGAGTTAAATAATTATAGGTGACAGATAATTGAATACAATTCAATTACAGTATATTTATTAGTAATAAATATGTGTGTGTGTGTGCATCGCTGGGTGTGTATTATTATCAAATAAAAATAATAATGTAATAAACTTTAAGACTTTCAATCATAATTAATCAATGATTAATGACTTATTTAATTTCTATTGATTATAAATCAATGATTAAACAGATCATAAACTATATGGATTGATTAACAGATAAATTACAGATAGATAATTATTTATCTTGTTAGAATAATATAATGTCCCAATGCAATATAGATAATTGAGATAGAATTTTTATTTAAGAAAAATTGAAGAAAACATATTGGTTCAATTATCGGGATTAAAAATATTTCAAGTAAATTTGAGAATAAAATTATTTGTAAATTTAAATGTATGTATCTTTATTTCTAATTTGGATTTAAGTTTAAAAATTGAAGAAATTCCACAAATTGACAAAGAATTATCTCACCTTGATTCAGGAAAATATTCACGATAAACCAAGATAATGAATATCCGGTTAAACGAAATATTCAAAAGATATTTTACTTTTTAATCAAAATTCCCAATTTAGCATAGGGAAGTTTCATTGAGAATTGAACAAATGATAGTTTGTATAAAATTATGCTTAATTAAATTTAATCTGAAAACTACAGAAAATTACATTGTGAGAAAAAAAAAAAGAAAAATATTCTGTTATAAGAATGGAAATGATTTCATTGTTAAACCTTAACAAATTCAAACATGTTTTCTTTTCTCTACTACTATCATTGAATATACTTAATTTGAAATCTATTCAACATGTTAACGTCACCACAAAATTACATAAGCACACATACCGACTCATATGAGTAAGTGCACACACCCACACACACACAAGAGAAAAAAAATGTAACAGTGGATTTGAAAGACCAACGATAAAATGAATTTTATTTTATTAGAGAATTTTCTTGTATTAATTTGTATAAATTTAAATCAAATTTATATTTCAATTGAGATTGGTTTTATAATAAAATTTTACAAAATGGATTCATTTTATGTTAATTAATGCTGTCTCACTTGATCAAAAATTGAAAATCCAAAAAAAAAAAATTGCAGTCCAATTAATCTTTCCAGTATTATTTTAATTTTATAATTTGACAAACTTTTTGTTGATACTACATATTTTTTTCTCTCTCTCTCTCTCTCTCTCTCTCTCTCTCTCTCTCTCTCTGTATCAGGATTTGTATAAAATTTGTAATGGAAACTTAGACAGAATCTTTTTTTTTTTTGGTTGAATAGGATAGTACATAGGATTAATTCTGGGAATTTTCATTCTTTTATTTGTTCAAACGAGAAACGTCAACGAAACATTTATATTTTATTCGTAATCAAAATGAAACATTCTTTATGTTCAACTCCATTAAGTTAAATTCAAATGTTTATTTAAATTGTTTAAATTCAACTATCATAGATAATTTTATTGGTAAAGTCTATTGGGTTTTATTTTTATCTTTAAATTTTTAATTTACTTTAAATTAATAATTTTACATTGGTTTAAGATTAAAGTTCCGATAAATTGTCGTTCACGATTTAATGTTTTTTTTTTCTTTAATTTCACTTTACATCAACTCTAAAGTTTTAGTGGTTTTTTTCCGGTTTTAGTGTTACCATCTTTAGAGTATCTTTAGCGTATCTTCTGTGCATACAATGTAACAACAATATTCATAAAAATGCACTTTATTTTAATCGTTCAAAAATATTTGTTCCTACTTATCGGCACCTGAACCATGTACCTGTCTCATGAATCTGTTAAATGAGAAACCAAGAATTGAAAATCAATTTTCTAAGATTATTTTATTCGTTTTTCCACAATTTTCCTTTTCCTTTTTTCCGATTTTATTTTTCCTATTTTTTTATGTTTTTCTAAAAAAAAAATAAGAGAAACCGGATTTATTTCACTCAAATTAAATCGGATAATTCAGATATTGACATCAATAATGCATGTCTCTATAGCTGTGTGTGTGTGTGTGTGTAGGTATATTTTGTCCAATCCTCTATAAATGACTATAAAATAAAAAATTCTAAAAAAATAAAAAAAACATATAAAGTTCCTTTTCACTAGAAAGGATAATAAATTCTGATAAAATGTTGTTAGTTTTTTTTTTTTTTTTTTTTGTTAGATTTTCTGTTCATTCTGCTCGTTTTTATTTTTAAATATATAATTCGCATCGTCAAGTGTTTTTCATTCTTGTTTTTTTTTTTTTCGATTTCTCTCGTTAAAAATAAAAGAACAAACAGAAAAAAAAAACAGAGAAACGAGAAGAAGAAGAAGAAGAAAAAGGAAGAAAAACATTAAAACAGAAAAAAATCCCTTTTCATTATTTTTATTTTTATTTAGATTTTTCATCTATTTTTATGGAGTACTGTACAGTGATATCGGTTTTTTTCTCTCTACATGGATTATATTTATGGACTTAAATCATGTCTGAATTTTGTGGTAGAACCAAAAAAAAAAAAACCATAAAAATAAAAATAAATAAAATATTTAAATCGAATAAATTTTCTTTTGTTGTTTTTTTTTTGTGTGAAAAGTTTCTTCATTTTTATTTATTTTTCGAATTAAATTTCTGAGAAAAAATAAAAAGTAAAAAGAAAAGTATAGAAACTGATTTTAAGCGCATTCCATCAATACAAAAATAAAAAATAACGGAATAAGAAGAAAAACAGGAAGTATGGGAAGCATAAACGAAAAGTAAAGAAGAAAAAAAAGTGAAAAAAAAAACAGCACAATATGACCCGCGCAACTGAACCAAAGAGGACCATTCCTCTATTAATCATTTATTATATTCTCTGTGTGAATTGAGTTTAATGATTGATTGTTTAATTTTTCTTTTTCTTTTTTTTTTTTTTGAAAAAATATGAGTTAAAATTAATCAATCATCAATGGTTGAGAATTAAGAAGAAACAACAACAACAAAAGCAAAAAAAAAAAATAAAAAAAAAACGAGTGATTTATTCACAATCACGAGTACTATTTTTTTTTTCTTCTTCTTCTTCCTCTTCTTGGTTTAATGATGGATGCATTAAATATTTTTTTTTATTCTCAATTACAAAAGAGAAATATTTTTTAAATAAATTAAATTTAAAAGCTTATCCTACTTCAGAGAATAGGAACATTTTCAATTTTATTTGCGATCACTCGTGTTATTTTATTTTTCTTCTTTGCCTTTAAAGGTTCAAATATATTTTCAAATCATATTTTTGTTTTATATAACATTCTATTTTTAAGTCTGTCGATAAGACAAACATAATATTATCAACTAACAAAACGAAAGTGTTATAGATTAAAGATGCTTTATTTAATTCTCAAACATTGTTGTTGAATTAACTGATTAAATTTGGTTACTTCATAATATAACTAAAGTTGATAAGAACAGGGAACATTTGAATTTATTTATATAAATTGCATTATCATCTTTTCAATAAATAGTTAAAGAATATTGTTAGGATTATGATAAGTTTACTGCATAAGTCACTCGTTCTATTTATCGTATTGAAGAAAATTTATTATTATTTCTGCTTCAAATGTTTTGCTGATTTAAAATTTTCAGAAACTAAGACAAAACACAGAACTTAAAGTGCATAAGGGAATAATTCAGAAAAAGAGTTTATAAATAAAATAACAGTACTGTTGTAGAAAAAAATTCTAATGTTATATTTCTGTATAAACTTATCTGTACATGACACTATAAATATGTACATTACAATTCTTCAATTGTTATATAAAGAAATTGTTTTCTTTTGTAATCTTCACCCTATTTTTCCTCTCACACACACACAAACACATACACACACACACATACAAAGATATTTTTACAAACACACACAGTTTACATCAAATAAATAATGTTTGATTTTTCTAACACAATTTCTTCTTTTCTTTTTCTGTATTTTTGGTTTGGTTTTGTCTTGCAATATTGAACTAAAGGATCTATGAAAATAATATTCTTTAAGAAAATAAATAAAAGTGAAAAAAAAAAATTTGGTTCAAACAAGGAAGAGAAAGAAGAAAATGAGATAAATTATATTAAGCGTTAAACTTTCGTTCTGATATTTAATTTATGTGAACAGGAAAGAATAAAAATAAAAGTGAAATTGGAGTAACATAAAGGAAAAGAAAAGAAAACAGAGGCACCAACAACCACTAAAAAATAAAAGAAAAAAATCAACCCTTAATTTATAATTAATTGTAATTAATTTCCAATTCATGTACAGAAATTGAAAAACACATATTCACATTCTGGATGGCTATTAGTCTGTAAACATTGTTTACACAAATTCCATATGCGTCTTTCAATTGATAAATTGAAGTAAGAGGACGACCCTTATCATGTTATTCAATCACGTATCCATGAGGGATATCTACGACGAGTATATTTTATATTATTATATTATATTATTATATTATTGTTACACAAACACACACATCATTCAAACACACACACACATATCACACATAAATATATATTGAGGAAATTTATTCCAGACATCCGTATTATATTATAACTATAGTGGAAGTGGATGTACATCTAGACTAAATAATACAAAGAATGAACACTTGATTGTAATTGTATTTGACTGGTGAGGTGGCCTTAAGTACATTTTCATTTGAATAAAATTCTATTTTTTTTTTTCTTTGTGAGAGATTTTCATTCTTTTCTATTTTATAAATCGTTGTGATTGTAACAAATGAAATAATTAAATTTGTCAATCACCACACTTTTGGACAGTGGTGGAATTTATAGAATATAAAACTCATTCACAGTTCACTTTAAGAAATTGTTTACATTCCATTACTCGTTACTTCGTTCTACTATTTTATATTAGGTCAAAATTTTTCTATTAAATTTATTTGTAGAAATTATGTTCGATGCGACAGACAAAATTGTTACCAGACACAAGATTCTCCTCTTACTACCTACTTGTGATTCTTCACAGAAACTAACTAAATTATTGTCAAAAATTTCGAATCAAATACAAATCATTCAATTATGTTTTATCGAAGAACGTAAAACGTAATCAATGACATTCATATAATTACACAATTTAAGTCCAATAAAACAATTCATTTGCAATAATTTTGATTTGAAAATGTGATTACTTTTCCTTTCGTTTGTTAAATAAAGCTGTTCGATAAAAATATTTTTCCGGTTTGAAATAAAAAAAAAAGGGTAATAATAATAATCTACTTCAATGAAATTTGATGTAATTTGGTTTGCGTGAAAACCTTTGTTATACGTATGTAATAAACGCAACAAACAAACCGGCACACAAACAACAACAATAACAATATAAAAAGAAGAAGAAAAATAAAGGGAAAAAGATGGAAAACATAGAAAAATATATTTTATTCTTTTTTTTTTTTTTTTTGTTTAATGAATGTCGTGTTACAAACATCCTAATGTTTGGTTTTGTAAAAGTAATAAAAATTATTATTATTATTATTATTATATTATTCATAAATGTCACACCCCAGAAAACACATCATTATATTTATATAAATTTTAATGTCAGTTAGGTAAACTTTATTTTTTTTTTTTGTTTACTTGTAACATTATGTTACAAAAAGTTTACACTTACGCTATGACAATATGACGATAATAATGAATTTTCTTGTTACATTTAAATTTACCATATACAACCAAAATAATTTTACTTTAACATATTTCTCTATATTTAAAAGAACATCTGTACCTATGTATGGATACGGATATAGTTTCCAGTTTATCGATTTATAGAAATTTTCTAATGTACAATATTTTAGTAGAAATTATCCTTTAAAAATCCATTACAAAGAAAAGTTGAAGGGAAATTTGTTAAATGAAGTTTCTCTTATAATATTTTTAATGTTTAAATATTTTCTGAATTACTTTAAAATTTTTGAAAGCAAACATGGACTTTCAGCTACAACTTTAACTATATTCAATGAACTATTGAACTATTCAACCCTTTAAACAATATTCACATGCAAATATTTATATTTAATTATTTCATTTATGTTTATGTTTATGTTTATGTTTATGCAGAAACAATTTATAGTTTGTTCATATGAATGTTGAACGAATATTATATGACGGGCGATCGTTAAAGCGTATTTTGTTATAATGATGTGTAAGATGATTTTCTTACACATAAAACTAATTTTCAAATAATATTTTCTGGACACAAAAAATTCTATAAATGTATTTATTATGAAATTGACCCAAATGGATTTGAACAACATTTTCACCTTTTTTTTTTTCATGAAGGTAATTATGAAACATTAGATATAGAAAATGTGTGTCTGTCTGTGTGTGTGTGTGTATTGTTTGCGCTTATTTTTGTTTGTGTTTGTGTATTTATATATGAACAATAATGGCCCCCTTTAGGGCCAAAGAACAAAAAAAAAACATAAATAATTGTATCCTTTTAGAGAGTATTTTGATAATAACATTATTTCAGGGTGTCACAACAGTTTTTTTCTTTTTTTCTTTTTGTTTTTATAAAAATAACCAATAAATATAAATAAATGATATAATTAAATAAAAGTATTAGGTGACTCCTTTTGTCTGTAATAAAAATTGATTTCATTTTATTTATACATTTTTTAAGTAGAAAATTATTTATGAAAAAAAAAAGGAAACAATTTTGTTCATTAGAAAAAATGATTACGTCATACTAATCTTTAAATTCTTAATCCATAAACATTTTGTGCTGTCATTAATATTTTAACTGTTTTTATTCTTATTTATTTATAGAGAAAGAAACAAAAAAAAAATAAAAAAGGGAAAGAAAGTCGGAACGAGTAAAAAAAAAGGTAATATTTCAATTTATAATGATCAAAAGGTTGACCATCCTATTTACGCCTACAAAACAATTATGACCACAGTTATAAAATATAAAGCAAACAAAAGAATATAATAAGTCCTTTATAAACCAAAACCTGCTCATTATGGACAATTCTATTGAATATCCTTAACATATTCATAATTTTTAAGTGCAATATTAATTTTAATCCTTTTCAATAATAAAAATCTAAAAACAAAAAATATTGAAATTCACAATACAGAACACAATAATGTTGTTCTATTTACGTATACAAAAAGAAAACATTTATTTGAATTGTCCTTTTAATATTTATTTAATGGGCAACAAAAATAAAAACATTATTCGAGACAATATTTTCAAAAGAGAATAAAAGATTTTCGCTTCCATTTAAAATTCATTATTAGAATTTTCCGTATAAAATTTATAGAAAGTAACGTTTTATTCGGAATCATGACTGATGTTAATAAATGAATATAAATTGATTAGATTTGTACTGGATTAAAAGATTATCACTAAAACCATAATAAAAACATTCCATTATTTATATTTCAATAAATAATTGAAAGTGTTTAGTTTTCTCTTTTTCACCCAAAAAAAAAAAAAAAAATAACGAGAGAAAATTTTGGTAAATTCAATCACGTCCTTAACCTTAATTTTGTTCCAAAAAAAAAAAAAATATATATAAAAATAAAATCCATAATACTTAATTTTGTTCTCTTCATCAAAAATTTTAACCAAAATAATAATTCCTTACACGTTATTATATAAAGTGAGTGATTATTGACTAATATACACAATGTACACACCGTATTTGTAATACTTTATTATCAATAAAATCAAAATTTTATTAGTTTCATTTATTATTATTGATTCAATAATATGAAAATTAAATTTTAGACAATTATTACAGAGTTGTATAGCTGTAAGATAAGATTTTTGCTTCTAGAATTAAAAACAATGAAATTGTTTTAAATAGTAAAAAAAAAACAACAATTTTTGAATCCACTAATCTAATTTTTTTATGAACTGAACTACTTTTCAAGAAATATCTTCTTATTATCAAAGTTTACAGTTTACCGAGGTCTTTAAGTAAATATTCATTCCAAAACATCAGAATGAATAAATAAAAGAAAATAAATTTCAAATTAAATTACACACATTTAATTTCAAAGTAGACAAACATAAAAACAAAAGAATGTTAAAATTTAATTAAACTTGAACTACTGATCTTGAAAAATTTAAATTAAAAAAAAACAAAAATAAAGTAGAGCAACAACAAGTTATAAAAAAACTTTGAAATTTTTAGATAATTAATTCGATTTTAAACTTTATAAATTTTCTTTACATTCATTAACATTCAAGTTCAAACAGTTAAGTGAAATAAATCGAATTCTATTGGTATTAGATAAATGTTAACAACTTTCTATTGACTATTTTCTATAAAGCTCATTATTTTCACTTAATTTTCACAAAAGCTAAAATACAAATAACAATGAAAATAAATATGATTATCAATAAAATAATGTTTCTTTTGTTATTTTTAAAAAGTAAATAAAACTTAGTTGAAAGTAAAGAAATAATGTAATTAGCATATTAGAAATCCATTAACTAACATTTTTCACATTTTCCACATTTTCTTTTTTTCTCTTCATTCATTTTACAAATTAGAATTTATTTCCAGCAACACAAAAAAAATAGAACAACAACAAATAACTGATAATGTCTTCTTCAATTTGTATTATTTTAATCGGTTATTATTGATTTATTTATAATTTCCTTTAAAATTCTCTATTATTTTAGTAATTATGAATAATTGGTTGCATTTATAAACTTATCCAACAACAAAGTTAATTATTCAGTTAAACTTTAATTGTTTCTATTGACTTTACATTAATTTATAAATTGATCTTAATTGGTTGTTGCTCCTTTCGTACACAATTATTCCCTCATAAACGTGTTGTTTTAAGTTTTTGGTGAAATATTTTCATCAAAGTCAGCAACTATTTCAGTTCATGATTTTAGACATATTTTTTCAACATGTGGAATTTTAACTTTCGATATTTTATTCCAATTTTCGATAATTAGATCTGGCAGATTTTCTCTTTAATAAGATTTGTCTTACATAATTCCAAATTATTTCAGTTAATGAAAATAAATTTACATTTCCTAATAAAAACTCAATTTAATGACGAAAATATAATTTTCTGACTCTTTTCAATTGTACAAGAAATAACTTCAACCATCCCCCAACCCACCTTCAAACCCATCATCTAAATTTCATAATGAAACAATAAAAGTTGATTATTTTCATTAAATAATGAAACTAATTTTTTTATCTTCTTCAATCATAATTAGATGATAAAAAATTAACAATCCGGTATTTTTAATCAAAAAAAAAAAAAAAATAGAAAGAAAATAAAACAAAAACAACAAAAAATACAAAATAATCCTAAATGGGTTCAACATTAAAAATTTCTAAATAGTCTTCCATTTATTACACTTTTCTATCTGTCGTGTCATAAAGTCAGATAATAAAAAAGAAGAAGAAAGAAAGAAAAAAAGGAAAATGTGTCAAACATTTGTGATTTTCCTTTAAAATCTTTTTAAATTTAAATTTTGTTTTCTTTTCTTTTCTTTTTCTTTTCAGTTATAAAAATATCTGACTACAACGTCCTTTCTTTCATTCTATTCAATCAAAGTTATTTAATAAGAAATTATGCCAGTCATAAGCTTTACAATTTCCTATAAACATGAATTTATTTTATGTAAGAAATAAAATGTATAATGATGAAGAAAATAAAAGATGAAGAAGAAGAAGAGGAAAAAGAAGAAGAAGAAGAAGAAAAAGATAATTTTCTTCATTTTAAACCAAAGAAAATAATGTTTAATTAATGATAAAGATTTATTTATGTTTTGTACGTTGCGTTGCTTAGATAAAAAAAAATGTCTTCATTTTTTCTTTCTTCAATCAATAATCTATAAAAAAAACAAATGCGAAAGAATTGAAAGAAAGAAAAAAACAAAATTAAAAGAATAGAAAAATTAGAATATTTTGTTGTTTTTGTTATTTTTTTTTGGTTTGGATTTATAAATTTTTAACATTTGATATTTTTACATTTTTTGACATATTTTAGTGGTGTCGGTATCCTATAGATACTATCTCTCTCTCTCTCTCTCTCTCCGTCTATAAAAATAAAAAAAATCCTACACAGAAAAAGAACCACGTTTTCGTAAAAGGTTAAATCTTTCTTCATTTATATATTTTAATATGAATTTACCACGCATATGCATTCATTACTAACCCATACCTACACAGACACACACACACACATGCAGACCCCATCACCAGAAACTTCTTTTATTATCAACTAATATTAATCATCATCATTATTACAAAAATATAAAAAATCAAAGCAAAAACTGCTGCGACTCGTCTACTTTAGGAAATAATTAACAAAAACAACAACAATGATTTTTATTTAGTTAATTTAAGATTTTTTTTGATTTTTCCTTTTTCTTCATTCTTTCATTTTCTTTTGTTTTTCTTTCTTTATTTTACTGTTTATCGATGAAATGACATCTTAGCCTCCCTCCCCCGCTTAAATTGTCTCCCCACCCGCTGATTATCAAAAACTTTCTGTGTTAAAAGAAAAGAATTTATTTTTCACTAGTCAAGGATAAAATTCTTGATAAATGTAACATAGGATATCCTCACAAAAGTGTAAAAAAATGATATGATTCCTTTTTTTTTTTTGTTTGACTGTACAAAATATAGCTCTTAAAAAAATATTATGTCATGATATGGTTGTTTAGGAAGGTGGGGTGGTACGGAAGAGAAGGTAGAAAAATACAACAAAAATTATTATTATTTTTTTTTTTTTGATTACTTTATGAGTAGAGTAGAGTTGGTATGTATTATTATGAAATCCTTCAGACAATTTCCTGGCCATTAGCAATAAAGATTTGTGATATACCCAGTTAATTACATATTGAAACCATTAACGTCACATTTTTCCCACTTTTCCCCCTTTTATTCTTCCCACTTTTTCTAATTTCTAATTTTTTTTTTCGCCTTTAGTTGTTTGCTTCATTTTATTTCTTTTTACTTTTTTTTTTCTGGCACTGAAGTTTCATTGCAGTAAAAATTTTGTGTTGTTTTGTCTTTTTTTCTGTTTCTGTATGTGTGTGTGTGTGCGTCGTTCATAAGTTATAAAAGCAGGAAACAATATGAAAAAAAAAGGCGCGCATATAAATTTTTCTTTATTACTTTTATTTATTAATGCTTAATTTTTTTTTTTTTTTTTTTTGTTATTCAATTAAATTAATGTCTCTAAAAAGGCACTGCCACCAAAAAAAAAAAAAAAATAGAAGAAGAAGAAGACGAACAAATAGCGGAGCGTATTATTATTATTATGTGTACCTAATCATTTTTATATTTAAGCGATTATTTTAATATGATGTGCGATTTTTATATAAAACAATGATACTTCATCATGTTTATATTTATTTATTTTCTTCTTGGTGCAAAAATTAGATAAAGACATTCATTATTTTTGTTTTTGTGTTTTTATTGATTTAATTAAAATTTCTTCCTTTTTACCCATTGTACATCTTTTTTGTAGACGTACGCCTTAGTGTAGGATTATCTTAGAATTCTTTCTATATTTAAATAATTAAATGAAAAAAGCACTTATGAATAAATAAAATTCTAATGAAAATATAAACAATTTCCATAGACAGCTTGAAACTAAATAAAAAATGAATCAAGATGAAAGTTTAACGTTGTGTAAAAAAATTTTGTATCTTCATTAAACAAGAATTTCTGAATACTGAATGTCCGAAATGTATTGGTAAATAAGACTTTATAAGACAGGCCATTGTACGATAAAGGAATTTATTCTAAAATTTCTAATACCTTTTTTTTTTTAGAAAACGTTTGTAAATATTTTAATGAATATTTTTCAACATTCAGTGAAAACAAAAGAAAATCTTCTACAGAATACATTTTTAAATTGAAGTTAATCCACCAAGATAGTTTACTTCAGAGTATCCTCAGAATAATGATGATGTAGAATGTTAAAAATAAAAATTACTTCATATATGAAATAATAAAGAAGAAGAAGAAGCACATAAATGCCTCGTCTGAAACTAAAAGCTCAAAACAAAAAAAAAAAAACAAAAAACAAAACAAAACAAAACAAACAAACGAGAAGAACAAAAAAAACTTTCCTTTACAGAATTTATTTTTAGAGTCAAAAATAAAAAAGTTTTTCCTTTTGATTGTTTGTAAAATATCCTACAAAAATAAAAAAAAAAACAAAACTTTGAAGTATTTTTCTCCATTTTGTTAGTAGAGAAATTTATACACTTCTTTGTTTTTTTTATTTATTTCCTCACCTCCATTTATAAACTCATTTATTCACACAGGTTTTTTTTTTTGATAGAAAAAAAAAACAAATATATTCGTTAAATTCTTAAATTCAACTCTAAAAACTTTAACACTATTTTTACCGTTTCTTTTTTTTTTTTACTTTAGAGGAGAAGAAAAAAAAAATATTAACGCATAAAAGAGAAAGTTGTCATAGTGAAAAGACAACAAAAACTTTTCCCTTCTTTATTCTCTCTAAAAAAAAAAATTTTTCTTGCTTTTTTGCTTTTGGTTTCGTTTTTATATATTTTCTTGTTCTTCTTCTTCTTCTTTATTTTATTTTATAATAAAAAAATGTTCAATCGATCAAAGAAGAACAAAATAAAAACGAGAAGGAAAAATTAAAGGAGAATAAAAGAAAATAAAGCCGAAGAAGAAGAAGAAGAATAAGAAGAAGAAGAAGAAGAAAATAGAAACCTTCAAACACGACATCGGCGTGCAAACATCACAACAACACACGATATTCCCAGACAAACTCAAATATTTATTTATCGCATGAATTTTATGTGTTTTTTTTTTGTTTTCCGGTTATACAGATATTTTTTTTTTGTTCTTGTTTCTGTTTCTGTTTCTGTATTATTCTTCTTTCATTTCTCTCTTTTGTTTTTTTTTTATACATAAAAATGTGTGTATGTGTGTTTGGGTTTTTAGATTGGTTGCTTCATTGAATAATTAATTAATATTTGGAAATTGGTTTTTCTCACAATAAAAGTTGATAATAATAATATAATAAAAAAAAAAATAAAATAAAATAAAGAAACGAGGAGGCAAAACAACAACAAGAAAAAAGAAGAATCGTGAAAATTCATGATCTTAACATTTTATGTGTGCGAGGTGAATTGGACCCATCGCGCCAAAAATAAAATAAAACAAAAAAAAACACAAGGAGAAAAATAAGAAAAGAAATGTGAAAATGGTGAAAAATTATCGATTATCCAGGCATTGTCTTTTGTCATATTGGAAAGAGGGAAAAAGTTTTTCTTATAAAATTTACTTTCAAAACGACCATAATCTGTCATCTTATTAGATTTTTTATTGCAACAGGTGAATTATTTTAAATTGACCAAATTGTGATTGTGGACGATTTGTGGATTTCTTCATAAAATAAAATTAACCCATTAAAAAGAAGAGAAAAAAGGATGAACTCTAAGTTTGATTTGAAATAATTTTTTGATTCAATTCAAAGGAACAAATGAACATAAAAATAAAGAGAAAATATGAATATTTTAAGAAGAAATGTTTGTTTTAAATTTTGTTGTATAACAGAAATATGACATTTAGAAGAAGGTACATTCTAATTATATTTTAAAAAATGTGTTTATTTTTAGAACTTTTAAACAAAAAAAAAAAAAATTTGAAAGTAAAATGACAAGATAACCGACCCTACTTTAACCAGAAAAACTGAACCCTTTTCTGAGGTTTTCTTGTTTCTGTTCTTTTTTTTTTTAAATTTAAATCAAAAATCTTTTAAATTATTTAAAAGATTATTTTAGATTTCGAAACAAAAAATGTATTTTTGATTTTTTTGACAGAAATTGTTTGACGTCTAAAAAAACCTTTTAAATTAAACAATAAAAAGTTTATAAAATTCTCTTCTTTATGTCATTTTTTATCACTTAAAAAATTACATACCATTTACTATTCACCTAATAACCTCAGATTTATTCCTGGTAATTCGTACTTTCCTGGAATAAAATATTATTCAAAGCAAAAATTTATTTAATCAAAACCGAATACAATTTATTGTAAAACTTTTTACGTTTCTATTATCCGGATAATTCATCTATAACGGATAAACGAATTTCCTATATCCGTGCTCGTATAATCGATATCTTATCATAATTTTCTTAGAGGGAAGAAAAACGAAAATATTCCATTCTTAAATAAATTATTTAATTTATAAATAATAAATAATTTTAATCCAATCTATAAGGTGTTACAACCCATTTCTATTTTCTTTCTTTATTGTTTTTTTCGTTTGACCTCATCATTTTCATGTTACGTGATCCAATATTCCAATATTAGGCTTAATTCTTTCTAACAAATTTTATATAAGAAAAAAAAAGAAAAAAAACAGAGAAGAAAAATATGGAAAGAAAATAGAAAACGTGATTTTATATATTCAAAAAGTGCTCTCATAAAAAATCTAACCAAAAAAATACCAAAATCATTTTGCTTCTTAAAAGTTAAAAAATAAATTTCTTCAATTTTTACTTTAAACATTTTCTTTCTTTTTTTTTACTGTTATGATGAAACCAGAAATTGTCTTAAATCCCTTTATTGTATAAGATTCACATATAAAAATAAAATGAAATAAAATACGGAAGCATATATGATCATTTTCATCATTGACTGACACAATTGAAAGGAAAAGGCAAAGAAGAGAGGAAAACGATCGTTTTTTTTTTAGTATTTTGTACCGTTTTTCCCTTAAAATTCACTTCAATTTCATATATGTAAGAATATACACGAATTGTGAACGATTTATAAAAGTTCATGTTCAATATTTAAAGAATACGAGTTTTTTTTTTTCTTCTTCTGATTTTTGATTTTTGATTTCAACTTGAGCTTTTTCGTCACAAAATTCAATTATATGAATAATAAAATAAAATTCAATTTCAGTCACTTTGGTTTACTTAAAAATCTGTTGGGCTTAAAGTATAATAAATAAATATAATATTAAGCTTTTCAAATTCAATTTACCATAATCTGATTATTTATATACATACAAACACACACACACACACATATAAATGCGTATGTGTCCATGTGTGTGTGTTTGTGTGTAAAAAATATATAAATATAAGAAAGTGTCGAAATTAGATTCAATCTTTAGTATGATGTATGTTACTCCCTATTACATGACCCTTAAGTGATTGTTACAGCATCAAGTGAAAAACCATCTCCATCATAAACGAGAAAATGAAGATAAAATAAAATAAAAAAAAAGGGAAAAGAGAAAAACAAGAGAAAAAGATGACGTTGATTTTGTTTCATCTTTAGTAGTTGGGTTCATTGTTTTTTTTTTTCTTATTCTTATTTTTTTTTCTTTTCGTTGCTAGGTGGTTTAGTTTGTTGGTTATATTAGTTTATCTGTTTGTCTATACTAATGATTAATCGAATACAGTTTTTCCTCCCCACTCTCAACATTATATAATCCACTACACGAATACTAACACTTATGTACAAATAGATTTTTGTTGTTGCTTTTATTTAATACGATATTTAGTAGAAATTTTTTCTTTTGTTTTTCTGTAAAAAAAAAAAAACAAAAACAACAATAAACCAAAAAAAAGAAAGCAAAACAAAACAAAACAAAAGAACAAAAATAGACTTAAAGAAAATTGCTTGGACTTGATGGAAACGGATATTTGAATTTTTTTTTTAGTCTGTCTTTCTGTCTGTATATTGAGATAGATAGATGTATGTGTGTGTGTGTGTGTATATATATGTATATTATAAGGTGTGATGGGTTTAATGTTTTTTATTTTGAAAATTTTCTTGTTTGATTAATGTACAATTAGATGAGGGTTTATACTTTGACATCGTTTGTGGGTTGCATTTAGGGTGACATTTATGGTTTAATTATTACGGTTTTTTATCCCTTTTTTTATTTCTATATGTAGAATATAGATAAATGGAATATGTATATGTGTATATGTATATATGTGTGTGTGTGTATGTGTGTGTATTTTTGATACGGTCTACCAAGCCCAAAAAAAAACAAAAAGAAGAAAGAAGAAAATTATATAATTTGGGTCAAAACAAAACAAAAAACAAAAAAAAAAAATATTTATACAAATATAATGAATAATTTTTACTCCATAAATCTTTAATTATAACGACAAACACTGCGGTTATCAAAAAAAAAAAAAAAACAAAACAAAACAAAACAAAAAACAAAAGTGAAACGAAAAAAAATACAAAAAAAATTAAAATTAAAATTAAAATGAAAGAATATTCTGAAGTGGAAATTTCTTCTTCTTCTTCTTCTTCTTCTTTGTCTTTTTTTTTTCAGACATAATCTAATTTATCTAATTAGTTAATTTTGTGTTTTCTTCTTGTTCTTCTAAATTAAACGTCAACTGGTTTATTAAGTTTTACGTTTTTTTTTTCTATTAATTTAAAACTTGATTAACCCCAAAAAATAAAAGGAAGGAAGGAAGAAGAAGAAGAAAATGAAGAAGAAGAAGAAGAAAGAGAAAATGATGAAAATTTAAAGGGAGAGATAAATTTATATGTAAAACGATTATTAGTGTGAGGTTTTATTAAAAGTCCTTTTTCTGTTTTTTCTTTTTTTTATTTTTCATAAATTCTAGACTAAAAGCCATTTAAAAGTAAAACTTACAAAATTGGTCTTTATGGTAATAAATTTTTGTATTTTTCTTTTTTAAACATTTTATTAAAGTTGTGTGTTTTTTCTTTATGTTATTTTAGAAAATCACCATCAAATCTCCTCCGTATTAGAATTAATTAGCCGTACAGGTAGAGTAGAGGAATATGATGAAAGGAAAGTACCATTTTAGTAGATATGTTCTGTAATTATTGAAACATTTTTATTTCATTAACAAAGAAATATTATTTCAATGAGAAAATGTTCTGGATAAAGATATTATTTTGAGATTATCTTGTGATGAATACATGATGAATTCATCATAATGAACTATTGTCCAATATATTTAGTTATTTTCGATAAGGAGCATTTATGCGGAGCTAAAATCATTTATAAGAATTACACGATAAGAATATTTCATTATTCTTAAAATTACATAAATATGAGATGGTTGAGTTCAGTTGATTAATGTGATTTTTTTTTCTTTCTTATCCAAAGTTAGAGTTTCAACATATTTCTTGTTTTTAGAATATTTCCATCATATGATTAGATTATCATAGTCAAGCCATTAAAATGTTGTTTTATTAATGGAGAAAAATAAAATAGGCACAAACATTTTATATTTTAATCAATTTAAATCTAAAAATTTCCTTAAACATTTTGATATTTGATTGCGTCATATTTTAGAAGAAAAAAAAAATATGGACATTTAAATAAATATTAAATAATGAAGACATTAAATGAAAACTTAATAAACTATACAGAATATATTTTATGAGAATTATTATTTGTTTAAACTTTTATTTCTTTTCTCTATTCACAAATATACACAAAATAAAACCAGAAACATTAAACAAAAAAATAGAATTGAACAGAAGTAGATTAAAACTTAAACAACAACAAACAATATTTATTTCAAATATGTAACTTTAAATTCAAGAAGTTCAAGAATATTTAAAATAAATCAAAGTTTTCAAGTTTCCATTTTTTTTTATTTTATTTAATGCGGTATAAAACAATTTCTGTAAACAATTATTAAAGAAAAAGAAAAAATTAGTTTATCATTTCAACGATAAATTTTATATCGCAGAATATTATTGATTCTTCAACAATATAATTTATATCTATTTTTACAATACATTTATTGATTTGTTTCAAATTTCATAAATAAGAAAAGCAAAACTACAAGATTTAAGTGATTGATACTGATTTGAATTTACATAAAATTAAAACTCAACTGCATCACACTTCGAATTAATTTAATTTGTAAAATTTTCTTTTAAGATTAATTCAAATTTTCTTTTAATAGAAAATTCTTCATTATAGAAAAATATTGTTTATTCTTACTATCATCCCTCATAAATCTCATATTATTCTGTTCACGCTCAATTTTATACATTTTCATAGAGAAAAGAAAAGTGAGAGAAAGAGAGATAGGAGAGAGAGAAAAAAAACCACATCTGTTATATTTTCCACTAAAATCACAAAATACATTATTCTCAATATTTCAATCCATCCAACAAAATAAACGAAACTGATCACAAAATATTACATAAAATTTTATATTAAATCTGTGAAAAAAAAAAAGAATAAACAAAATGTTAACATTCAATTTTTTCACAATTTTGTACTTATATTTTTTAATGGAAAAATCATATACACATATACATTACACACACATATATGCATATATGACAAAATACACGTACACAATGCATCCATGTAAGTTAATAGAAGAATCACAAAACTAATAATAATAATAATAAAAATAATGAAATAAAATTGATGATGAAACATTACATTTATTGGTACGTACAACAAATTTTATTTTTCTGCTATGGCGGTGATTTAAAATTGTTCCTCCTTTTATAAAAAGTCAACAAAATAAATTGTGAAAAAAGTACAAAAAATATAAATGAAGTAAAAAAAAAAAATCAATAAAGTAAATAAATTTACTAACGTACACGAGAATCCGTTTAGCTGCCAATAAAAACCACAACGTATTCTTAATTCTATTTAAGAAAAACTTTATTATAGTTTTGATATAAAAAGGAGAAGAAGAACTACGAGAAGAAGAAGAAGAAGAATAAAGAAGAAATTGGAAGAATAAAGTAAAGATTAGAAAAAATAAGAAATAAGAAGAGGTGAACTGTTTAAAATTGCAAACATACATCGTTAGATTGTTGCAATCTGAATTATAATCATTATTTGCAATGTTATTGTTAAAGAAAATCTCTTGAGCAACAACACAAAAATTTAGAAGCACCAAACGAAGAACGTAGACGTAGATGGTAGACTTAAAAGTGACATTATGTTTTATATTCTTGTAAGATTTTTCTATCGTATTTTTTTAAATCGTTTTCTTTTCTTTATCTTATTCTTTCAGTTTTTTCCCCTTGTTACAATTTTCTTTTCTCTATGACGGATATCAATTCTAGTTGAAACTAAAGTTATATGTTTTTTTTTTTTAACTTTTCATAGAAAAAGTAAAAAATAATATAAAACTGACTTCAATAAGATTAACTCTCGGTGATATTTTCTTTCTTTTTGTTTTAAAAGTTAAAGTTAAAGTTAAAGTTATACGTTAACAATGCGGTTCAGATTTTGTGTTTGTTTATTGTTGAAAAAAATAAAAAAATGTTTGGAAGAGAATTTATTATTGAAATGTTTGCGACATTAAAAGTTGTCACAACAGATATTTTCTACTGATTTTACTTCAAATTGAAATTTTCTATAACGAAAAAAACAAAAACAAAAATCTTTGAAAGTTTCAAATCGAAGTTGAAATTTTGTTTATACAGAATTATTTTTTTATTTTGGGTTATTTGCCTTGTTTCTTTTTTCAAAGATTTGCCGTATTTTTTTTTCTTGTTTAATCTTGCAATTAGATTTATTGCACGTAATCGATGATGTAACAGGAGGATCATTAAACATTTGCCTAATGAACTCTGGAAGGGTAGCTATTTATAATCTGATTAGTCATTCTCATGAAGCGTTACGGCGTTAATGGAAAGGAACTTTGTAACACAGTCCTAACCATCATCCAAAAACCACAAGCACACACACACACACACCCAAAAAGAACAAACACAAACAACAACAAGAAAGAAAAAAAGCACACAGAAAATCTGCCAAAAAAAGAAGAAATAAAAAGAGAGAGAGAGAGAGAAAGAGAGAAAAAAAGGGATAAGCAAATTACAAGGCAAACATAATTCAAATGAAGCGTATATATACAATTAATAGGATGCGATGCCTATATTATGTTAATTAATAATCTAACCAAAATAACAACAAAAAACAACAACCGAAAAAAAATTAAATTAATTTATTAATCTCAAAACAGGAAAAACAAAAAAAAAAAAAAAGGATAACTAAAGAAAATTTCATAAAGTGTCTAATGCCTGGCGTATAGAAAATTTCAAACAAACCTCAATAAAGGGGAACTCCTTCTTCTTGATCTTATTGTTTTTGTTGTTGTTTTTTATTGGTTTATTTTTTTTAATTAAATTAAAATTATTTTTCTGTTATTTTTATTAAAAAAATTTTCTGTATTAACGATAACTTGTTCAAGATTTTCTTTTTGTTTTCGTAATAGAAAATTTGTTGAAATTGGTTAATATTGATTGTTTTTTGTCGATTACCTTTTTTTTTTTATTGTTTTCAAAAAATTATCTAAATATTTTTTCACACAAAAGTTATTTTTATTTTTCTCTATATTGAAGTGTCTGTTGGTGTACTTTTATACATAAATTTGTTTTTGTTGCTGTTGTGATTGTTGTGATGTGAAAACCACTTTTAAATAACAATTCCTATAAACATGTTTATTCATATTTTCTAAAATTATAAATAAAATTGTAAGTGGGTGTATAACCAAATTTTGACAGGCATTCATACAGAATAAAAAAAAAAAAACGGCGTACATAATTGTAAAGTCTGACAGCGCTGACATAGCAATTGGCTGAAAAATTATCAGACCCAGACGGACCTTTTCATTTTCTTTCTCTTGTGTATTTTTTTTTTGTTCTTCTCTCTCTCTTTCACACCATTCAATTTATTTATTAATAATTCGTTTTTTTTTTTTTTGTGGGAATCCTCTCATCACGGCTATAATTATTTATGTTATTAAATAAAAAATGTTTCTTACAAAGTATATAGAAGAAAAATCATAAAGAAATGAAAATCCTTTTAATGAAAAGGAGATAAATGTGTATAAGGTAAACCAATGAAAATTCTAATATTTATTTAATGTTATTAAATTAAATAATTCCTTATAAATGTATTCTTTTTCATTTGATGTTCAAAATAAAAGTACACACATACACACACACACAATACAATTTAATAATTTTCAGTTATGAGTACTTTACTTTTGTCATCTTATTACGATTATTATTCAAAAATTTTAATAAATAATCGTTGAATGTTTTCTACTTATATATTTTAATTTCTTCAGTATTTAACCCTTATAGACTTTTTGGTTTTCAAAATGGAATAATTCAAAGTATGTAAAACATTGGTACCCTGATTGAGATGAAAGCTTTAAAAAAAAAAACTACAATCTAATCATTTCTAATGGAAAAAAAAATTGTTATAATTGTTAGTGAGAATAATGCCAATCACGAATTTATTAATTAAATATAGAAAATTTCTTTTAATTATAATTTCGAAGTTTTAAGTTTTTTCAATTTAATTCTATTTATCTATCTACTATTAAAGCACTTTAATTAGAAATTACTTAAAAAAAATTAACAAACTTAAATTAAATAGAGGCCATTAAGAAACCATAGGTTTTAATGTGTTAAAAAAATTAACACACATATTTTTATTACATTTAATTCAAAAAATCTTAAATAATAATTAAATTATTGTGTGAAAATATACACTTTTTAGTATTCAGCTTAAAATTTTAACCAATCATCTTTTATGATAGAAATAGGAAGAAAAATTGAAGAAGGAACACTGAAAATCCTTTAAATTCAATTGAAGCTGTTGTTGTTGTTTGTTTGTTTATTTATTTGTTTGTTTGTTGTTTTTTTTTTGTTGTTTTTCTTTTCCCTTCTCAATGACACAAACTTTTATACGTTTCTATTTATACAATATTTACACCATAAGAAAAAAAAAAAATAAGAAAATTTATATAAATATTTTGACGGAAAAATCTTTCTCTATAATTATATCTAAGTTATAGAACTTTTTATACACACACACACAGTCATATATATTCTGTATGTAGGTATAATGTATATATAAAATATTTTCTCACATATCATAAATGTTACAAACACTTGAAAAATATTATATAAACGTGAAAGACAAACAAAAGCTTTATTGTTTTCTTTTGTCTGGGTTGAAAAGTCTTATAAGATTAGTTTTAAAATAACAAAAGCAAAGACTTTTGCGTTGTCTTTTGTATTTTACTAAACAATGTTATATATATTCTCTCTCTAAAAAAAAAAATAAAATAAGGGAGATGGGGGTGAATGAAAATACTTGGGTAAAAATATAAAAATGGGGGAAAAGAAAAATGATGATGATGACATATTGAAGTTAACTCCAATAATACTTTTATACTCTCTTCTCTAAACGATTTATTTTTTATTATTAAAATTAACCATTCTACATTTTATAATTTTTGTTGATTGAAGTTTTATAAAAATTTGTATATTCAATATGTTAAAAATGAATATTTAAAATCTAATTAGAAAATTTATTCTCTTAAAGGACACTAAATATCATAAACGACACATCCACCATTAGTTGGTCTTAATAAATAAAACAAAATTTTTAATTATTTAAATGCAGGATGCATTTCCATGTAAACATCATCATTAACTGCTGTCTTTATTGCGCTTAAAATTGAAATTAAACCTTGAATTAGGAAGGTAATTTTATAAAATTGGAAGTCACTTATTTATAGGTATTGTTGGTTAAATAATTTAAAACAGTACAATAAAATTACAATTTTTCCCACTATACATCCACACTTAAATTTTATTTGAAATGCATTAGTGTTTTAACGATATTTTTATTCTTAACATTTACATTCTTATATAAATAAATTTATAGAATTTGTCTCATAAGTGTCCTAAGTTTTTATTTATTGACTTTATGTAGAAAATTTTGAAAATTCTGAACTTTATATGAAAGAATGTTCACTTTAGGTAGATATATAGAATTTTCAAACTTGTATGTTGAATTTAGAATTTTTAAACTTTATATATAAAATTTTGGATAACTGAACTTCGCGTATAAAATTTAATTTTTGAATTTCCAAACGAGTTGCACTTTTATTTAAGTATTTTAACATCCAAATAGTCGTTAAATAGCATTGGTCTCCCACTGTGATGATTGAAGTGAAAATCATACTTTTTTTAAATTATAAATCACGAGTTGACTAGCAAAAATTTTCATAATAATTTATGCATTCATGTGAACACTCACTCATTCACTCACTGACTCACTCATTCGTGTAACAAAATTGGATGCTGATTAACTGGATGAGTAAGTTGTGCAACAATGTTGCGCCACTTTTATTCTTGCGCATATATTTTCTCTAATTTTTATGCAACAACAATTATAAAATTTGATAGAAAAAGTTTAAAAAATTAACGAAAATAATGAATTTCTTATAAAATAAATAAAATCACATTATTAAAAAACGCAAAAGTCTACTTCATTAAATTCTTATTAATTCTTTCCCTTCTTATACTTTCCTTTATATTTTTTCATAACGAAAGCTTTCTTCATTGAGTCTATTAAATGTCCCAGACATAAAAAAAACGATATATTGATTTAATCATAATTCAATTAATTGATAATTAATCTTATTGATTTCCCATTTTTTTTTTATTCTTTCACTCTCTTCTCTTGTCATTAACAAGTAATCTAATTTTGTTATAAAAGATGAAGGTTAATCGATCGCAATATAAAAAAAAACTCTATTCAATTTTTTTTTTTTTTGCTATATTTTGGTTTGTATATTTATGCGTGTGTGTATGCGTAAGTGTGTGTGTGTGTTGTGTATGTATTTACCTTGTTAAAGGTGACATATTTATTATCCTAATAAAAAAAATTGTAATCGTGTATTTTTTTATATTTTTCGTAAAAATAGAATAAAAAAAAAGAAACTTAAATTAGTGTCCGTCAACAATAATTTACGAAGAAAAAAAAAATTAACCCTATCATTAATTTGTCTTATTAAATAGACTTTATCATTTTAATGTTCCAGTTTTATTGAAAGGCATTGATTGTGTTTTTAATTGTCAAACTTATTGATTTACCAAAATATTATCTTTTCACAAAAAGTGTGACAATTATGTCAGAACTTTATTTTCATATCAACTTAACGACAATTTTTTTTTTCACAGATTTACTTTATCAACAAATATTGGTTAACTGACATACATTCAGTGCGTACATAATTCTTCGACAGAAACTTCATCGGATACAAAAGTTTCATCACATTCATTTTGTAAATTGCCATATGGCTTAACCATAATTATAAACCTCACTTTATTTCGAAAAGTATCAAAAACACTACAATCATTTATATACAAAGTAATGTGTGTGCCTTTGAATATTTAGAAGAAGAAGCATTATCGTTTAGTGTTGACAGAATATTTTGCTATTATATAGGATTTTTTTACTGTTTCTCACTTCAACAAAAAATTCATAAAACTGTACAAATATTATTTATTGTTACAATAAAGTTCATATGTTATTACAATGAAAAGTAAGAGACTTTGTTATTCATTGGAGGGAAAATTCAAATATTATAGAGTTGAAACGTTTAATATTTTAGACAAAAGAATAAATAATCGAAAAATAAATAATCGACATTTAAGGGTTAAAATTGACAGTGTTTGTTATCACATGAAAATTATTTACTCGCAAAAACACACGCACACAAAAGTTCACTTTAACAGCGGAAAACAGTAAAAGAAAAAAAAATTAGTGGGAATTTGACCCAAAAAAAAACAAACACTTAAGGCGTTAGTGAAAATGTCGAAAGGATTTCTTACAGAATAGTTTATGTCAATTTTAAATTGATTACAGATTAGTTTGGTTCCATTTTAATCACAACTTATTTAACGCTTTCTAAATTTTTCACTTTTATAATTCATTACGTACATGACGTTGACAGTGTTACATTACGTTGCGTGTTTTTATTTTAATAATAAACCAAATTGTAGAAAATGAATGGAAAATTGCCTGATATGATCGTAATCAGCATATTTATTTTTTTTATGTTTTTTTTTTTATTTATAAAAATAAAACTTCAAGTAAATTTTCTCTGTAAATATTGTTGACTTTATTGAATTGTTCATAAAAATCGGATTTAAAAAATGAACGTAAAAGTAAAATGTAAATTTTAGAAGAAATTGAAAAAATATTGTAAAACTTTTTTTGTTGTTAACCCGCAGGCCTCACACAGAAACGATATTTAATCGGCCAATAAAGATTTTTGCAATGAATTGACAATGAATGTAAGAATTTGGCATATTTTGTTTATAGCAAGTTTTGAAGTGAAGTTATTTTTGCATTTCAAATAAATAATTGAAGAAAAGGGAAAACAGTAAAAATTAAAGAAAATGTTAAACCAAAAAAAAAAGTTGAAAAATGTTAAATAGAATTTTATTATTTTTAATGACAAAATTCTGATACAATATTATAATATTTGTTCTGTGTTCCTTTTTCATTCTCCTTTTCTTTTCCTTTCTTCTCATTTTTTTTTTATAAAAATATCAAAACGGATTTAAACAATTTCTTTTAATCCTCTTTAACTTCCATAAAATTCTATTAAATTTTATATAAAATCGCTGTGTCTGCGAACCTAAGATAAAGTTTCTCTCCTTAAAATAATTGGATCCCTCTGTTTTCTTCTTTTTTTTTGTGTTATTCCTTTTCTTTTCTTTCCATTCTTTCATTACATTTTTATTTTTCCTTTTTTTTTCTTCTTTCAAACATTTTATTTTCTGACAGAAAGAGAAAATTTTCCAGTTTGTTTTTTTTTTTTTTTTACTTTATTTTGTCTCTCGTGCTTTTCTTTCATTTTTCTTCTTTTCTTTTTTTTTTTTTTTTGTTCATACAAAATTTCCGTTTTTCTCATTTTTTTCATTTATTTTTTTCCTTTTTTGGAAAAACATTTAAAATAATAGAGAATAGAATCAACGAGACGAATATTTTTCATTCCATATAATAATAATAATTTAATACGATTATGTGCAATGATCATCACAATCCACAATTACACCCTTACTCTCTTTCCTTCTCTTTCACTCACTGTCACAATCTCTAACACACTCTCTCTCTCTCTCTCTCTCTCTCTCTCTGTCTCTTTGGAGAAATATGACAAAAAAAAAATCTACGATGAAAGAATGAAAATAAAAGAAACAAAAATACTAATCGAGTTTATAAGAGGAAAAAATTATATTTTCTTTCTTCTCTTTGATTTTTTCTTTTTCCAAAATGAATTGTAACATAAATGTGTGACGTCACCTAAATTTCTTCATTTTTTTTTTCAAAGTCAATCCTTTTGTTATGTTTGTTAAATCAGTATTTATAAGAATTGGATTGTGAAGAGAGAAGGCGGTTTTGATGCTCAACAGAAAAAAAAACGACAGTACGACAGTGACAAACAAAAGACAAAAAAAAAGGAAATGAAGAAAGGAAAATGCTGAAATGATGAGATAAAATATTTTACAGTTCAATAAAAATGTTCAAAAAAAAAATAGTCGTCTTAATTTTGATCAATGAGGACACTTTATGTGGACAAGCAAGCCAGCAGAAAATCTGTTGCCGAAGGAAGAACAAAAAACAAATTTACTAACAACGATTCTCCTTTATTTCTCTTCATACTTTTTGTTTAGATTTTTTTTCCCCAAATTTTTAGTTAGTTTTTGCAACACACAAAAATAGCAGATGTGAAAATTAAAATGTGTGTCTATGCATGTGTGCGTGTGTAGATAATGTATAGTAGTTTTGTTTGCGGTTGAATCGATTAACATGAATTTGCATAATATTAAAGATCGATATTTTTGTACTAACATGTAAAACCAGACATTATTATTTTTTCACCCAAATACAAAATTCGGAAATTAATAATTTATAAGTTTTTCCCTGATAACTTTTTTTTCAGTTTTTGTTTTTCTTTTTTCCTCCTTTCTTTGATTCTTTTCGGTTGAACTTCAAAAACAATAAAAGTAAGTGTGTCAGAGTGTGTGTGTGTGTATGCGTAAAATTCTATTGGAAAGTTCATGATTAAATACAGAATAAATCTAAACACAGATACAATTGACAAACCGAAAATATATACAAAAATACTAAGAATGAAGAAACCATGAGCTTATAAAGAGGGTGGAAGGGGGAAAGTGAAAATAAATAAATTACGAAATAAATTAAACGTCGTCTGACCTTTTTCAATTTTTAATATAACATTTAGAAATCACACTGTAATCATTTATCGATTAACAAATTTTCAATAAATTTCACGCTAAATAGAGAATTCTGTTTTTCACTTTTTTTCCGCTTTTCAAGTACGCGACCCATTTTTTATTTATATTTTATTACCAATTTTCCCACTCTTTAGCATTTATTATTATTCATTTATTTATTTATTTAGTATCATTCATAACACTCATCTGAATTCACAAATTTACCAAACTTTTTCTTCTTCTTCTTCCCATATTTTTTTTTCGCTTATTTTTTTTTCCGTTTAATGTTTCTACGCGCAAATAAAAAAAAAATAATAATAATTTTCAAACAGCCAACAGCAATTATACGAAACAAAACCGAAAAAAAAGAGCAAAAACAAAAAAAAAAAATTTAAAAGTACAACAAAAATAAACAAACACAACAACAACAACCAAATCGAAATTGTAGGATTTTTTCACCTCCCGTATTTTTATTGCCATATTTGCAAAAAAAAAAAAAAAACAAATAGAAAAAAAAGTGGTGTGGAGAATAAAGTGTAGACATTTTATTTAATAGATGTTTTTTTGTTATTGTTGTAAAATATAATAATTTTTTTTGGAATAAAATTTATAGGTGAAAATAGTTTTTTGTGTCAACATCAGAGAAAAGTAATTAATTTTATTAAAATGGAGGAACAAAAAAAAAACAAGAGAAAAAACTTGAAACAATTTTTTATTTTTTTTATTGTTTTAATTTCGGTTTGCCTTCATAATAATATTTATGTCAAAAAACTGAAGCAGCAGGGATGGACAACTAATGATAGTTTTTTTTTTTTTTTTTAACTCCATAAATTTTACAGATTTCCCGTAATTGTTGAAACTGAAAAACTGACAAAATTAATCGTGATTTTTCTACAATTTTTTTTATATTTTTTACTTTTTAAAAATGAGACAAAAAAAATTCATTTGAAATTTAAATTCGCGTGTTTTCCCCCTTTTTTCTTTTTTTCGGTTTCGCTCGTCTCAAACACAAAAAAAAAGTTCTTTTAAACAAATTGGAAAATTCATTGTTATTTTTTAATCCAAATTTAAATTCTATCTCATCTCTACGCCAGAGTAAATTGAACACACGCATCGACACGCACATACACACACACACACACACAAGCACATACACACTTTTACCTTTCATAAACATTTTCAACTTTAAAATCATTTTTAACCTCTATTATAGGAGAAAGGTGACGATGTTTTTTTTTTTTGGTTTTTTTTTGTTTTTGTTGTAGTACCATTATTTTTACCTATATATACGTATTTTATTTAACGAATCATCATGTAATGACTTTGCAGACTGCTATATAAACTGAAGGCTAAAAACATTTATAAACGAAATGACTATATCGTTCTATATAGGATAGATATATTTGTGTTAAAGTATAGGCATTGACATAACCTCTTAAACAATATATCTACACATACCACCCTTCTCTGACATACACACACTGATACACCCATACACACACACACATTATATAGGATACTTTAAGAACATAAAGAACAAAAAACAATACATAATATCGGAATATCTATTGAAGTAACAACAACAACAAAAAAAAACTACTACTACAATAACAACAACAACAATAAACAACACACTGTTTGTTTACGACAGATTACAAGCCAATAATATCTACGACTGATTGTATTGTAATATGTCACCGTCATACATTTACAACAATCTGCTTCTCAAACCAACAAAATAAAATAAAATACAAAATAAAAATTCTGCGGTGGGGTCATAGACATATTTTATTCTATGTAATTTGTATATATTATGGTTTTCTATTTTGAAGGTTAAGTTAAATTTTACATACTTACATATACATATAATTACAATTTAAATTAATGTGTTAGGTAAGGTTTATTCAGCTGTTACTTTCTTATTATTTATTATATAATCAGTTTTTAGACAAATTTCTCTCATTTTCTTCAAATACATTTTCATATGTAATAGAAAAAAATCGATTTAATCGATCTATTTGTAAATTTTATTTGAGACAAGTTTACTTGGAAATAACAGGTGAATATGTTATACATTATCCACTTTACTTATTTTTATTGCCATTAAAAATTTGAAAAAAAAGTAAACCAAATAAATGCAGCGGAAGAAACAAAAACTATGATTGAATTGTTAATAAACGTCGATAATGAAGATTTCTATTTAAATAATTAACAATATTGAAATGTAGATCATTTTGGAGAAGGTCAAAAATAAAATAAATAAAAAGAGTCACGTAACGTTGATAAATAATGCTGATAAAATTGAATTATCTCGATAGGAAAAAATTAATAAACGTTTAAAGTCTAATGACTGTCAATTGTTAGTACTCAATGTTTGCTTATTTAAAATCGATGTTTGTATCGATTATTCCATCCCTTATTTTCTATAATTATTTATTAATATAATTACCACGACACAAAATACAACACTTTCCCATACTTTTCTATTTTCTCTGTTTTGTTCACACAAATTAAATTCATAGAAAATGTTTTCGACATTTTTTTTTTTTGCTTTTTTCATTTTGTAACAAATTTGCGATTTGTTTGTTTGTTGTTCCTTTTTTATTTTTTTCTGGTAGGTCAATTAGAAAGAGATTTACGATTTGAATTTTCATCATCAAAAAAAATATTTTCACCTCCTTTTGCCACACCTCCAAATTTTTCTTTACTTTTTTTTTCGTTCTTTTCCAAGCGACAGGATCTTTATTTTTAACGTGAATAAATATTATATTTGCTCCGTCGTTTTTATTTCCCAAATAATAAAAACAACAAAACAAAAGAAATTCATCAACAACAACTGTTAGCTTTTTGGTTTGTTTTCAGTTTTTTTTTTTCGTTTGTTCCTTCATTTTTTTTTTTGCTCTTTTTTGAACTTTTTTTTTTGTTCTTTTTTTGAAAAAGTTTCACACGAATTCACGTGCTTTTAATTATAGGTATTTTATACAAAGTATAAAAAAAAGGACACCCACACAAATAAAAATATCCATTTAAATATTTATAACGTTCCGTGTGTTTTACTTTCTCACACACACACAGAGTCATAAATTTAACTCATATTTTATATTTTTATTTTATTACGACTTTTAAAAGAATATTTATTTCTTTCAAATGGTCAGAAAAAAAAAAGTAAAAAAAAAAACAGCCAACAAAACTGACCACATTTAAAGGATAATGAGAGTTCTTGTTGCTTTATTTTGTTTTTTTTTTTTTTAAGATTACCTTTAACAACAACAACAACAACAGTAATAATAAAATAAAAGGTCAAAAATTGTGTTATAATTTTTTGTTTTTTTCTTCTTTTTTTTTTAATAGACATTTTCTTATTTATTTCCCCGTACCCCCCAAAACCCTTCCCTTACTTTAAGTATATCGACCATTTTCCTCCGCTCCCCTGAATATAAAAAAAAACTCATACAATAAAAAAAGAATATTATTGAATTTCACCGAATAAGATCATCGGTATAATTTGGTATCCGTTTTACCAATCCCAAGCACAAAAAAAATGACATAAGGATAATAATTTTCTAAAAAATGAAAATGAAAATAAAAAAAAGGAAAATGTTTCTTCTTCTTATTCTTGTTGTTTCTTTTATGTTTTTTTTTTCTATCTTTTTCTTATTTCATATTTCCGTCCTTGCAGCACCGCCTGTTTTTCTGTTCATTTTGATTTTTCAATTTCACTGAAATTAATTTTTTTTAATATTTAAATTATTATTTTTTATGTTTCTTTTCTTTTTTTTTGACAAAAATTTTTTTACAGAAAATAATCTAACGCACACAATTTCTCTGCCAGCCCCTCTTTTTTGTCTCACCCCATTTTTTTTTTTCTTTATCAAAAGTTCAAAAGTCACATGTACGTAATATTTAAATATTATTACAATTTTTTTTTTGTTTGTCCTTGTTAACATTATTCTGTATAATATGTAGATATGTATGTATGGTATATCGTATTGTCCTCATGGGTTTTAAAATGGATTCAGTGCTGGTTTTAGGTATAATTTTTTTTTTGTAGTTTTTCTTAAGGAAATTTAATTTTAAATTAAAAAAAAAATTTATTTTCAAAAGTTCAAAATTACATTACGCTGTCCTGTGCGTAGAAATCATCTGTTACGTCATCATAGATACAAAATTGGTACTCTGAGAGAGGGAAAGTGTGAACCTGTTGGTGTCTCGATATCATTGGCACATTAAAAAACTAATTCTATTTTAGAATTTCACAAATCGCTTCAATTTTAATTCTTGCAAAATAAAATCAACAAAAAAATGTAAGAAAAACAAGAATGTGTTTTAATATTCAATTAATTTCCATCAATTTTTAAAAGATGATCCAAACCCCAATTAAAATTAAAGAAATCCCAATTAAAAATAAAAATAAAAGTATAAAAACAATTCAAACATTACATTCTGTTCTTTAAATCGACCCTGTAATGTACATTTTACTCCATTCTGTTCCTTTCTCTAAACATACCCTTGACAATATTTCTGTATAAATATACATCTAAAAACTGGAATCGTCTTTCTTCTTCTATTTATGTTTTCTTTTTATTTATTTTTCTTTATTATTATTATAATATGCAAGTACCCAATGGAAAATGAAGAAAAAAAGAAAAAGTTAAGAAGAAGAAATAAGGGGAACAAAAAAGAACAAAAAGTTACATTTTAAATTTATAACATTATGATTATTGATATTTGTGTCACAGTCAAAGTCAACCAAATACAAATATATACTCCATTATTTATTATAAATAAAAGAAAAAAATATAGGGTTTGTCGAGTTGTATACAAAACTGGCCGATTGAAAAAATAAACTTCCAAACATTTTTTATTTCAAATAAAAATCAAAATTCATTAATAAAGTATGGCGTCTCTTGCATGTTTGTACCTTTTTTTTTTGGTTTTTTTAACCTAAAATTGAGGTATAGTATTTTTTTTATATTATTATTATTATTATTATTGTGGGTTCCATACAATTGAAAAAAAAATGAAAATAAAATTTTTTCCTAACAGTAAAAAATAGCGCAGCAGGTGCATTTTTTTTTAGATTGTTTTGTCGAATGTATTTCTAAATATAAATATTATGTTTTGTTGGTCGAATCGGTCATTCTACTATTGGTTTACCACAAAAACCAGCAACCGAAAAAGCCGGATACTTAAACCGGTAAGTTGACAACCCTATACAAAATCTCTACTCCCACTCATATTATAACCAGATTGTCGTATGTTGAAATCTTTGTTGAACTTGATTTTGATTTACATTTCTATTTTGTTTTACTTTTGTTTGTTTATTTGTTTCAACTCAATATAACTTTTTTTTTCAGTTCACATATAGGCAAACATTTATAAATTCATTTCTCCAAAGGTCAACTTTTTTGTTTTTTCATTTATTCTATTTTCGTTTTTAAAGTTGAACCTTTTTATCGTTAAGATTGATACAAAATGATAATCTTGTATGCATTGTTGTATAAAAATAAGATTATTCCCATCTTCCGATTCCATTTTTTTTCATCTCTCATTTTATATTTGCATTAAATAAATTCTCTACTGAGTTCATATTACTTTTTCGTCTTAAATTTAGAAAAGTTTTGTAGACAAATTTGTCGAGTTTTTTGATTGAAATATTAAAATTAACATAATTTCTTGTTACTTATATTATTATTTTTAGACTCAATCAAACCTTTTATTATTGTGTTTGACACAAGATTTCTTTTTGGCACAACATATAATCCCATCAGATTTTATATAAAATCCAGAGCTGACCCGGAACCGAGAGTGGAACGCGTAAAACTCGTACCCGTACTCGGACCACCTTTTAAAGATTCTCTGAACTCGTACACGGACCATCAGATTTTATTTAAAATCTATAAAAATTTCGCATGTTTAATTTTTGTTTATTTTCTTTATCAATTTCAATAAATTCTACTCAACTAATTCATTATTTCTAATTTCATTTTGAGTGAATTGTTATTTCATTATTGACAAATAATATTCTTTATTAAATTTGAATTAAATTAAGGAAATCTCCTTTCAAGTACAGAATAATTCAATCAATCAATCGAAATAATAATAAAGAAAACATTTCTTTTATTTTCATTTTTATTTTGATTTGGATGCACATTTTCTCTCTTCTCCTTCATACATTTCTTTCTTTTCCTTTTTTTTTTTTTCTTCCTTAAGGAAATACAAATCATTTAATTTCATTTCTCCTTATTTTTTTCTTTTTTTTCTTCTTTATTCTTCTTTACTTTTCTTATCGGCAGAAAATGGATTGAAATTGAAGGAAAACGAAGATATAGGTAGAGATATTTTTTTTTCTATTACAACAATCGATTCTATTTTGATGTAATAAAATCCTAGTTTCATCATATACAAGTTTCATCAAATAATTCTTTCATTTTCTTTCGTTTTTTTCCATTTTTTCTTTTTCTATTTTATTCCTTTTTTCTTCTTCTTCTTCTTCTTCATTTTTTTTTGTACGAAATTTTCATCGATTTTATCAAATGATAATAATAAAGAGAAAAACAGAAATAAGAAAGAAAGAAGAAGAAAAAAATGTTTTTTTTTTATTTTTAAAAAAAATAATATTCAATTTTCAAGTAAAAGAAAAATTTCTTTCGTTTCGACAGAAGAAGAACCAAGAAAAAAAAAAGAAAAAAAATAAGAAGATTTTCAGTTTTGTTATTGTCTTGTATAATATCGATTCGATTGTTTGTTACAATTGTATTATTATTACCTTTTATTTCTTGATTTCTGAATTTTGTTCTTTTCCTTCTTTCTGTTAGAACAGAAAAATCAATTCTGTTGTATGTTTTTCCCCCTTTTTCTACAAATGTAATATTAAATTGTTTTTATTTTTTTATTTTTTTTTACTTCTGTTGAAGAAAACAAAAAGTTACGAAAATATTTTCTTTTCATATTTTTTATTTTCTATACTTATTGAATTTCAAATAATTTTTTCGTAAAGATTGTCAGTTGTTTTAAGATTACTTAAAATTTAGTAAAAATGTTTATTCTTTTTTTTTTCTTAGTTTTGTTTTTATGAAAAAAAATTCCAAGTTTGAAATTTTGGATAGTCTGACGTTAATTCCAAAACGGGATAACATTAATGATTTTGGATTTACGTCGTGAATAGAAATGCAAATGTACAAATGGACAAATGTACAAATGTACTGTTTCTGTTTAATATTTTCAATAGTTTCCAGAATTTTAAAACCAATAGTTGAATTATTTTCATTAATTTCCTAAAAAAAAATCAACGAGAGATGGAGAAATTTACAAAATGTCTGAGCAAAAATCTGTACAAAGAAAACGTTAAAAAATTTCATAACCTACACACACACACACACATACATCCTCACATAGTATACACAAGCACACACAAATATCTATTATTGCTTGGTGAAAATTTAATATGATCGTTAATCCTTCCTCTTATGACTAGAGAAATATTTTAGTAAGATAAAAATTTAATTCCTTAAATTTCACTGGACCAAAACAATTTTCTAAAACAACAATAAAAATTGTGTGATTTTAATTTGTAAAATTTTGAAAAAACGGAGAAAAAATCCTTTTCAAATGGACACCACTTATCACAAACAATATAATGGTTAAAGTTCTTCTAATCATAAACAAGTTTAATAGTTTAAATTATGTATTTAGACATTTAGAGGGTAACGTTGAAAATTCTCTTTCAATAAATAAAGGAAAACAAAAAAAAAACAAAAAAGAAAGAAGGAAAAATTTAATAATTTTGTGATTTAATTATTTTTCATTTATTTTTTCTTACATTTTGGAAAGAAAATTAAATAAAAAGTGGACAACAAACACATTTAATTCTTTTCGTTCGTTCTAAATCAGAAAAGGAAAAATAATAAATTTAATTTTAAGGAAAAGAAGAAAATCATAATTTTGCTCTGTTTTTTTTTTCTTTTGTTTTTCATCCTAATTTTTTTTAATTAATTTTCCTTTTTACGTTTTTTACGTTTTTTTTTTTTTTTACTTCTTTAATTTTCTTCTACTCACTTTATCACCTTCACCCCACCAAACCACCCCAGGTATCTAACGATGTGACACAAAAATGTATATTCATACATTAATTTAATGTGCGCCTACAAACATTATACATGTTTTATGAATTTCGCTTCATATTCTTTTTTTCCCCTGCTTTTCCTGCTTTTTCCCTTTTTTTTACTTTTTTTTTGCTGTTTCTTCTTATTCTTCCTTCTTTTTTTTTACCCATTGAATGAAAGTACAAAGCTGTGCTTTTTTCTCCATATCATGTAGATAGAGATACACCTTCGTACACTTTTTTTTTTACTCACTTTATACTTCATGTGGTGTCGCATGTACCTACCAAAAAAAAAAAAAATATATTAAGACTAAAATAAAAAATCTACAACGAGGAAGCTTTCATATTTTTTTTTTTGTGAAGAATATAAATTCAACTAACAAAAAAATGAAACAGAAATTGTATTTCTAGTATTGAGCTTTTTTTTATTTTATTTTATTTGTCTTTCGTAACATCAGGTAAAACTTGTATGTCTGTACGTCTCTGTATATATCTGCTACTATTTTCTATTGACATCGGACAGGCGATAATTAGTTGAATTTATAGAATTAAATCATTATTCTTCTGTCTATCTCTCTCTGTCTCTTTCTCTCTCTCATTATTTATTTATAGAATCAAAAGTTCATCGTTTTGTTTTAATAAACAAAAATTAAATTTAATCCAACAAAAAAAAAAAATACAAATCAAAAAAATAGAAGGAAAGCGAATTGAATTAATTAAAAATAAAAAATAAAAAATTTGAAGGAACAATAATTAAATTTTAATCGGTAAATTTTAATGAGCGATAATCCATCATTAATAATGAACACAAAATATTTTTCGATATTATTTTATGAAGCTTAATTAATTCTTAATTTAAAAAAAAAAATAAAAGAGGAAAAAACATAGATTAAGCTCCTTTCAAATGCGTCAATTTCTATAAATAATAAATTTGATTTTTAATCCGATTATTTAATTCAATTTAAATGAAAATTTTTAGGAAACGCATTACAAATCTAATTAATTAATTATAACAAATTTTATATAGAATTTTTGAAAGGATGTTAAATTAAAGTAAGAATTTTGAGAAATATTAAACACACACACACACACACGATACAAAGTTCATTTGTTTATAAAAAGTGTTAGAAAATCAGTGTTATTTTTTTTCTTTAAAATCAAAAATTCATTGAAGACAAAATATTGTTTCATGATGAAAATAGATAAAAAAAAATTCGCTTTATTTGTTAAAGTCACGTGTATATAATGAAAATGTGAAAACAGGAAGTTACTCAATAAATATTTTACCATACAATTCTAAAATGAGAATTTTTCATTTTTTGAATAAAAATTATTATAAAACAGACACGCGCATATCATATACCCCTCCACCCCGGGATTCATATACCAGGAAAGAGATTATACTGGAACAAATTATTCCACAGTATATTTATTTTTTTGTCGTTACTAAAGTTTTTTTTGTTTTTTTAATTTTAAAGGATCGTCCTCCTAGTATTAAAAATTCAATATAGTTACGGAATAGATTTAGATTTTTATTATTATTTAACGTAAAAAGGTGTGAAATGTAATTATTTATTTTACTAGTATTGTTGCTGTTACTTTTATATAGCATTAATTAATTTTTGTCAAAATTAATGGACACAAACACGAAATCCATAGGAATAAAAAAAGAAAAAAATACCAAAACAAAACGACAAGACGTTTAAATAGCATCAACAAACAAACACAAAAAAAAAAGTCAGAGTTTTAATTTTAATTTTAGAATAGAAAAATATAATTTAAATAAAATTATAAAATTATGAATCTCTTAATCAATCTAAACAGTTCAGTCTCTTCTTTTCTTTTTTTTTTTAAACCCAGGAGATGACATCATAATCGAAAGCTTTGAATTTTAAATAGGATTTTCTCACGTAAATGTTTGTTGTTTACTTTTTTGTTTTGTTTTTGTTTTTTGGTTTTTTGGTTAGACACATTTTTAAATATTATAGTTAAGAGCATCTCTTAATCAAATCACACCTTTTAGACACCTAACCACAAAAGAAATTTGTGTTATTTAAATTTATATTTTCTTTAACAAAGTTAAAGAAAATTAAAAATCTTTTGTAAAGAAAAACAGAGAGAAAGTTCATGTTGTGAAAATGTAAATAAAAGATGAACACGAATTCTAATTTCTGTAATTGTTTTCTTTTTTATATCATTAACTAATTTTCCCTGTTCAAAGTAGAGACTATTCTGTTCAATAGTTTTATGAAATTTAAATTATTACATGAATTTGACATTAAATTTTGATAAAAGGAAAACACAATATAAATATTTAAATTAATTCAAATCTCAATAATGAAATATCTGAAACATTTGGTAATATCTTTATGTACGTCTTTCGTCAAGATTCGTCTTTTATACGATAAAAAATTACCGCATTTTATCTTTCATCAAAAACACAACTGAAATATTTCACCCAAAAATAGTAAGAAAACACATTTGTACGGTTTTCTAGTAAGAAAATTCAAATTAAAAATAATTGTAATAAATTTTTTTATTTTATAGTTTCATATTTCAACAATTTTTCTAACACAAATAAATGAATGAAAAATAAAAATAAATACTGCAATTATTTATAGTTGTTGTTATCATTATTATTATAAGAGATAAAATAGAAAACTTATGCGAAAAAAAGACATCTATTATCAGTGTCCTAATCTTATAAGATCAGTAAAAATATAAATTCTAGTTTGTTATTAGAGTTTATTGCATAAAACAAGGAACAGAAAAAGAACAGAAATAAAATGTCAAGAGGTTCAGAGTTATAATGTTCAAGTGAAATAGAGACAGTCGTTTATCTTTTCTTCTATAAAATAAGAAAGGACATTATTATCCCGTTTATATTTTTGTATCAAAAAAAAAACAAGAAAAAAAGGTCGAAAAAACTACAATAATAAAAGTAAAGACAAAGAGACAGAAATAATTATATTTTATTCAATATAGACTTTACACGATTTTCTAACGCGTTTTTATAACCTTTCTGTATTAATGACGTCACGAAATAATTTGTAACAAATAAAACAAACACAAGAACAGTCATTATTGGTAGACAATGAAAACATTGTTTTTTTTTTCGTTTTATTATCTTTTGTCTTGTTCAAGAGAGAAAGGACTAAAGATCCTATTGGAAAGATATAATTTTTTTTCCTTCTCGTCTTTCCAATAAATTGTTTTAACTAATTTATTGACATCACACATCGCATATTTTCCTTATTTTTCATATTAAATATTTTGTCTTACTTATGTCACATTTAACCTAAACACAATAATAAAAATTCAAACTTAAACGCACATAAAATATCCTTTTCGTAATAAAATTTATATAAAAATCGCGTGCTAAAAAAACGTTAAAATTGTTAATGTGAGACTCGTCCTCGTGTAATGTTGATTGTGGTGATTCTGATAATATGACACTGACACCTATTTTTTTTTTGTTTTCTTTGAGTTGACCTTTCTACATTTTACAAAATAATATTTTATCAAATTGAAGATAAAATTACAAATTCTTTGAGATTTGCTTTTTTTTTGTGAAAAAAGAATTTATTTTCATTGTAGAAGTTTTTTTTTTGTGTCATCTTTTTATATGGATATTTTAGATTCAAAATGAAAGACAAAGATTTTGGGCTCACGTTTCAATTATGACATAACTTTCTATTTCTTTAAATTAATAAATTCTTCTTTGAATATACTTTTATAATTTACACTTGAAACTTTGATATTTCACATCTAAGAGATTATAGAGAATGAACATGGACACTAATTTGTATAGGTTGCCTGTAATATCAATACAGTATACAGCAATGATATAATATATATATATATATATATATATATATATATATATATATGTATATCAGTATTCTTCAGAATACACAATTTGAAGTTCATAAAGGTGTCTAGATTCTTGAAAAGCCATGTTTTAGTTAATTAATGTTTCCTAAAATAAATTTATTAAATAATAATTAATTATGCAAATCTATTACTGTTTTATTTTCTAAGTTATCCAATATTAAAACAATTGTGATTATTAAAAATGTTTCCAAAATATTGCTAATTTATATCATTAGACACTACCCATACCTAAATTAAATGTAAAAGAAACCGGTGTTGCAATTGAAAGATAATGCCGCTAACTAGGTTTCTATGAAGAAGCTCAAATTTTTAATCTTTGCGGGTCTAATATATATTAATTTAGTCTATGATATTACTCAGTACCTTGAAAGAATTAAAGCTTGTGACTCTTACCTATGCTGCGACACAAAATTATAACAAAGAAACCAACAAAGTGTGTACATCTGTCTACAAAGATCCTAGCACGACTACCGAGGACGAAAAACAATCATCCTTTCATTAATTAAAGTAATTCAAAAAAGAATCCATTAGAAACATTTCTGAGACAAGAACAACAACAACAGAAAATGGATAAACTCATTCAAGAAACAAACAGACGAAATCAATTTAAATATTTTAATAAATCAAATTAAGAATTTAAACATTTTCTGCTTGATTTTTAAATTAGGATTTTTCAATCACAATAACAGCAACAACAACAAGAAAAATAAAAAAACAAACGAGACAAAATGCTACAATATTATTCCAATATAAAAAAACAATATGAGAACGGAAACTATCGACTATTTCGATTTTGTTCATAAAATTTTAATCGGATTTTCTATATTTTTTTTTCTCCCCTTTCTTGCTTTTTTCCCCCTTCATGTTTTTAGGTTTTTTATATAAATCGAATTGATTTGTTTTATGATACCTAATGCTTGCATATCAATATAAATTTTTTGTCAATCAATAAACGGCAATGAAAATTAGTTTAGTTATTTATGAACGATTATCAAAGTGGAGAATATTTTAGAATTTTTGAACTCGAAAATATTTATGGAATTATAATTTTGTCATTATTGTTTTTATTTTCTTCTTTTTTCTTTCTCTTTGTTGATGGAAATTCCAATAAAATATTTTAGTTATACGATTATGTTTTTTTTTTGTTTGAAGGTGTCTAGTAGTGGGTTGTACGTCCATACTTATTGTTTGTTTTTCCCGGAATCTTAATAATTTGAACTATATAATGTGAAAGAGTGCCGAAAGGTCTGGAGTTTTCATCAGCATTCCATTTAATTAAGTAAAAATTACAGCAAAAGAATTTTGTTAGAAAAAAAAATAGTTGAACGACGATATTGATTAAATTTTCGTCAATTATTTTAAGATAAAAAAAAGTTGTTCACTTTAATCATATTTTTTCTTTATTCGATCAATTTTGATGAAAACTTTTTAATCGTAAAGTTTGAACTCTTTTTTTTTTTTTGTAGGAATTCACCGGAACTTCTTAAGAAGTTTGTTAAAGGTGCTGTTTTGGAATTTTGACGTAAAAGAATTATTTAATTCTTTGGAACTTTTTTAATAAAAAAAAATTAATTTTTAACGAAATTCCTTTTATTTATTTTTACATTTTGATTTTTGTGTTTAAAAATAAAGGAAGAATCATTTGAAAAGTATTTCCCTACATTGTTTCACCGTCCCTCACCATCGTTCTTTGTAGAATGCCTTTTACACAGTTCAATGTACCACTTGAACTTTCTTTTATTTTTTTTCCTTTTCATCATTAACTTTTTCTATTCACCCCTCACCACCCCTCTAAATTTTTATATTTTAAGAAAATTCTTTCTTCCTCCTTCTTTTATTATAAATTTTTTCTTATTTGTTCAATTCAAATTCAAACGTAAAAAAAAAAATACAAAATAAACATACAAGGCAGGCAGGAGTCGTCTCTTCCTTTAGGCAACAAAAACAAATATTAAGAGAGAACGACGGTTTGAGGTTTGAGGTGGCGATGAAAAAAAAAAGTGAAACTCCAGTTTTTTCCTTATTTCATCTTTTGTTTTTTTTTTTCTTCTCTTTATTTTGCCTCTTGCATTTTACACCATTTTTCTTATTCATGTCTAGCAATCTTCCGGACAATTAAATACTTTTATGGTTGCTGTAAAAAAGAAGAAGTAGAAGAAAATCTTTTATGTCTCTACGAGAAAAGAAAACGGGGAAAAATAATAAGGAAAGCTGAAAGAAAAAAATTATGTTTCTGGGAGTTTTCTTCCATTTTTTTAAAAAATGAACAACAAAAAAAAAACAACAAGCTAACAACAAAACCATCGAAAGGCGATGGTGTATTAAATTTTGATCGTTGACGACAGATTTGGTTTGATTAATGTCAGCGGGTTATTATAAAGTGTTATTATTTTTATTTTTCTTCTTTTATAAATATTCTTGTTGTTGTTGGCTGTTAAAATTTCAAAGCATTTTGTAAAAGTTGATGAAAAATTGTGTAGGGTGTAGGTTGTTTTTTTTTTTCGTTTATTTTCTATGCGTTTATGGATGAACACAATTTTTGAATTAAATGACCTTTGAACTAATTATATTTATTTTCCGTTCATAAATTCTATACAATTTTATTTAATTTCTTAATTTCAAAGTTTTAAGAATTTTTGTTGATTTTATTTTATTTTTTATTTGATTTGATTTTATTGGTTTTTTTTTGTAGGAAAAAAATTGTTACAATGACGTCACTTAAAATTGTTTTTACAAAACAATATTAATATTTCAAAGGAAATTATTGGTTGAGTCAGTAATGAGACGAAAGAAAAAATACATCCTTTTGATGAACAATATTTTATTATTCCTTCAATTATTATTATTATCGCTTTTCTTCTGTTAATTATTTGTTTGATCAAGAACAAAACTAATAATTCGTATAGACAAATAATTATTCGGACAATATGTATGACGCAGACGATAATTTAATTGTATAAAGTCAGAAACAATTTTGTAATTTATTTTAAAACAATAATTAAAAAATGTTAAATCAAATTTAAAATAATTTTAATTAAAATTATTATTTCATTATTACAAGAATTACAAACTACCGAGAAAAAATTGAGTCTCTAGAGAGATTTATGTGTCATTGATGAAGAATAGAGAACAAAAAGTGCACTCTAAAGATTTTTTCATTAAAAAAATCCACACACACACAAGGCTTTCTGTTATTTTAATTAATATTATGGACTAAATAATTTTCTATAATTAAATGAAATTACTAAATAAATAGAATAATAACAACAACAACAAGAACAAGAAATGAAAAACTTTCAAATTTAATTCAGTTTGGTTTATATGTGGACTGAGACAATCTATGGAAAAAAAACTTGACTACAAATATCGTCTCTCAATGGAATTTTATAATATGAATTTCTTAGATAAATTTTTTTATTGTTTGGCTACGTCTGCATTGTACGTACGCCTATAAAAAATTTCTAATAAATTAAATTATAAATACAATTACTTGCTGGAATTGAAAATAATAAATATGAAAATTAATAAACAGAAATGACTTTTTTCTAAATAAAGGAAAGATAATGAAATTTATTGAAGCAAACTAATAAATTTTATTTCTAAGAAAAAAAAACTTAATTCGATAAAAAATTTATGTTACAAATAAAATTTAAATACAAGACTTCTCGATTCGATAGCCTCTATTGATTATTCTGCAACAAAGAATTAATAAAGAAATTTCCTTGTCTAGATCATCAATTTTTTTTTTCTGTAAATAAGTAAAACAATAATAAATATTTATTAATTAGAAATTTTGTAATCGTAATCAAATAATATGATTTAATTTAAAGGAGTGTAGTGGGAAGGATTCTTGTAATTAAAAGTCATTCTCTATCGATAATTATATACTAGTGAAAATTCACAAGGGAAATCAAGATGCCATCGATGGAATTTTGCCAATATTATTGAGAAAATAATAATATATAAAGTGCATAGTTCAACATAATCTACTCTAGATAGATAGAAATTAAGGGTAAATCCGAAAGGTCCAGTCTATCATCGAATACCGTCAGACAATCTTACATTTCTTATCTGGAAGTCAAGAATACTCAATACCAAAATTAAACATTTCACTTTTAATTCAATTAACAAAGTTTATGAAGGGATTCAGTAAGTGTGAAGTTTACTGAAACTTTCGGATTTAGCCTAACTGACTATACACACATTATAAAAGGTACTCTCATATTTCTGCATTGTAAAATTTTGTAATACAAAAATTAATTAAATTTAACCCGATGATGATGAGATTTTTATTTTTCTAATAAATTTTCAATTGAAAATCATTTTATTAGTTTTATTATATGCCAATTAATTTGTATTATTTATACGATGTTCATAAACCGTATTTTTATTAGAATCGGAAAATGAATGAGTTAGGATATAGAGATTGTTACATTTTCCTCTTCAATTTCTAAAAGAATATTTATTTTTAGGGAATACAATTATATCTGTAAAGGATATTTGGGTTGCCGCATAAGAATTCAATATTTTAGAATTATATATTTACGTTTCCTTTTTCCGAATTCTTTATTCTCAATTATGTACTTTTTAGAATTTTTCTATTAAATTTAATTCATTTCTAGAAATCATTGAGAAAATAAACAATTTAGAGTTGGTTATGAATTTATTGTGTTTGCATTTACGAATTCAGAATGAAGTTCGACAAGAAAAAAAAAATGAGTAAGGATATTTATGAAGAACAAAAGAAAAGATCCTTTCTCAGAATATTTTAATAAATTTTCAATCATAAATAATCTAATGTTATAACATTCAACTAAGTCACTCACATAATAATGTCTGTTTGTATTCATTGTAATCCAACTAAAATTTAAATAAATAATTATCCCCAAAACAAAAAATATATTCAAATTTTCTAATCTAATAAAATAGTAATTAAATTCCATAACCTTACTAATCTATGAAATTAAAAACAAATTTAAGGCCATCAAACAAATAGAAAAATAAAACAACAACAAAATAAAAAAGAAAAATGAAAGTAAAAAAAAATTAGGGGTAAAAAGGGGAGAGTAGATATATAAAAAATTTCTAAATAATTTGTGAAATATGAATGAAATTATACATTGCGTGTTTGTTTTTTATAATTTCTTTTGTTTTCTTTTTCCTTTATATTCTGGTTCGTCCTCATGTAATAATATTTAATTACAAATAATACTGTATTTTTTTTTGTTATGTTTATGTTTGTTAATTATCAATATTATGATATATTTTTGTTCTTAAATCAATCACACAAAAGACAAAAGTAATAAAAAAGGAACAACAAACAAATACAAAAAAGTGTTTAATGAATTTTTTAACAAGAATTTACTAAAGTCTACAATAATTTTGAAAGTCTGTCAAGTGACGTAAATGGAGGCATGTTAACGATATTACTTCGTGTAGAACTCTATTAGACAAAAGTCTTCAAGAATGAATTCAAATCGATGATAATTTCATTTGTTTCAAAGTATTTGTGAAAAAAAAAGTTTTTTTTGGAAGCGAATTAAATAAAAAAAAAACGAAAATTTTTGTAAAAAGTTTGGAAAAAATCCTGTACAGAATCGTTATTGCCAAAATTATTATGAAAATTGTTTCAACAATTGAATTCACCAAAAACGTCTGAAAAGCCTAATTGAAATTGTAAAAAAAAAATTTGGAAAAACATAAAATTATAGAATTGAGAGTTTTCCATTTTTCTGTTTCTGTTTCTGTTTCTGTTTCAGAACATTCAGTTAAGAGAAAGACGTTTTCCAATTTTATTTTTATTTTGAAGGCGAATTTTCTTGTAGTTGTTGTTATTTGTTTTTTTTTTTTTTGTGTTCCTTTTTAAACGCATGTAAGAAAACAAAATTGAATTTGTAGACATAAATGAAAAAAAAAAAGCCGAAGATAATAAAAGACAGAAGACAAAAAAAAGAAGAAAAGAAGAATTTAAGAGAGGAACACGTATAAGGATAACGTATTTAGAATAAAAGATCTTTGATAAACATGAAATTTAGATACCCAAAACGACAAGAAAAAGACGAAAAAGAAATTGAAGAAGAAGAAAAAGAACATGAACAAAAAATAATAATGAAAAAAGTGGAAAAAAAAATTTATATAAAAGAAGAAGAAGAAAAAAAACTGTCTGAGAACGATTTTGTACTTGTTTGTTCTTTTTCTAACTTAAAGAATATTTGTTTTTTGTTATTATTTCTATTTTTGTCAAATAAAGACATTCAGACGTCAGAGAAGAATGTCGACAGTTAGAAGAGCAATTGAAATAAATATTAAATTTTTAGAAAATTGGAATTGAAAACTTAAATAAATTTTTATAGAAAGAAGAAAAAAATTCAAGATTCAATTTTCCATAAGATTAATAATGCGATTATTGTTATTTATATATATTTTTTCTTGTTTCTATAATTCTTAAGATTTTCTTTATTCATCAAAAAAAATAAAAATCATTCTTTGTGCTACATAAAATTGCCTACGCGAAAAGGGTAATTTGGTTAAAAAATAATTGTTTGTTATTTTCAAATTTCCGTTCATTCAAATTAATTGAAAATGACGAAATTCTTGAATTAAATAAAACTACGTATAAAAGAGGCTCTGCTTAGACTTAGAGAGTGTTCCACAGTCTAAACTCTACATCAATGAACCACAAATAATAAGGAATTGAAGAAATCTGTATTTAGTTTCTTCATTAAAATCGACTTTAATTTATATAAATTAACTTCCTAAGTAGAAAACAATTTAGTGATCATTAATGTTAATCATATTCTGATTATCACGTTAAATATTAATTACGTGACGTCTTAAGAGCATAACCCCTCATGTTATATAATTCCACAATATTTCTATTTCATTGATAGAATATAATAATAAATTGTTACTTGACTATATTTAGTCTTGTATTTATCTAAAATCGATCCAAAAGTATATACACGACTATTCTCAATCTTTCTCTTTTACTCTCTATATGTATTTTCCTAATTCCATTTTCAACCCTAACCTTTGATAATATAATAAATGTCGCATTACGTCTAATGGCACAAACCAAAAAAAAAAAAAAAGAAAGAAAATCCAAAAGCAAAAGCAAAAAGAAAAGATAGCGACTAGTGATAAGAAAAAAGTTTTATCTTAACGAGTTTCTACCGACGCGTCTGTTCGATCTTTTTGCGTATCGAATCGGATGCATTTGGAAAACTTTATCGTTTTACTTTACTAAATTCACTCTTTCCTCCCCTTCTTCATCTATTTTTTTTTCTATTTTGGTTCATTTTTTCATCTTGTTCTTCTTCATTTTTGTTTGGATTATAATCAGCCTGGTTAAATCTTTATAAAAAATATTTCCTTCTCTTGTTTTATAGTTGAAATGGTTTTTGTCATTTTTAATACATATATTTTTAAGGGGTTGAATTTTGAACAAGTTAAAAATATTCTATAAATAATTATTTTTATGTTTTACTTGAGAGGAAAAAAAATGTGTTTTCTCCCCCTTTTCATTCTCTGGAATAAAGGGGAAGAAAAATACAAAGAAAATAAAACGAAGAAGAAGAAAAAAAAAGGTTAAGAGAAATAAATTTATAAAACTTAATTTACTTAATTGAGTTTGGGTCAATGGTCAACCAGTGATTTAGATTTATTTTATTTAATGCGGTTTTTCATATTTTTCCTTTCGTTATTTTTGTGGGTTTTATTTGTGGAAAAAAAAGCGCCCGAATCTTATCAATAGGGTCCCTGGTTCAAATCTCAGCGTGGTTTGGAATTCAATATTATAAAAGATCACGTGTCTTAAATGACCCTTACAGTTGATTCAAGATACGTAAAGAAGTCCAATCTGAAATCAAATTAAATCTTAAATTAACGTAAGATTTTTTTTATGAGTTTGGTGCGGTTTTTTCTCTTTAAAATTGTTAATTTTTGTGAATATATAAAGTTGGTTATTCTGGTGATTCTTAGATTTAAGAAAATCAATATCAAAACGACAATCTAAGAAAGAAAAAAAAAATGATGTTTTGGTGAAAGTTTTTCGATTAAAAAAGGAACGATGCGGTTTTCCTTTTTAAAATGTAATTTACCGTTCAAGAAAAGTTCACTGATTTTTACATTTTACATTTTGAAGCAATTTCTTTTTTTTTTTTTTGTTATTATTTTCATCCTCCTCCACCGTTCCATTTCTTCAACCCAACACGAATCATCACTTTTTTTTTTTACACAAATTTAAATTTAAACAATTTATTGAATAAAATTTCATAAACAGTGAAATATTTTTTGTTAATATTTCTTAAGGCGTAGTTTAACAAGATCAAGGAGAATAGATTTTCTATTGAAATAGAAAATGATATGAATTTAAAAGTGTCTGTTCATTGAGCATCAAGTTTCAACTATATATATATATGAAAACTGGAATAAAAGTCACCTGGGGCTAAAAGAATATAAACTCTCAATTTTTATTATCCCCTTTGACCCTCTTTAAAATAAAAAAAAAATACAAAAAACGAAGCAGAAAATCCTCTTCATAATGACCTTCAACAAAAATGTTTTTTTTTTTATTCTTTCTTTTTCATTTTATTTCGCTATTTTCAACTCGTAAATGAATCGAACTGAATAACATTCTTTTTTTTTTATCTTTTATGATTATTTGTGGTTATGCAAAATGGAACCAACAAAAAACAGAACAGAACAGAGAAAATTATATGAGGTGACAAAATATCCATAGAAAAAAAATAATAATAAATTCTTTAAAGGATTCTAAAAAATTTTAGGGGTTTTTTTTTATGTGAGGTTTAAAGGGGATAAATGGAATCCAGTGTTGGAATTGGGTTTTATTCAGAGAATGGGATTATTGTGGAAGCTCCAATACAAATTTTGAATTTAAGTAGAAGATTTTAAATCCAGAATTTATTTTCACACCAATTACGACAACGTCAACATAATGCATTTCTGACTTCTGGTAATTTATGCGTACCCTACATTCGTTCCCTACATTATTTTTATCTCTGATTTTATAACTGACTAAATACTCATGTACACACTTTTACCCGTGCTATTGTTAAACATTTCCTTCTCACTCTCCCTTTCTCCCCTATTTCCTTCATTTATTCTTTTTTATTTATTCTATATTTTATTCTTCTTTCTTTTTTTTTTTTTTTACCAAAGACGCCACAGTGTCTGATACATAAAACCCATCAAGAACACCCACCCAACTCATTCATCCATATCTATATTCACATTGGATTCACCCATCTATTATCCACCCAAAAAAAAAAGAAAAGAAAAAAATACTTAAACAAGCAAGATTTTGAATTTCCTTCTTTTCTTTTACATTTTTCTTTCTTCTTGATGCCTTCTCATCCTGAATTATACAATAAAAAAAAGGCGGGAGTAGAAAAAAAAAAATAACATTTGCAAATTATTTACAATTCGCGGTATTTTGAAGAGATTGAGTCATCAAAAAAAAAATAAGAAAGAGACAGAGAGAGAGAGAGAGAGAGAGAGGAAAAAAAATAAACTTTCTCAGTTTTTGGTTTAAAGTCGAATTTTATGAATATTTCAATTTTTTTTTTCTTCACATCACTTTTTCTCACCAAAGAGAAAGAGAGAAAGGTAGTGAGTGAGAAAAGAGTAAAGGAATAATATTCTGTTGTTGATCATTTTTTGATAAGGAACATCGCACATTTATAAGTAACTGTGTGCGTGGAAGGGGTCGGGGTACGTAGTAACAAATGGAAAATGAAGAACGAGAAAAACAGGAAGAATAAAATAGAAAGAAAATCACATCTAAATATTTTCTATAAAATAAAAGTTTTATAATATATAGGAAGAGTGCGGTAAATCGATTCCTCAATGGATATAAATTTTTTTTTCTATGTTTTCAATGGAATCCATTTTCATAAAAATAAAAAGATAAAGAAAGAAAAAAAACATTATTACGATTATTATTTTTATTTTTTTGTTGCTTGCTTTTTATTGTTGTTGTTCCTTGTTATAGGAATTTAGTGCAAATAAAATCCTTTCTTTTCTTCTTTTTTTTTATTCCTTGTACTTTTTTTTTTCTTTAATAAAATTTGATAACCAAACTCCATCTTTTGGTTTCTATATAACGAATAATCAACCAACCGCATCTTCACATACCAAATTTCCTTTCAACACAAATAAATATTCATGAAAAGTGATTTCTGTTTCTTTTTTTTTTCTAATCCATGGAAAGAAAACAAAAAAGAAAGTACAATTTGCATTCATTATCAATCCAAAAAAGAGAGGAAGAGAGACTGAGGAGAGAGAGACAGTAAGACTGACAAATAGAGAGTAATTTATGAAAATAAATGATTTCTTATTTTCCTCGAATTTTCTCATTTTTCTTTATATTCTTGTTTCTTTTATTCCTTTCTTATTTCTTGTTCTTATTCCTTTGAAGGTGTGAGAGATGATGGTTAGGTGGGTACATATTTAGTTAAAGGAAATGGGAAAAATAAAGTTGACAAACCGAAGATTGAGATTGGGTGGTATACGTATACGTACACAGGGAGATGAGGGGTATATTGTGTCGCGTTATGTTTTTCTCGTTTTTATAGAGTTCTTTTTTTTTTTCCTCTTTTTGTTTTCAGAGAAAAATAAAACTTTTTCTATTTTTACGAATACACAAATTGGAAGACAATAAATGACAAAATTGACTCAGAGAGAGAATAAATCTTTTCTCTCCCTCTCTTTATCCTTGATTCTTTTTTTCTCATAAGTGAACATACAACAGAAAAAAGTATATATTTATGTTTTTTATTATTGGTTTGAATTTCTCTTTTAGGCGAGAGAGAAAAGTTGAAGGAAAGAAAAAGTTTTTCAAAGTGTGAAAACTCAAAGTTAAAAGTCAAAATTCAACAGCTATAATATTTATTTCAAGAACGTTGATTTCTCAGAATAACAAAAAAAAATAAGAAAATATAGAAAAAAAACATAAACAGAAATCAAAAATGAAAAATGAAAGAAATAAAAAATGGTTTAACTTTTAAATTTTTTTCAAGAAAAAAATAAAAACAGAAAAGAAAAATTTTTGAATTTAATCAAAGAAGGGAAAACAGAATATTTTCCACTGACATTGAAAGAAAATAAAGAAGAAAAAACAATTCAACAAAAAATTAAAATTTTGTACTTGTGTGATTTTCACGTAATATTCTTTATCTTAAATTTGAAAAATTTTCTTATTTGTGTTTCGTGCAAACAACAGCAATCCAATCTACGTATTTTGTCTTCAAGTAACATTTGTAAGGTTAAACCTGTCAAAGGCGAAACCTGTATAACTCGTAATAATTATTTTTTAATTAAATTAATTTTATATTTATGAAATGAATTAACTTTACGTTGACTATTAATTAAATATACACATATGTATGGTGCAGAATTATAAAATTAAAATTAAAACAACAACTTATTGTTTCACAACATATACACATTATATATGCGTATATTTAATTAAAAAGCTTCACAGTTTACACAAAATTATTATTAATTAATAAATTATTAATTGATTAAACTATAATTTACGTTGACTTTAAACGTCTTTTGAAAGTTTCCGCCTTCAACAGGGTTTCGTATTTATGCCTTAATAATCACAATACTCACTAGCCAAATCTTAATGATTCACTGCAAAATAAAAACCAACCCAAAGTTATCAATTTTATCGAGATTGTCATTAATTGAATTATTCTGCTACTATAAGGAAATTCAATTCACCATAATGCAATTATTGTAAAATAAAAACCTTATAAGCACACTCATAACCAGACCTTCTTACAATTATTTACTTCTTTCCTCTTAACCATTCGAGCGTGACAACTTTACAATTATTCTTTACGTCTTATTATACTTTTACAATATAAAATCTCTTTTTAACAAGGATCTATAAAAAATAACATCGAGAAAAAGGAGAATAACAAAAGACTCTTTTTCTTCCTATTTTTAATAACATTTTTCCAGTTTTATCTTAAAGTTTTTTTTTTCGTTCTTGAAGATGTAAAAAGTCACACACCATATGACCCTTCAAACATATATAATGTTTATATATAAATAGAAAAGACAAAAGACATATGAACCTATCTATAGAATTCCAATCACCTTTATCACCCCCAATACCATATAGACAACAAGGAACAACAACAATATTCACAATATTACTAAACCCCTTTTCCCTTTTATAGTCTGTGACCATCATAAGTCTCATTCTATTGTGTAGAAAAATATTCGAAGGCTTTTATTGTCATCAAAGTGATTTAATGGCGGAAAAGAAAATTGACCATTTATTTTATAAGACTTGAGAAAAGAATATAGAAGAAGACACTAATAATGTCAATAATCGTTGGTTCGTTGGTGTAAAAGGAATGAGCTTGTTACAACAAATTTATGTAGTGTCGCGAATTTATTTCTACATTTTTCTTTCTCTTGTCTTCTATTTTCTTCGTTAGACTTAGAAGACGAAAGAGATTTTTTTTATAGAAATTTATAGTATTTTACAGTCACTTAAAAAACAAAAAAGAAATAAATAGATAAACCATTATGAAACATTCTTGCTTAATGATACTATTTTTACGCTTTTGCTTTTATACAAAAATTTAGTTTATTAATTAACTTGTGAAATTTATGCAGCTTAGAAAAATAGTTCCTAATTTTTTAATGTATTACAAACGACAACTGCATTGGAGACGTTCACTAATTTAGGTAATCGAAGTAATAATCAGTCAAAATGTTTCAGTAAACAAACAATGTACCTATACTTAATATATTAAGTACATTGATTGATTGCTGTATTGTACCAAATAGACTGTTGATACTTAATAATTTTAAAATAAATAAGCAACAGTAACACAACAACCACAATAATAACAAAGTGTTATACTTCATTCATTGAAACACGTTTAACAATATTCACGTCTTATTAGACAAAAACCACCCCTCTTTAAACGCAACATGTTATATATTCTTCCACTTCTTCAACTGCTGCTACTTACTCGTCTTCCTCTTTTTGTGTATAAATAACTTTTATTTCATGTGGCAACTTGAAAGCTCCCGTATTTATATTATTTTACTTACAACAAACATTATTTCCAAAAAAAAAAAATCCAGTCAGGAAAAAGAGGAAACTTATTTACTGTTTATGTCTCCGTGTCTCTCTCTCTCTCTCTTTCTCCCGTTCTCTTTCTCTCATTCTGTTTATCTATTTTACGTCAATTAGACTTTTTCTTGATCAAATTTTCATATATGTTTTTTCCCCCCTTGTATGCGAAAAAAAGTAAGGAAAAGAAAGAAAGTAAAAGAAAAGAAAACAATTTATCTAACTTTCAGAGTTTTTTTTTTTGTTATCTTCCTTTCTTTTCTCTCTATTATACGTCTCTTCCGTTCTCTTCAGGATTCCATATAATAATAAAAAAACAAATGAAAGGAATAAGGTGTGAGAAGAAAATGAAAATGAAATGAGTTTAGATTATGATGTTAGAAAGAGATAGACAGAAAGAAAGAAAGAAAAAAATAGAAGTGAAAAATGTTAATGAATTTCAAAGCAATTTCGATTATTTTTCCTCTTATTTTCACACATTTGACAGGAGTACAAGAGAAAGAACAAAAAAAAAAAGAAGCAAACTTTGATGATGTAATTGAAAAAGTTTTTTCTTTCTTTCTCCTTTTCTCCTTATTTCTTTTTTGTTTTTGTTTTTGTTTTATTTTTGCTTTTGTTGTTGTTGTTGTTGTTGAATTACATTTTTCCTTATTTATATGATAATTTCCCTTTTTCCTTTCTCCTGCGTTCTTTTTTTTGTTGTTTTTTTATTTTGATCTGCATTTTATTAATTAAAAAATACTAATTAATTATTAAATTTCCATGAATTTCGATTAAAACAAGAAAGAGAGTGAGAAAAAAAAATGTCAACCAGAAAAAAAAAAAAATTGACGAAATATAATTTTTTTTTTGTTTTTGCTCTCTGGCTATTTTTTTTCTCTTTCTATTTTCTGTTTTTTTTTTTTTTTTTTGATTTTATTTTTAATAAAACGTGAATAATTAATCATTCAAAAATATAATAATTCTTTTTTTTTTTCTCTAATTTTATAATAATTTAACGTGACGTTTTTCTCCTTCTTCTTATTCCTCCTTTTTTTTTTTTGTCACCACCCTGGATGCGAATAAAGGAAATATAAATATAATAAATGATTTATTTGTTGTTATTTTTTGTTTTGTCAAAAAATAGACAACAACAACAAAACAATCATTCTAAAATTCTAATATAAAAGTCAACTTCTGATGTGACAGCAATACAAATCTTTTGGTTGAAAAAGAAAAAATCTCCACGAGAGTTTTCATTCTGTTAAAATTGAATGGAAAAAAAAACGAAAATATCTAATAAAAGTGAGGAAAATTAATAAAGGTAAATCCAAACAATTATTTAATTGTTTTTTTCATTCAAAATTTTTTCAATTTTTTTTTTTTTTTGGTTAAAATTCCATTCAGAAAAAATGCCAAATCATCACATTGTGTAATTTTCCTTAAATACATTTTTAAAACATTTGTGTTTTATGTAATAAAGTTAATTGAATTAAACAGTGACGTTCTATTCCTTATAGAGTTATGGAGGTTTCGTCTTCAAATTCTTTAGAGAAATATTTTGATCACTTCATTATCGATTTTTTCTTCTTAAAATATTTTTGAACAATGATCTTGACTCTAAAATAATTCCACAATCATTGTAAATTATTGATTCGAACATAAATGAATGTAACAGTTGTACAAGGTAGAAACTATGTCACATCAACTGTGATTTTTATTCGCATAAAATTATCAGAAAACAACTACACGAACACTGAATATTTACAAGAGAAAAAAATATGCTAGTCTGCTTGATTTTTTGTTTTTGTTCTTTATCAATAATTCAATTAATAAAGTTATTTTTAACATTTTCATTTAATTATTTTAAAGCAATTATCGTAACTTTAATCCAAACATTTCAAAATATTTCGAATAAACAGAAAATAAATAGAAAACATTAAAACTGTTAACGGTGGCCCACCACTGAATATTCACAATAAAACGTGCAAAGTCAGCATCAACACTTAATTCAATTAATTAAAATTAATAGAATTAACTAAAAAAAAAAAATTGTTGTTTTTTTAATTTAGAAATCGCGTGAATAATAGATTAAAACAAGACGAATATAAAAAATGCCAACAACAAAAAGTGAAAATGTTTTGTTTCCATTAATTTAATGATAGAAAACGATTATTTGCTTTTGAACCCTTAAAAACCTTTAAAAAATGTAAAAAGTATAGGAAAATCTGAAGAGAGTCCAGACGATATCATTAAATAATTCAAAAATTAATTCATCTCGCTAAGAGGCAAGACGAAAAAAAAAAAAAATAGAAGGAAAATTCAAGAAGAAGAATAAAAATTGTTTCATTTTAATAAATTGAAAATACTGAATCATGAATTCAAAAAAAAAGGTTAACCATTATTTTCGTCTCTCTATACTATACTAACAGCAAAAAAAAATAAAAATAGAAAATCCTTTTACATTATCCTTCACCTTTGTTGCCCAGTCACGGTACACATCAGAAAATGAGAGAAATAAACAGAGAAAAAGATAGAGAGAGACAGAGAGTGTGTGTGTAAGAATAAAATGAAAGGTTTATAGGTGTTAAGGCAAAAACAAACTACATATATAAAATTACACACATGCACACCCACACACACAATCAATGAACACTCACAAACACAAGAGCCACATCAAGAGCCTTCGACTCTTAATTCAACAAAAAATACAAAAAAAAAAAAACCAAAAGAAAAAAAGAGATTTATTGTGATCAATAATATTAAATCAGGCTGGCAATTTCACATTTTTGTTCAATTTTAACCAAAAAGAAATGCCGCAAAGTTAAAGCTTAAAAATAAAATAAAAAGTGTAGGAGATTCTGGAGTGTGGTAAGAGCAGGTGGATGTAGGAAAATCATGGTAGAGACTTTTAAAACAAAAACAAAAAAAAAAGAATCAAATAGAAACTTTCCTTTTTTTCTTTGTTTTTCTTTTACGTATTTCTTGCCTTCTACTTCTCACTTTTTGATGTCACTTTTGTGTCACTTTCTTAAAATACTTTTAAATAAGAAAATTGAGAAAATAGAGAAATTATTATGGACTGTATAGAATATTATTTAAAACGAAATTGATTCTCACATTTCTTAAAGTTTTATAGAGTTTAGAACTTTACTCATGTTTATTTCAATTTCTATAATTCTTAAGAACTTTTCTGGCATACAGATGAAATATAATAAGGAGAATAAGAATAACCGCACATAATTTTTTATACATAATTTACAATGCAGATAAAATTGGAATATTTCAATGAAACCTTAACAAAACCTTAATCTATCCGTTTTTCTTTCTTTCGATAGAATTTTTATACAATGAAAGCAAACAAATACAAAATAATTAAAACGAAAATACTTTTAAGACTTTGAAATCGAAAAACAAAATTATATTTAATTATCCACATTTTATTCGATTGACACTTTTTACTTTAATCATCATCATTAACTTATCAATTCATCATCAAATAATCATCATAATAATTGTTACTATTTACATGGAAGCCTTAGGATGTATTATGAATGTATGTTGTCTTCAAATTATTGTGATTAAATCAATTACAATAATAAATTTAAATGATAGATTACGTTCAGTAACAAACTAGTACCAGTTAATTATAGTTAACAATTGGCGTATACTTTATTAAACAAAATTTTGTATTATTTTAACTGAAGGGCAACAAAAGTAAACCAATTAGTTGACTTTCTAATTGACAAAGCTTTCTGTGCAAATAATGAGATGATACTCAACCCAAAGTTAACATTGAAAAATTCAACAATTACTCAGCTAGAACAATAATTTCAGAGTCAAACAATCAAACCCAATTGCTTTCCAATAATTATCAACAATCAATTCGTTCAAATATAAATTCTACAAAAATTTTCCAATTTTAATTTCAATTCCAATTTGAATATTTTTCCCAAAAAAAAAACGCAAAGAAAAATATTGTAATTTCCAAATGATGAATTCTCTAAAATGTTTGTTTTTCTATTTGGCTAAAAATTCTCTGAAATTTTATAAAGAAAAAAATGAAAGAAAGAGAAAGAGACCATTAATGACGTAAAGGAGTAAAATATAGATTGATGACAGATCAATAATTTGTGATGTTAGAAGAACGAAAAATAAGAAGTGAAAAGAAAAAGGAAAAAAAAAAAACTAAATAATGAAAAGAAAAAGTTTAAGAAGAAAGGAAAAAAGGAGAAACCCCTCAGGTTTTTTTTTTGCCCCTTAAAAAAGTAAAAAAGAAAAGAAGAAAAATGCGAAAATCTCTTACCCCAAAAATACGTTTTAAAATATCAAGAATCAATACAATCGAACTAAATCTATATTCTAAATCCAATTCTTTTCTTCATTTTCCATCTTTTATAATATTGTTGTTGTTGGGTCTCTCTATTTCTCTATTATCAGTGTATTTATCACTTTATCCAGAATCTTTCTAATTCCCATAAAATTCCCCTTATTCTTTTTGTTTCCCTTTCATACAATAAGTGTGTGTGTGTGTGGGTGTCTTGGATTGTCTTATTTCTCTATATTAGTTGGTCGGTTGACTGGAAAATATCCTTTTCTGTTACGTTTTTTTTTCCTCTTCATCTTCTTTTTTTTGTTTTAAATTTAAAGAGACGAAAATTAGAAATGTTAAAGATTTTCTTTAACACAAGAAAAATATACGAAAAAGAAAAGATTGAAATTTTTCAAGAGTTTTTGAAAAATTTCATTCAAAAGTTTCATTCAAAAATTTCATGAAGAAATGATAAAAATTCATTTGGTTTATTTTCTTAATTCACCAAATAATTTATTATTCTTATTTTTATTTTTATTTTGACATTTTCTAATTCTTAATTTTGATAAATGTGCGACTTGTATATTTTTTGACATATAAAAAAGGGTTTGATTTCCATCCTCCCTACTTTGACAACCCTTTTTTTACCATATCATATCACAACCATTGAATATATATGTTTAAGAGGGATAACATTTCCGATTACATTATTCTAATTTAATAATATGCAATTTTCCCTGTAATTGAATTTTAATAGATTAACCGAGAGAGAAAAACCCCCAGATCAAACAAATAATAATAAACATAAACAAAAACAAATAACAAAATAAAACGCATTCCAATTAGAATATTTTAATTTAAATGGGGAAAAAGACAACACAACAGACAACTTAGTGAGGGATGTAGGTGGTGGGAAAAATGAAAATGTTGATATAAGTAAGAGAGATAGATAAAAACAGGAGACAACGGAAAAAAAAGAATGGTGAGAAATTCTCTTGATTGCTCAAGCATTTGTAATGCGATTAGGGGTTCTTTTGAAGCAGAAAGGGTGCGATGAAAGTTTATTATATAATGTGCGTGTATATAAATATGTGCGTGTGTTTATAGACATTCTGTGTGTATATGCGTATATATATGTGTATAGAAGTGTAGGCATTAAGGCGTCAGTCAATGTCATGATATATTGACAAACGAAACGCGCACATGAGATATATATTCTATGATGTTTATCACAAAATTTACTACCCTTAAATCATACCCGAATTTCTTAAACCTTTGAGCCCCTCCTCATCCCAAAAGTACTATATACGCATATACATATACATACATTTGTATTTGGATAATAATATAGAGATCACATTTATAGAGTTGAAATTTGAATATAGAATTTTTTTTCCCTTATAAATCTTATTTTTTTGTATTTTAAAAAAAAAAAATTTCTTTCTTATTTTGAAAAACTGAGATATGAGAAATTTTTTTTTCTCTCTTCTTTCTGGTAAAACACGATAAGCTGCATAGATTTCATGTTGATGTTAACGAGTGCGAAATAATGTTGTATATATGTCTGAATGTTAAAAGTTCAATGATGATGATGATGATGATGATGACATAAAAAAAATCGATTGAGTAAAAATTTTTTTTTTTCGTTCAATCAGTAATAAATATCTAATAACAGAAAAAAAATGTTTGATACAAATCTGTAAGACACAACTAGAATTTTATATAAAATATACACAATGTAAAACCATATAAAATATTTTTAAAATTAAAAAATAAGATTTTGTATTTGCATTTGTTAATGTTAATTCATCATACATTAATTAATTTACATTTTTGTAATTTGAGGTATTAAAGTTTCGGCTTAAAGTTTTTTTTTTAACATACTAGTGATAACTAGCACATTGCTTACTAGTAGCGAGACTTTATCGGTTTTTAACAAATTAAATTCTTTTAATCATACTTTGACGTTTGTCGTAGTACAAATAAAATTTATAAAAGAATTCAAAAGTTCAAATGAAAAAATAACAGATTCTTTGTAATAAACTTACTAAATGTCCGATTGAATGTTTTGTGTGCACTTTGCAATGTCCTTTTAATTTTTTTTTCTGAAATAAATTTCTTTTCAATAATAAAAAAAATCGCAAACAAGAATTTTCTAATTCAAACTGCAATTTCAATCAGTTCAAATAAATGAAAAGAAACAGCATAAAGAAAAAAGGAAAAACTGAGAACTGTTACTGATGCATCATGCAATCATATAAATGGAATCCAACAGTTACAATAATCTTTTGTTGTTCTTTGATCTTGTTTAAAATCAAAAGATGAGTGAATGTTAATATGTTAGCTAAAATTTATTTTATATTGTATTTCTTTAAATAAAATTCTTCACAAAAATATTTACTTTCATGTAACAATTCAATCGTTCTGTGGCTCTTGTCTGTTGAAGAATTTATTGATTATGATTAGATTTTTTTTCTCAGTTTAAGAATGTATAATTCTTCATAAAACAACAATTCTGGTAAAACAAGATCTCTATTTTATTGAGAAAGGTATAAATAAAAATTCAATTTCAATAAAAAACCAATAAAGAAAAAGTGTCCATTAATTTTTCATTATTTTTTAATTAAAAATTACAATATTAAAGCAATTCAAAACCTTAACAACTTTAATCAACAAAAATCTGCCCCTTCCACCTTTATTATAATCATCGTTTCTTGTACGAACATGATGGATTTAGTCGTCGTATTCAATTTTTATTTGGAATTTCTCCCTCCGACAGTATTCGGAGTTTTTGACGAAAATTTCACCATACGGAATTTGATCAAAATATTTCGTTGATTTTGTAAACAACATAAAAAATATGGAAAACGCAAATGTTTTAACGACTTTTTTTTTTAAATTTTTAAAAATTTCTTTAATTATTTATTATTTAATTATTTCATTGCATTAATATTTATTCCATTATTTTAATACTCGTTTTAGACTTTTCACAAATTTTTTTATTTATTTATTAAAAAAAACTTATAAAATCATAATATTTTATTTGTGATATTGTTGTGAGAATATTTTCACTCAAAAATTAATAAATTTATAAAAAACAATATAAATTTTGACAATTAAAATTTTAATTTTTCTTTTACAGCGTAGGACTTTTCATTTATTTGTTCACAGTGTAAAACACAACAATATTTCTCTCTCTGGAAAATATATATATTGCTCTCCCTCTAATACTCATTTAGAATTTTCTCTTTTACTCCAAGAGATATTTGAATTAGATTGCAATTTGTGAAACAAAAAACATGTCCATATGAAAGAAAACATTTTTTCTCTCTTTATAAATGAATTCCTCTTTCTTTTTTACTTTTTTTAGTTCAAAAATGGTCGTCTTTGTAGTAAGATCGTTATTCTCTTGTTTATATTGTCGCGTTATAAATAAAATTCGTCGTTTTTATTTTATTTAATTTATTTCTTTTAGAAACAAAAAAAAACAAAAATAAAAAATAATAAAAAAACAGAAAAAAATAAATCATTCGTGCGATTTGTTACACTTTAAGTGCAAAAGCAAAAAAAAAAAAACACAAACGTCGAAAAGTAATTTTTACAATTTCTTTAACTTTGTTTTCCTTCTTTTTTTTTTGTTACCTTTAGTAAAATTGAATAAAAAAATAAAACTTCAAAGTTTTTTTTTTCTTCGAAAAAAGCCGGAATACAACGGAGGACAAAACTTGTTTACGGTTTACGCGTTTTTTTCTCTGTTGATGGTTAAAACTAAGTAAATGAGTTCGTTTAATCGATTTTTATAAAAAAAAAAAAACAAACATCTTTTTTTGTTTTTATTTCTAAAAAAACTAAAATTAAGAAAATAAAAAAAAAAACAGAAAAAGTTTTTATCATTTCTTTTGGATTACAAGCAACAAAGTGCAAAGCATGTTGATTAAAGAAAACTAAAAAAAAATTTTAATCAAACGAAAAAAATAAACATTAAAAATTGTTTTTGTAATAATAAAAAACAACAACCAACGACTAAAAAATCAAATAAAAAAAATTCATTTGAATTATTGTGCAAAAGAATGTGTTAAGAATAAGAAGAAGCATTGAAGAAGAGTGAGAGAAAAAATGCCTTCTTGTTGTTTACAATAAAACAACAGTATAGTGCAGTACTAAAGTGCATTTGTTTTTCTAAACTTAAGAATAAAAAAAAAAAAAAGAATAGGAAAAAAAAAACAGTGCAGTGCAGTGTAAGTTCATTTAATTCTTTCGTGAATTATGGTGATTCTTTTGTTTTGTTCTTTTATTTTTAATTTAGTTATTGTTTTTTTTTTTTTTTCTAAAAAAAAGTTTTAATTGTTTTTAATTTTTAATCAATTTACGTACGAAAAGAAATTATTAAATTTTTATTTCTTTCTCTCATTCGTCGTCTCTTTCTTTCTGTTGTTTCATATTTTCTTTCATGGGAAATTTAAATTTTAATTTAATTTTTAAATTAATAAAAAACATGAATTTTTTTTTATTGCTTTTGTTTTTGTTGTTGTTTTACCGGTTTTCTTTTGAACCCAAGAAATATTAGAAAACACTTTTTTTTATTATTATTATTTAGTTGACTATTGTTGTTGTTGCATTTTATTATCTGGAAAATTTTTATTTTGTGAAATTATTTTTTATCAATAAAAAATTTCTGAATTTTATGTAATAAAAAAAAAAAGAAAAAGAAGAAACTTTCTCTCACTCATAAGAAATGGACGCGAGGCGGGATAGTTGACGTTTGTCGATGAGAAATAGAGAGAGAGAGAGAGAGAGAGAGAGACAAAAATTAAATTGAAAGAAGAACAAATCTGTCATCCTAAATCCAACGTGTCAAAATAATTTTAAAGAAAAATATTTAAAGGTCAACGAAACGTCAATTCCATGCGTTTTATTTTTGTTTTTAATTTAAAAATTTGCCCTCACGAGAAAAAATGTTTGTTTTGTTTATTAAATTATTTTTAATGACCACTTTTTTTTTTTATTATCGAAAACAAAATAATAAAAAATCAATTTTTGTTCCTTTTTCAATGATTTATTCATTGCATGAAAATTTTGTTGATTTTGTTGTTTTGATTATTAAATCGCAATAAACGAGATAACAAAACCCGACGCAACTCTCAAGAAAAGGTGGAAAAAACGAAACATCACAAAAAGAAAAAAATGAAGGCTTAGGAAAAAATGAAAGAAAAATTCTTAAGAAACGATTTTAAGAAATTTTCGTAGCGATAAAATTGCACGCAATTGTAAACGCTTCATGTAACATTTTTTTTTTTTCTTGTCTTCTTCTTTTTAAATGGCCGCAACATGACTCTCTTTTTCTCTTCTTCTCTCTCATTATTCTTCTTTCATAATCTTGGACAGAAATCTCTTTCTATCGGTATAGAAAAAAAATACCTGTGGATTCTGTGTTTTTTTCCTTTCTTCTTCTTCTTATTCTTTGGTTTTTTTCTTGTTCGTTTTTTTTTTTGATACAACCAAAAAAGACCAAACGCAATAAAACAAAATAATATTATTATTTAAGTATTCTCTCTCTCTGTCTCTTCTTGTTGTTGTTATGTATCTCTTTCCTTATGTGTTTGTGTGTGAATTTTTCTAGAAACAAAATTTAATTAAAAATAAAATAACAAGAAAAATCAAATCAAGACAAAATTGAAAAAAGAAATGAACCAAAGACAAAACAAGAATAATAAAAGGAAATTCATGAAACTTATTGAATTTTACTTGTAATAAGAACAATCTAATATGGCTTCACACACAAGCATATACATGCATCATATAAAGATACACATTAAAATATGGTTGTTTGTAGAAAAACAGAACGCAAACAAAAAATATGTAATGCATTTTTTGTTATTTTGTTGTTGTTGTAATATAAAATAAATTGAATTTTTGCTCGGAAGAGAAAACAGAAAATGATCAAGTGACGTCACAGAATAGTCGATTAATTTATTTTTATGAAAAAAAAAACAAGATCACGTTATTTCAGTTAGGTACTTCTTTTGTTTTATTGCTCCGCTTTTTCTGTTGTTGCTGTTGTTGTTATGAGCAAGTCTAGAAAAACCGGTTATTGTTGTTTCTGTAAAAATACACAAATCCAAAATTATATTTTATTTATTAAAAACAAGAAGAAAAAGAAGAACGAAAATGATCGGATGCTGTAAATGTAAAATCAAAACAAAAAAGTACAAACGTGCGAAGCGAATGAAACGACAAAAAAGAACTGAGTAATGAGAAAGAGAAAAAGATTGATAGCTGCGTGTTGGAGGGAAGAGTGGAAAGTAGGAAAGATCGATTTGATTTAAACTTTAAACGTCAACGTGGATAAAATTTTTGATTTTATTTTTTTTTTATTTGGATTTGATTTACAAGTCACATTCTGTCTGTCCATTTGTCTCATCTATTACTAAAGTAAATTCATGTATTTACCGGGTCGTACAACATTGTTGCTTTATTTTTGCCAATGAGAAATGTTTGTTACGCCAATTATGCGTATAACAATTGGCTTGACACTTTCTTTTGTTATCTTTAAAGCCCTGAATTTAATCGTAAAACTCAAGTACAACAACTTTCTGATGACATTTTTGGAAATTTATAAAACAAAAGAAGTTCCTCATTTTCTTTTTTATGGAATATATTATTATCGTGATTTTGGATTTGAAAATTAATTAAAATTTTATTTGAAAGAAATTTATGTTTTTCTTAGAAATTTTGTTATTGACTTAGTCAAATCTCATATTTTTATTTTTTCTTTTGAAAATTTTCTTTTTTGAAAGTTCTTCTTCGTTTACTTCTGCCTCCTTTAATTTATTTATTTGTGTTGATTCGACGAAAACCCAAAAAATATAATAATGCCTTTTTTCATAATTCTCTCTCTCACTCTCTCGTTCTCATCGACTGAATGTTCTTAATTTTGTTCTTTAGAATTTTATGCTTTGTTGATAAATAAAAGCGAATCAAAAAAAAAAAAGTAAAATATTGAAAGAGGGACAAAGTGTGGAAAGGAGAAAGAGTGAGAGAGGCAACCGAAAGCAAATAAAAGAGATACGAATAGAATGAAAGAGAAAGAAATAGAAAGAATAATAATAAAAATTGTTTTTTTTTTAAATATTCCAGTGACAGCGCAGCAGAGTGGAAATAGGGGAACACAACAACAAAAACAAAGAAGAACAGAATAAAAAAAGGGATAACTTCCTAGGGATTTTTTTATTCTGTGATTAGTTTTTTTTTGTATTATTTAAAGAAAAAACTTGAGAAGTAAAAAAATATTTTTATTTGAAAAAAAAAAACAAACAGAAAATATAATTTTTTTTTGTAAAGTTTTTCCTTTGTTTTTCTTCTTTTCTTTTGTTTATTTTTTACTAAACAAAAAGCTAAATAGAAGAAGAATAAGGAAATTTGATACTCTTTGACTGAAGTGAATTAGTGCGCTCTGTTCTATAGTGAAAATTTTGTGTTTTTTTTTTTTGTGAATTTGTTTTCTTTTCCTTTTTCATTTTTTTTTTGTTCTGGATACAAAAATAACAACAACAAGAACAAAAAGGATCTTCTCTCAATTTCAACCCTTTTTTTTTTCTTTTTTATCTTGAAATAAATAAATTAAATTAGAGTAATTGAGAGAGTGAGTGAACATTTGAGAGAGTGAGAGGAAGAGATAAACTAACAAAAAAAAAAAAAAGAGGAAAATAAATAAAAAAAAAAAAAAACGTTTGAAAAAGACGAAAGAATTAATCATTTGGATACATTGGATTATTTAAGGTGAGTTTTTTTTCTTCTTCTTTTTATTTATTTACAAAAAAAAAAGGTTTTTCTTTTCTTTTGTTTTGTTCTTGTTTATTCTTATTTTCTTTTTTGTTTGTCTTCAATTTTTTTGCACTTAAGAGCAGATTCTCAAGGATCATTTCCTTATTCATATTGTGTCCTTAAGTGTGCCCACTTTGTTTATATTTATTTTTATAAAGTACTTATTTTGAGGTTATAAATGAATTACAGTAAAATAGCCTTGGGTAAGTACTTTACACTTTTTTTTTATCAGCAATAAAATTTGCAGGAGAGAAAAGATTTTTTTTTAACAAATTTCATGTGCATTACTAACTTACTTCTCTGCAATTTATTTGTGATGAGCAATTACAAATAGGAAAAATCTTATTCCTGATTTGCACATGATAACACATAAATTTGCAGAAAGATAGCAAATATTTGCACATAGAGTGTGCCTTGTATACGAAATTCGAAATAAAAATCTAAAATCTATTTTCTAACTTTAATAACCACTTATTTGGGTTCACTGAAGAAAAATTGGAGACTGAATGAAAATCAGGAAAAAGGAAAAATAGAAAATAAATTTTGGGTTCAGCCCTGAATTAATTGAGTTGTTTTGGAAAGAAGGGTTTACAGGTCACACAGTAAAAGTACGGATGTGGATAATTTTATTTTCGTTTCCTTAACAACACATCGTTATCTTTACCGTATCCTTATCATTATTATTAAATTTTTCCCAATCTGTATAAAATAAGAAGAAGAAGAAAAAAAAATTAAATTCAAATTGAAAAAGTGAAAAAGTATTGACAGAAAATAAAATTAAACATGAATAAAATATTAAAAAGGGGATAAAATTTTTCTTATTACAAAAATTTAATAAATAAAGTAGAAATTGTCCAATTTATTTATTTTTTTCTTGCCATTTTTCGTCCCTAAATTCATATCCCGTCTATTTAGACCAAACCATTTATTCCGATATGATTTTTATCCATTTCAATTAATTTGGTTTCACTTTGTACTGCATTTGTTGTGTGAGTGTATATGTATGTGTGTGTGTAGTGTGTGTTTGTGAGTGTAGGAAACTATCATATCTACTAATTGAGTGACTGTGTATGACGAACCAAACAAAAATAAATAAAAATTGATTAAATAAAAAGAAAAAAAAAAAATATGAAAAAGGGGGAATAAGATTTCTATAAAAAAAAATTGATTTATCATTTTTCGTCCTTCATCATTTATTCCTTCCCTTTTTTTCTTTTTATCTTTCTTCTTTTTTTTATATTTTTCTCGTCCATAAATTGGAATCTAAATTGCAAAACAATTTTTGGTTGCGGTGGTTCCATTTATTTTCTATTTTTTTTTTTTGTTTTGATGATCGAAATTCGAAACGAAAATACTTTTGTACAAAAGTCATTGAATCATGACGAAATTATGACGATGACCTTTACGATTGACCTAACAGACAAATCTATATGATCGTTGAATGGAGAAAGTCTTTTAAGAGCGGGCTGTACGAGAGGAATATTACATTAAAAATAGGGCAGAAATATTATTTTTATTCTGACGATTTTTATCAATATTCGAGTTAAGTATTTTTTTATTCTTTTATTTGATTAAGTTTCGATTGTTCATTACTTCAGACGCAGACGGATTCTATTTTGATAAAATTTCAAAGAAAACCACTGATAAAATCATTTCTTTAGTGAACGAAAATGAATGCTAAAAAGTGTACGAAGGCCAATAATTATTCAGAAATTGCACGAAGAACACACATCTGATTCTCTACGATTTCACAATCTGTTGACCCTTGTCTTAATTTTTCACAATTTCTCTTTTCATTTCATTTTTATTTCTTCGCATTTTTTTTATAATTATTGTGATTAGGATAAAAGCGGCGGAAAAGATAAGGGCTTCTCCTTCTCTTTTTTTTTTCTTGTGACATTAAATAAAATATTTAGTTTAATCAGCATAATTATTTGCTTTCAAGAGAAAGCATTTTATGGTTTTTGGTGAAAGAGAGAGAAATAAAAAAAAAGGTGGAAGGGGGAGAAAAAAAAGAAGGGCTTGTATTAAATTCTTAAACCTTAAAGCGTTCGTTGACTTTTGTTTTTGTTTTTTCGTTTTAAATTAAAGTTTTGAAGTTTCTGATGATTTGAGTGACACTTTTTCTTTGAATTAAAACGTAACAACAACAACTACATCAGTTAATTCCACAAATCATTACATTTATTTTATGCTTTACTAAATTTTATAAGAGAGATAAAAATTAGTAAATTAATGAAGGATAATTTTATAATATTTAAAAAAATCTAAAATTCATTTATTTTTGATCGAGAAAAGAAAATTCCAGGAACAAATTCAATATTTTATGCGAATACTTACCTGCATTTAATAACACAAAATTCTCCCTAAAACACCAAAATAAAATCCACAACCCAGGTAATTTTCACTTCTTATGCATCTGCACCTACTTATTTTTATTATGATTTCTTACATGTACAAAAACAACAAAATCCATAAGTCCCTCTTTCACAAAAATGTCATAAAGGACCCCTGTGTTCAAATATGAGAATTTTTGGTCTTTAAATTAGTTGCTGGGTACATTTAGGAGGGTGAAGCTTACCTATTTTACCGTCGTGAATTCAAATTACGCTAAATAACTTATTTTTCTCTCTGCATTTGTGTTTCATTTGTGGGAAGAAATATTTTTTGTTGTTTTCTTCATAATTTTAAAAATATTGAATTTAATTTGTTTTTAGAAAAATCTGTTTCCTAAATTCCTATTCACTTCACTAGTGAATTCCTATAAAAAATCAAAATCTCATATCGAATTCCCCATTCCCATAAATTTATTATTTAAATGTAAATCTTGGGGCAAATCTCTTTGGACAAATTCCAATATTTCATAATTTAATCTGGTTGCATTTGAACATAATGTCTCTCCAATTTCTCCTTTCTCAATCCATTGTTCTGTCTTTTCTCTTCCTACCTTTCTCACTTTGGGTTTGATTTTAGCTTGTATCATTTATAATTGCTTAGGTGAATAACTCGAACAAGATAAACTTCGACAATTATAATAGAAGCTTAAGAAATGGATTTATTCAATTTGCTTTCCGAGGTACAAAAGAAAGATAAGGGTTAATAGTGTTGAATATTTTTTGGGTGTGGTAAAGGTAAAGAGCAAAAGAGATTTAAAGAATTTTTTAAATGCTTAGAAAATTATATAAGTAAGTAATTATTATATCGTTATTTTCAGTTATGATTGCAAAATATTTCGTAATTTTTTACGTATTCTGTATCTATTACTTGATATTATTCCACACTATTAAGTATTAAACGCTAAAAAAGGTGGAATACATTTTTTTCAATCAAAAATTCTGTGAGTAATAAATTGCATCACTTAAGTATTAATTTGATCTTTTTTTTTGGTTATTTCCACTATTTTTTGATAACGTCACGTCATCAGTTTGATTTTATTACGTAAAAAAATACAACTCAAATATCACGTTAAGTTTAAATGTTCTTACTTATTTCATTATTGGAGTAAGTATTTACTTAAGCCGATGAAATATTTGGTGAATTTACACGAAAGGGTTAACTCTATTCATGAGTTGATATCTTTGGGAATTACCGTTTATCGGATGATTTATGATGACAAAAGTATAAGTATTTGTAATTCATGCGAATAAATGAAATAAATTAGTGCAGAGAGATGATTATTTTAATAAAAAAAAAATGCGTCAACAATCGTCACTTTGTTCGATTTTTTTAAAAATGTTTTTTTTTTTTTTAAATGAATTCACTTCAAGTGAATGGAATCTTAAGAATTAAATTTAACAAGAAAATTTCAGTTAAAAATTTATGCAGAGGTTAAATGAAGTTAATTTCTTTTTTTTCCAATTGCGCTACTAGAATGGAGTCGAGTCACATTCTTTAATTTACTAACTAAGTAACTCTTCAATCATGTGACAAATGAATCACCCTGTTGAATCCTACTAACGTAATTAAGTATTCCTATTAAACTGAGTTTCTAACATGGCTTAATCCTGGCGAATCGGGTGTGAAATTTCAATGCAATGCGTTAAGAATAATTTTAAATTTTAAATTCGATTTCAAAATTAAATCATTCTACGATTAAAGCAAGAACGTATTAATACTTTCGTTTTTATTGTGACAATTCACAAATAACTTTTTTTTTGTCATTTTGCTAATGAAAAAAGAAAAGAGAACACAATGGAAGTCAGAAGTATTTAAATCCTTTAAAAAAATTTTTCCGATTAATCTTCTAAATGCTTTTAACATTTTATCACTTTTTTTTTAAATCAATCAAATTAAGTAACCTTACTTAAGTATTTTTAAGTATCTAAATAAGGATGGAAAAAAGATTAACTTAATTTAATAATGAAAAAATAATTGGTCGCGATCACCTTGAACCCTTTCCATACCTTTACTTTTTTCTGACTGAAAATTTGTTCAACATCTTTGCTCGTACATCGAGGTCAAAATTTACAAATCATTTCTTATGAAATTTCTTGAAGTTAAATGAAAGACAACAACAGCACTAATAACATTAACAGCATTTGCTGTAACAACAAAGTGAAGTGATTTTCAATTTTATTATTATTTTTTCTAAATTAAAAATTAATCGAAATTTGTAAACCGATTAAAGTTAATTATTTTGATTACAGAACAAAAAAAACTCAATGAATAATTTTCTATTTATAGAAAAAAAAGTGGTGAATAAGTAATATTTGTACCCAATGTCGTAATTTTTTTATTTTATTTTGATTTCTCACAAGACACACACACACACACAACTCATATTTCATATTGCCTCATACTCAATTACCCACTCACTTTTACACCTACACACACATAAATTAATGATCAATTACATTGAAGTAGGTACTTAGTTAGTCCTAATAAATTTTGTTATTTCAGTTTACTTTGATTAACTTTCAGTAAAATTATTTATTTTATTGATTTTTTTCTCTTGGTTTATTTAGTTTTATTTTTTATTCTTTCATGAATTTGATTCTTCAATTTATTGTTTCATCTAAAAAATTAACAAGAAAAAATTTATCAACTAATTTTATTGATTCCATTCAATTAAATGTATATAAAATTTTCTTCTGTTCTCTTTCATTACTCTATTTGTTTTTGTTGTTGCTTTGTCTCGAGGTCAATTTGGTGTGGTGTAGTAAAATATGTTTTTTTTTCATTCTTCAATGAAATTTCAGATCGCTCCAGTCTCTTAAAAAAATTAATTTTTTTTTGTTGTCCGCGCTAAATTTTATTACTTATTTTTTTTTTCGTTCCATGTGTGCGCCGCGTCGAGTTACGTTTCTCGGCTGCGATTGATTTATATTTTTTTTTTGTTCTAAGTATTTTTTTGTGGTTAAGTATTATTTGTTAGTTGTTGTTACGACTTTTACTTACGTTCTCAATACCTTCATCTACACCCTTTTCTCAGTCTCTCCCTTTTCCTCTTTATTCGTTTTCTTTGATTCGCCGATTGCTTTGGTCTCAGTTTCGTTTAGTTATGGTTGGTGGCGTAACGTAGAAGGGTCGGGGTGGTGGCGGAAAGAGTGGATGATAATTTTAATACCAATCGATTTTTATAGACCCCCCAAAATTTGTTACATTGAAATGCAATTAGTTTGATACGAAAAAAAATCTACTTAACTTTACTTATACTTATTACTTCTGCCCTTCTCTTTACAACAACAAAAAAGTCGTATTTTATTTTTTATCTTTCTCTTTTGTTTTTGTTTTTTTATGTCCTTTGTTTTTGTTGTTGCTTTTGTTTCTGATTTAAGACGTAAAAGAAAAAAATTATTGGAGAGGATTTATGTTACTTTGGGGACATCAGAGGCGCGGACACATAAAGCTTCTTTCACTCCACATTCTATCATCTTCCTTTTTTGCTCTTTATAAAAGACTTTGGGAAAAAATAGAATCCCAAATGAATTCCGGCAAAGAAAAAGATTATTATGATATTTTCATATTTTTTCTGTTTTCATCTTTGTTTTCCATTTTTCTTGTTTTTTTTTTGGGTTATTTTTGTTTAATTAGGGAGGAGTTTTTGCTTCTTCGTTCTTGCCTGAAACATATTTTTTTATTAACAAAATTAGTTTTTTAAATTTGATTTGAACAGTAAGTATAACCTGTTTAATTGGACCATTAATTTTATCAAGAAATGTGGTTTTATTAGAATTTATTGAAGTCATTATGTAACCGGCCAGTACGTTAACGTACCTACTACGGATTATTATCTGTCTAAATAGTTGTCACGTAGTTGGCTTTTTTTAAAATAAAAAAGTAACACGGGCTCACAGTGGATAAAGACTAAGAAAATTCACAATACTTATATTTCGAATTAGAGAAAACACAGCTTTTTACTAAATTTAAACGTTAGAAACCACCTGGTTTTCATTGGAAGAAACAATTAATATGATAAAAAGTATGCATTAATTTGTTTCTTATGAATTATCAATGACATTTCTAATGTTATGCGGTTTTTGATTGATTTATATAATACACACACAATATGGACTCGCACTCCACTCCTACAAGCGAATAGGCAACAGACGCATATGTTTGTGTTAACTATCATGTGATGATAAACCACTTTTTTTGTTTATTTTGTTCTTGTTGCTGTTGTTGTTGTTTTATAGCTAAACACGTAAACCTATCAATCATAACCTAAATCTTATAAAATATATTTTTTATTTTTTCAAAAACAAAAAAAAAAAAAGCCGACATGCAAAACAGCTTTTCCTCATACACACCCAACCATTAGGTACATTATTTAACTAAGCGACACATTACAAATAAATTTTCATTTATGTCATTTTCTTATCCACAACGAGAGAGAGAGAGAGAGAAAGAGAGAGAGAGATAGAAGTATCCATTCACAATAAATAACAAATTTACAAAATAAAAATGCAACAAAAAAAAAAAAAAAGTAAGAAACCAAAATAATTTGAAATCTACTTACATTTTTGTAATGCTCATTTATACTTTTGAGTAATCAACTGATTGCATTATTCTAATTACGATGGTTATGTAAGTTTGAGCAATTATCTAGTTCACATCTTTCTTGTGTTCCAAAATGAATCTATCCATTTCTTTTTACCTACAATCCCAGAAATCAAATTATTGTTCAATAATATTCAATTTCAAAAATTAGGATTTAATTCTTGAATTCGGATAAATCAAAAAATATGTGCATACGATAATTGCATGAAACTTAAACGTAAGAAGAAATAAAAGAGGGAGAGAGAGAGAGAGACAGAGAGCGAGAAATAAGGAAACAAATAAGTGCAAACATCAATATACGACACATCACAGTTGTTTTTATGTTTTGTTTGTTCCACGCAAAACAAAACACAAAACAACGGTGAGAGAACGAGAGAGAGAGAGAGAGAGAGAGAATGATCACATATATGATGACGTTTAAATAAAAATAAAAACAATAATATAAAAAAACATTTCGTTTGATGATTCATGCCGTTTCGCATTGGATTATATTTTTTTTCACGGAAAATAAATAAAAATATTTTTTTTAGTTTTTATTTTTATTTTTGCGCAATTGACGCAATTTTCAATTTTTTTTCCTTATTCGACACTTTTATTTGGATAATAATAAGTAATATATTCTCTACTTATACTATATGTACTCACTAATAGGATGGGTGGGATCAGTTTGAGGATACAGTAAATAAAGGGTATATAAAATAAATCGTAAAGGTAAAGGTAAACTCCATTAATCATTATTTATGATAAAAAAAAAAAACAAAACAAAAAAAAGCAGAAGAGAAATATTGAAAAATAAAAAAAAAAACTACAAAAAAAAACAAGCATAAACAGAAAAAGAGAAAAAGAGAAAGGAAATCAACCCTAAAAAATCGATTTGTGATTATAAAACTTGAGATAACAAAATACGAAAAAAAGGGGAAATGGGTAACAATATTTTAAATACTTATTCCCGTTTTTATTTTTTTAAAAAACGAAAAAAAAAAATGGAGGCAAATGTAAATGGCGTGCTTCAAAACACAAAATTACGTAAGTAAAGGATAAATAAAATCACCTGTTATACGATTTTTCTCTTTAAAAAAAAACATAAAAAAATTAAAAATAAAACAACAAAATATTAAAAACAAAACAACAAAATATTAAAACTTAAAAGGTTTCTGGCTTCCAACAAATATTTTTCAGGTAAGTCTGTGTGTATGTGTGTGAATTATTATTCATTCATGTGTCACATTTATTAATTTTTTTTTCATTCGCTTTATTTATTTAAAATAATAATAAATAATATTTAATTAATAAGATTGTGTCTCCACCGACGTGCCGCACAACGAACCAAACATACAATTATTACAAAACTAGAGTGAATGAGAGGGGCATGGAGAGAAATAGAGTAGTGCAGTGTAGATTGTAGAATCTTATCAGAAAAAAGTGCCTTAAAATTTTAAAGAAAAATCAATAATGGTAATTAGCGTCAATCCTTCTTATATGTCACAGAGGATTCGAGACACTAACGTGAAAGTGGTTATGTATATTTCACTTAGATCTCAATTCTCCATTACATCCATTTAATATTTAGTAAATGGGTCACATAAAGCGAAAGAAACGGATTCTTTCGTGGTTCTGTTCTGTTTACGTCATAATTGTTGTAACCCATTTAAGTAAAATGACCTTTAACCTTATTATTTAGTAACTACAATAACGAAGATTGTTTGTTTTATCGGAAAGAATAAACTCTAAGTTTACTTCTTTCAGCATAATTTTTCGTGCCTCATGCCGACATTTTTATTACCAAACACGATTTTAAATTCCCATTTTTGGATGAATTTCTAATTTTAGATTTGTGAGAAAATTGTTGCGCGCGCACACATTAACCATATAAAAATATCTCCGAGTATAAATAGAAATTCACTTTGAACTCCAATAATTCAAGGGCAAACGCAATAAATTAATTGACAAAAAAAAAACAAAAAAAAAATCATTTCCGTTGTGTCTTTCTCAGAATCAGAAACGAAATTTAATCGTCATTGGCTTTGTGACTCTATTTAACATAATACCGCCTATGCACTAAAATATTTTTTTTTCTTACGCAAAGACATTGACGAGAGACTTTTTAAAACGGCAAACTTAAAAATAATCTTTTACATTAAAATGTTGTCTACGCCAAATTCTTCTGCAGACTAGAATGGACATAAAAAAAACCAACAAAACGTTTTAAGAAATTTTTTAACTAAAATACAAATTTAAAGAAGACAAATTCCTATGCGTCATAATTGGTAAAGAATGTTCAACTTTGTATGTAGTAGACGTTACACTAAAGTTGAGATTTTTTCCATTTCTTCGTAATGTTCTTGTGGGATTCTTCCCATTCAGTATTCCCTCGTTAACAGGTGTGAGGAATCAAATAACGAATCTATGTGGATTCCGTTGGTTTCTTAATATTTCCATTTTTATTGTGACAGACAATTTGTCTGTCAAAATAAAATTCTAAAGTTTTTAATTTTTCCGTGAAATTTTTTATTGACTTTATCCAATTTTTATGGTTTTTCCCCCCGATTCTTATTTTTTACGCTTAATATTTTCTCATAAACGCACTTTATTTTATTTTATATTTAGATTTTGTTTTTTTGCCTTCCGTATACAGAAAAAAGTAACAGCAACCTCAACAACATCAACGACAACAAAACTTCGACGAGTAAGTATAGAGAAATTCTGAAAGTGACAACTCAAAACAAAAATATTAACTTTCTCTCCCCTCAAAAACCACAAAAATATTCTATTCACCCTTCTTCCCTACTATGACTACATTATTTTCACTTCATACCCGTTCCTCCTGACAACTCAATATAAATGTCACCCATAACCAATTGTTTTTTGGTACTTTTTAAACTTCCCGCAATTCATGAACTCTTTTTTTATTTCTACAATAATTTATCTTTATTTTTCTTTTCTTTTATTTCAAGAAGTAAACTTTCTTTCCATTTTTTATTTTTTTTTTATTTGAAAATTTAAAAAAAAAGACAAAAAATGTAAAAAAGATGAAGACGAAGAAAATCAGCTCAGCTGAGCGATTAAGACAGGTCTTTGGGGAATATTTATACATAACTTCTTTACCTGACTTCATAGGTAAGATACTTCTTCCCGCTTCTTAAGTTTTTCATTTTATTTTTGTTGCTGTTGCTGTTGTTGTTGTTATTATATTTTCTTCTACCTTTTATTATTGCTTCTTATTATCTTTGAAGTTTCGATCTGAATTTCTCTCATTCTTTTCCTAAAAATCCCAAGTTTTATTCACCATCATCTTTCATCCATATACACTCCCATCCCGTCCTACTTCCATACTCTTTTATATTTTACTAAATCTTTTTCAACATTGTTTTTCTCGTAACGTTAATTCCTTTAATGAACTTTGTACGATCCAGAATTTTCATTTACCTTTTTATTTTTTTCTTTCTTCCTCACCGCTAACAACCCAGAAAGAAAAGAAGAGAAAGAAAAACGCACACACCTCTTTATTTTATGATTTAAACAGATATTCAGGGGTTTGGGGGGATATTGTGTGGGTTGTGAGGATAAGTAAGAAGGAAGGGTGATGGCGGTAGTATGCACGTTTTTCCTTCTCTTTAATACTCGTTTGGATTGTAAATTAATCCACCGTTTTAAAAGAATTTATGGAAGTAAATACAGATTTAAGATTAGATTAAGTTTTATTCTTCTTCCTTTACTACCTTCTTCCCCTCTCTTTAATTTTAATTTTTTATTATTACTTAATACTTTCTGTCTCGTTCTATTTTTCATTTTCTCATTCAATACTTACTTTTTTTTTTCTTTCTATTGATTTCTGATTTTATTTTTTACTTTGAAGATGAGAATATATACTTAAGTCATTATTATTATGTTATGACAACAAGATCAAAAACACACATGCACACTGGCACAGACGAAATTAACAATAGAAATTCAAAGAAATATTTACAGAGAAACAATGTAACCTTATGCGATTGTTTATTGTTTTTTTTTGACTCATTTTCAGTGAATGCGCGAAGACGATGGAAGTAGGAGGTCTGAGTGAGAATGAAATAAGTTGGTGTGTCACCTAACAATGACCACCATGATTAATATTAATAAAATGATAAAGCAAAGTAGAATTTTGATAGAAAATCTTAGAAATCACGTGACACATTCATTAAGACCGGTTGCCGTAATTCAACGTTTTTCTTTTCCTCGCACACCAAAAAAAATCTACCCAAAGTAAATGAAATGGAAGAGATGTTTGCCTTGATTATGTACGTCTGAAGTATCTGATATCGTTAAAATGTGATAAATTATTATCAGTCAACATATTTTTCTCACAATTTTTTTGTTTTGTTGTCTTTTCGTCTAATAATGAACTATGTCCAGTGACGTATGACGTTACCAAGATTCTATCAAATTAAATTTCTCATTTTAAATTTTGACGTTTGTTTATATGTTTTTTCTGTTGTTGGAATTGTTTTGATTGAAGCACGTGTAATTGAATCACAGCTTAAGTTTCAATTGATTAAATCTTATTCCCATTTAATTTATGTTAATTTTTTTTTACATTTGTTTTGGTAAAAAGTGTCTATTTAAGTAACAATTTTTTATGTCTTTGTAGACCACCCATGTGTCCGACCACCTTAGTAGTTTAATTTCAGAGCAGTAAATCTATTTGATAAAATCATGGTTAATTACAAAATTCCAATTGGTAAGGAAAGTTCCGTTTTCACAAATTGCACACATGATTTCGCCAAAAAAAATGCAAACCAAAATGGTTGCAACAAATGTCATGCCACTGAGACAAACACCTAATTGTAGAGTGCGAGTGGGGCAACAGTGGTTGTAACAACACACACACATCACACAATTTCATGTTGTGGCTCATTAAATAAATTATAACATTTCCATTTTTTTTTTTTTCATTTCATTCCTCACTTCATTAAGCGCGCTTGTATTTTATCTTCCTCCTCCTTCTTCTTCTCGGCTCCCAACCTTCACCACATTTTTTCTTCTTTATCTCTTTTCTTTTTTCTCTATTTTATTGTTACTTTTACTTAATATTATGTTGATTCTATTTATAAAATAGTCTTCATCATTATGTTTGCTGTTGTTGTTGTTGTTTTTGTCTTTTTTTCGGTTAAATAGGACAATTTTTTTTTATAAATAATTTGGTACAATTAAATAATCGATTAATCAAAAGAGAAAAAAAAAATAGAAAGAGAGAGATAGAGGTATAGGGAATATTTTTTAATTAAATAAAATCAATTTTTAATATTTTTTGTTTTCAATTAATGTTTTTCAATCAATAATAAATTAATAATGAAGCTGTGAGACTGAGAAATTTTGTTTTTTCACTCTCTCATATTTTCGTACTAGAATACCCAATCTATACACTTTCATGTTTATATATATAAAAATATAATTTAATTGACGTAAAGACAGATTTTTTTATCGACAATTTAATCGAATAAAAATTATCTTGTAAACTTTATTCCATGATCAATTTGTGTCACGTTATTTGACATGACAAAACGTATTCGATAAATTGTACTAATACGAATGTGTAAGTAAAGTAGGTATACCTACCTTCACTTACAAATTATCTCCCTCCCTTCCGTATCTCCTATATACTGGCTAATTAACAATTATATCATACAACCTTTGTAACCGGACCAGAGATTTTTACACATGAATGTTTGTTCAAGTATGCTTTTTTTTAGTAAGTATATTTTAGATAAAATTAAGTATAGGTACTTAACTTAAGTATGTGACTTAGCATAACATAATATTAAAAACGAAAAATAAGTCAGTATTAAATAATTCATTATAAGTCCGGTTATATTTACTTGATTAAAAAAAGATATTTCAAATTCTTGCTGTTACTGTTGTTGTTGTTATTTAAGCCAAGGTTTAATATTTTTGATTTAAAGTTATGTTTTTTGTTTTTTCCAAAAGTAGGAGAAACAAAAATAAGATTTTATTCTACTTAGAGAATGAAATAAACATAAGATTCAATGGTTAATGTATCTATTGTTTTTGGCGTTTCTCATCTCAAGGTCACAATTTTTCTTCGCAATTATTCAGGATTAACAAAAAACAACAACAGCAGAGAAACATGCTATTAGTTCTACTGGATATATTTGACATTTGCATGTCGCGACGGTAATCCCTGAATTAGCAATGAAAGGTTAACGTATTTATATTGTGTGCAATCTCTGTGCAATTTTCCATCAACAATTGTGAAGTTTTTTCATAAATTTCTACATTTCATTGCCGTCTCATCAAGAAACGTTTAATATTTTCTTAATTAATCTATTTTAAGAAAAACTCGATTGAAATTGAAACAAAACAACCGATTGAAAAGGGAATATTTACAAGCACAATAATTATTAATTAAAAAAGAAAATGAGAATTACTTAAATTTAAGATTAATGAATTAAATAAGTATCCTACATGTTTTTTTTTATTTTTTTCCATTTTGCATTTTTTTCGTTTAATTAATAAATTTAAATACCGAGGTTTTTTATTAATTAAGTCAGAATAAACCGACCAAGGTGGCAGCATGGTATTTTTCATTCGGCTAATTATGTACTAAACACACATATGTAGTCGGCAATGCTTAATAACCCTCTGGTTGGTGTGCAGGACTAGGTTAAAACCGAACCGATTCTTTTTAGGAAATCTGCATGTTTTCTAAGAGCAGGCAATTATAAAATGCATATGCAGGTGCAAGGTGGTTCAGAGCTCACCTTAAAAATAGTAGGTCTCGTCCCGATTTGACTTAATAAGGGTTTCGCCAAGTAGTCTGGTTGCCCGGTGTGAAAAAATGGACGTTAAACAATTAAATAGAAAATATTTAAGACAAAGGTCAGATTAAAGATCTTTGAGGAATTCAAAATATGGGCGGGCCATTTAAGTAAGTCTGATTCCAATCGAACTAAAAACCGTTGATTGTAAATGCAAATACATTTACGTAAGTCTGATTCCAATCGAACTAAAAACCGTTGATTGTAAATGCAAACAAATTTGCTTAATTCGAAAAAGGAAAGAGACAATGGACCAAAATTAATTCAATCAACTAAGTAAATCAACAACAAAAATATGTATTAGACTAACTTTCAACAATAAAACAAAGATTAAATAAAGATTTTTTGTTGTTGTTTTTTATTCTACAATTGAATACAAAACCTACACATTTTACAAAGTAGGTACTACATATTGGCACATTGAATATTACAAACTCCCTAAGTAATTTCTATAAATAAATATTTTATTTGTTTATTAATTTGTGTTTATTAAATCATAAAATAAATTCATCATTCAACATAAACGCAACACATGCACACACACTCACTTCTGATGATGATGATTATAATTCTGATGTTGCTGATGCATTATACTTTTTAATTCTTTAATTGAATTTATTTAAATTGTAAATTGTTTAAATAAACTTCTCAGTCCCCTACCATGGTTTCCTTTCTCTTTCTCTAACGTATTGTCTCTACCAGTTTCTAAATTTGACTCTGGGCTTAATATAAGTTTGAAAGTCTAAACTTTATTTAATTTATATTTACTTAATTATCATATCAATTCTTTGTCTCTTCCCCCACTCTCATCTCTCGTTCTTCTATCTAACACAATGTTTCTCTTGGGAATTTATGCACACAAGGTTTATATAATTCAGTTTTTTTTTCATCTTTAAATTTATTTTTCTTATAAATAAACATAAGGAAAAAAACAACAATTTTTCTTTTTTAATTTATGAGATGATGAGGATGAGAATGAGGATGCACTACAATATATAATCCAATCCAATCCAATATTATATTTATCCAATGACTATAAAAAAAAAAGAAACGACAAGAAACATTAAGAATTTTGCAAATGAATCATTATTTGTTATGGGTTTTTTATACACACTCACACATACATTTTTAGTTACAGATCACAAATCATTTCAGTTTTACTTTGTGTTAACTTTTTAAGTAGGTGAAATAAAGTCAATCACCTTTATGTTTCTGATTGAAAAAAAAAGAAAAAAAAACAATGATTTTCCTTTGATTCAATTTTTGTTAGGTTTTGTACTCACAAATCACAGTACCGTCGTCTAAATATTTTGATTGTTGTAAAACAAAAAATTGAATTTTTGTACCCGCAAGTTACGCACTACCTACACACACTTTATACACTGTTCATTATTTAGTGTTTAAAATTTTTTTTCGTGTTCTAGAATTAATCTAAAAAAGAGAGGAACCACTTCAAAAAAAAAAGCGTTCGTCCGTGATTTCATCAAGGGGCTACACTCCCTCCACGCATTTAGTCACGAGTCAGTTGAGCAATTTTAACAGATATGATACAAAATTGTCAATCAAATAAATAAATCGGCCGCCATATTGGTTTAACAATTAAGTTTTTATTTTGTTTTGTTTATGAGAAGTTCAGACATAATTTTCAATAATTTACTTCTAGCATTTATTAAATATACACGCACACACACATTCACAGAATGAATTTTATTAATTTGACTTGACCTCGTTGGACAGCATCCATCTCTTAATTTATGTTTTTTTGTTTTTTTTTCTCTTTTTATTTATTTATTTTTGATTAAAAAACATTCGAAGAGGGGAGCCAGAGTTTCATATGCAAATTGAATGTTTTTATTTAAATTTAGATTATAAATTCTTCGTTTAAAGTATATTTATATTTATTTCTTTATTTCTTTCTTTCACTTTTACAATGTGAATTTGATGAATTGTTTCTTTATTTTTTTTCGATAATTTAAAGGTGCGTCAAAGCAGAGGGATGAAATAAGAGATTGATGAACCTCTGTATTTGGATCGTAAGATTTTTTTATGCAGAAAAATACAGTATACCATTCGTTCTACCCATTTCAGATTGGAAAATTTAATGTGATTGCACTATGCGGTCCAATAAGACAGATGCTATAACATAAAATTCTGTAAGAGAAGCGAGAAACAAATATCTATATTTGAATTGAATTGACGTGATACTGATCAGAAAAACATCACGTGGCCTCTGTTAATTATTAAAGCAAACTCAAGTTAATTATTTCGTAATTTTCTCTGTTTTTTGTTGGATCTTTGTTCCTCACACTTCTAGTTGTGAAAAAAGGGAAGGAAATTTGTTTCGATAAAACATTGAGCAGGTATTGAACATTGAACTTTGGTTGGGTTTGTTCTATAACCTTTAACATCACCTTTAACTTCAAACGTTTTAACAATAATTTCATACAACTCTTGTCTTATCTACACGCATGCATACACATATATATATATATATACATACTCACACGCTACATGACTTGCGGATTAATCAAATATTGAATTGTGAACTACAAAGAAACAATATTCTGTATCAATTCTTGTTCTGTTTGTTTGTTCAAATTTTTTAATTTTCAAAAAAAAGAGGTGAATTAATTTAAGTCAGGGTCACGTCTGCAGCTATGTAAATTATATTTTTGGTTTATTTATTTTGTGTGTGTGTATGCATGAACAAAAAGATTTGGCATTTAACAGTTTTTTATAAATTCAATTATATACGCTTCATTCGATTCCTGATGGAATATCGCTTGTGAAACCTTTGTGAAATTAACAATCAATTGAGAAGAATTTAACGGGAGTGGTCTTTATCCGTTTTAGATGAGATTATATGATTGCTCGTTACCGTATTTCTCATTGAAGTAATATATAGCTCTGTGCTCTTTTTCATTTCTCAATCCTCTTTTCGTAAATAAAAAAAGATTTTTATCAAATTTTCATTTTCTGTGTCCTTCAAATAATGTCAATTTCCCGACTCCATTATATTCTGTTCTTTTCTTCAATTTCATATAATTAAATTTGAACAAAAACAAACAAACAAACAAACAAACAAACAAACAAACAAACAAACAAACACAAACACACAAAAAATTGAGAAAACAAACAAACGATAACGAAAAAAAAAGTTTTGTCTCGAAAGATTTGTGTCAAGCAATCAAAATAAATTTTAGTAGATTATGTACAGGAGGGTTCATAAGGTCAATTTAACTGACAAACTGATATGTCGTTTTAATGTACTAAATTAAATCAGTGTGCCCTCCTCCACCCACCACCAAAGCCTATTTATTTATTTCTTTCTTTTTTTCGTTTTCTTCTTTTTCTTCTGTTTTACGTCACAAACAGAGTGAAAGTACTTATACCTAGTGGAAGACAATATCAGAAACAACAAACACAACAAACACAAAAATCTTCTTTCATCTTTTTTTTTTTTTTTTATGTTCTTCCTTTTGTTTATTTTTTGTATTTTTTTTTATTCGTCATTCATCATCATCCAATCCAAATTTCTTTGTTTTTTCCTCGTTTTTCCCTTTTTATTTTTGTTTTTATTTTCTTCAGTTTCGAAATAAGAATTTCCTAAATTCCATTTAAATTTATTGTGTTTGTCGTCTTCATCCCATAAACTCCAAAAAATATTCATTCCTCTTTTCTTTTACTGTGAAAAATGAGAAAAATATTTTAAAAAGAAACTAGGAGGCATTCCTTACTAATGTTTAGAGAGGTTGGTGGGGGGCAGAGGGGTTTAATAGGATGCCCAAGAAGCAAATATAAATATTTTCTATTAAAACGAGAAATAAACATTAAGTCCACACTCAGTTCTAAATTAACTCTGAACTAATTAACAATACTGGTGGCGTCATGGGAATGTTTACTGTTTCCCATATGGAAATTTTTTTATTAAGTACAAAAATTGTAGGAAGAAAATAGTTTTAGTTAATACAGTTAAAATCATTGTTGGGTTGAAGAAATTCTCTTAACGACACATAAAATACAAAAGAGAGAACAACAAAAAGATCGAATAATTTGTTTTTATAAAAATAGAAAAATCTAACGAAAATAAAAATTTAATACGTATCAAATTTCCCGTGAAGGAAAAAGATGGCCGTTATGACACTTTGATCTTTTCTATTATCAAATCCTCTTTTCTTAAACACATCAAAATCTCTTTGTCCCGTGGATCCCATTTCTTTACCAGAACACTAACATACATTCACATAGTTATTGATAAAAAAAAAAACTTAAAATGAAAAATGATTAAATTTCAGTTTGCGTTTATAATATTGGATTTGTTTACTCTTATTGTTGTTGTTCTTATTACACAAGTATAGGCGTCAATTGGACTCGGAGTTCATTGCCAAAATGTCGTAAAATTGTAAAACCGGATCTCGTCCTTATGGAGTTCTTTTTCTCTTTATTTCTTTTCTTTACAGAAACTAAAACAACAAAAACAATAACAACAAAAAAGTTTAAAAAAAAACAATTTAACGATGAAATAAGTAAAAAAAAAAAGACGACGACGATGATGACGATGTTTAAGACGGTCGACGACGACGGAAAAGATAAAAGGAGTAAAAAGAAAAAAAAAACAGAAAAGAAGAAGAAAGAACAAATCGTCGTCTGGTTCAGTTATTCCAAAACTTTTATTTGATAAAAATTTATTCATGGGAAAAAATTGATAAAAAAAATGAAAGTGAAAAAAAAAAATTTAAAAAAAAGGAAAAAAAAAATGAAACGAAAGATCTTCATCGGTTCAGATGAATCGAGAGGAATATTCTTGTTAGGTTAATATTGAGCTGAGATAGACCTTTTTATCTTTCCCATCCATATTAAAGCCTTTCTTTATTATCTCTCTCTCGTGTTATCTCCTTTAATTTACTTCAGAACAGTTCTTTTTACTTGTACCAAAAGGAAGTTAATTTCTTCTTTTTTTTTCATTTCAAATTCATTGCAATTTTTATTCTTATTCTTCTTATTTTCTGTCGTCTTCCCTGTTTCCCTGTTGAATGAACAAAAAATAGAAGTAAAATACACTGAAGTAAAAAAGACTTTATGTTTAACAGCAGATGAAATTCTTGTTCTTGTCTGTCTCTAGTAGTTTAATCCCTTACGTTATTCATTTTCTTCTCTCTCCCTTTTCCTATCTTTCAATCATACACTTTCTTACATTTTTTTATCTTCTTCTTCTGTTTAAACATATCATCCTCCAGACGTTACGTTATGCGTTATGTAAGTCAGTATAAATATCATTTAATGTGTGTAATGTATACCTTACTAAACATACATAACACAAATAGCCACACACATACCTACACACACATATAAATCTAGAAAATATGTTTTTTTTTAATGCCAGATGTTTTACGTATTCTTTATTTTATTTTCCTTACAAGAGAAAAAAATTATAAAAAATACACAAAATTCTTGTTTCGTATTCTTTTTTGTTTTCTTTTTTTTTGTAAATTTTCATTCCTACTTTTTCATTTTTTCTTTTTCTTTTTTTCATAGGTTTTTTTTTTGGCTGAAAAAATATTCTTAATTTATTTGGATTGAAAGTTTATTATGGAAAATTGTGTTGTTTAAAATGGGAAAAATGTTTGGTTCGTAATCGTACACAAAAATAAAAATGGAACAAGGGAAATTGCCTTAAAAATGAGAAAAATTAAAAATAAATTAAATAAAATATTTGTTGAAAAAAAAACGGAAGAATTCGTTCTCCAACTTTTGCTTCTTTTAATTTAATGATGAATTTTATTGTTTGCGAGAAAGACTTATAGGGGAGTTTTATGAGTGAAAGAAAGAAGAAGTTGTATTTGTTTGTCCTACCTTACCTTACAACTTCATAATTATTTTATGTAAACTGATGATAGGACCATTAAAGGTGAAGGGAATGACATTGAACGTGTTAATTAGAACTATCGTCAATCAACTCATCTATTTCTTAACTTTTAAACAGTCGAGTAAGTCTCCCTCACATACACACATACGTAAACTCATATTACATACCAAAATGATAAATGATGAGAAACCTTTTTTTCTATCTCCTAAAAATAGAAAACTAAAAGTATTATGTACTAACTTTCTCTCTCTTGCTTTCTTATTCCCTCCTAACCCCCATTGAAATGAATAAAACCAATTTTGTATGTCAGATTATCAGTTTCAATGTGTTTTTTGTCTCTTAATACCTAAAGAAAATGTAAGTGGTGAAGTAGAAAGGTGGATGAAGAATGGAGGGGGATGTTATAAGTGAAAATCTGTTTTCCTCTATTCATTCATCTCATACCCGTCTGACATCTTGTCTTGTCTATAGTAAACTATATATGAGAAGAATATTGGTTGACTGAAGACGATATCAGTAAATTAAACGTTGGTTGGATGAATAAACCCCGAGACTTTGAAAATAACAATGATGATGATGATGTGTGTATGTCATCAAAATAATGACGAAAAATTTAAGGGCATAAGAATATTGAAGAAGTAAAATATCGTAATACGCATTTTCTTGATGACATTCCGGAAGACCCGGACAAAGGAAAAAATAAATTTATGCATGATCGCTTTGGATGATGATGATGATGATGATGCAGTTAATGATAATGGTCTTGATGAGAAATATGGAAAAGGGGAATGAAACAATAATTTTTCTGTTTTTGAGTTTCATGATGATGATGATGATGATGCTGTCTCCGATTCTCCTTACAATTTTTTATGTTTGTTTATTTTCGGAATTTTATCATAAAAAAAAAAAGATATTCAAACTTTTATATAATTCTTGTTGTAGATAGGTCTAGGTAGGTACTTTTCTCTGCACATCAGATTTCTTATTTCGTAAAAAAAGAAATCACAATCATAAGCAAAGAAATAGTATAAGATTGTTTATTTCTTTACTTTACTTTTCTTCTCATCTCATCTTACCAAACCAAACCAAAACAAAAAAAAAATAGATGGAAAATTATTCAGATTTTCTTCTATTCATTTTGTTTCAATTGTTTTTCTCTGCGTTCTTCTTTTGTCTTCAGTTTTTTTTATGTTTTCTTCAAAATAATAAAAATGGAAAACAAGTTTTCTTCTATGATAAAAAAAAACTCAAAACAAGAAAGAAAAAATAAATATGGAAAAATGGGAATAAGATAAAAGTAAAAAAAAGGCGAACAAAATGTTGAAGAAATAGATGATGATACAACGATCCTTAACTGTCGCGACTGACTATTAGTTTTGCTTGATTTCACTTGCGTTTTCTTCAACAACAATTTTCTTTTTCGTCGTCTTCTTCTTCTTCTTTTTCTTCTTCTTTTTCTTCTTCTTTTTCTTCTTTTTCCTTAAAGGCTCAATTTTCTTCATTTTCTTATGTGTTTATTTACTTTTGTAAATTTTTCTTTACTCCTTATTTTATTTTTAAGTAATTTTTTCTGAAAAAGATATACAATATATTCCTTTGAATTCAAATTTCGAATAAGGAGAAGAAGAAAATGATTGAAATTAAAAAGACACAAATTTTATGAAAGACTTAAATTTAATCGTAAAGAGAAAATTCCTTAAAAAACATCAAACAATTTTTTCGTAATTTTTTTTTTCTTAGGTAAGTATTATACATTTTTTTTGCCCCAAATTTTTGAGTAAAAGAAATTTTGATCCGTTATGAATTATGATTCGATTAATTAGACTGAAAATTAGTGGCACGTGACTTATTCCCGCAATTATTTTTAACTATCTTAACTGAACTTGACAATATTCCTTGTAACATGCATGCAGCTGAAATAATTCATTCAACATCAGAGCCGACCGAGGGGATTTACCGCTATGTGCAATGATGTAGCGAACTATCTGATACGTGCAAAATGTGCAATGTATGGAGTGACATTTTTTTAATTGATCCACTTGAATCCTACAGAACGGATGAATTGATTTCGTATAAAAATGCGACAATTTTAATACTTTGGTATAAGTCTAGGGCTTTACCTCTGCGTCCAATCCTGAAGAGAATCTTTGTGCATCTTTTGTATTGTGCGACGAAAAATTTGTGTTTAACCTCTCGGTAGGTATAAGTAAATAATTGCAAACGTGCATTCAACTCTGTTCCAATGTCGCTGTTAAAGTGCTAACCTAAAAATCCATCAAATTCATGGTTTGAATTACATAATGTGCGCGTGTCTCATCTTGTTTGTTTATTTTCTTGTTTGCATTTTATCCCATACCAAAGTATCGAAGTAAAAGTAAAGTAATTTTTGTTATTTTTGTACGAATATATTCGGTTTGTGTTTAGGGGATATTAGATGTTTTTATGTTGTTGTTTCTTTATTCCTTTTCATATTCCAGAAAGTCACCCTCATATTAGATTAAATTTATTTCGAAAGGGGTGCCGCCCGCCCATTCCATATACACTACTCATATTTTGTTACATAAATATTTTCTTCCCTTTTCTTGCTTCAAACGTCTCTTTTGGTTATATATTTTTGGCTCTGTATTAAAGTATATGAGTATCGATATACCTGAGTGCATTCAGCACACACAGAAACTAATCGTACTTATACGTTACGTTACGGTTACGTTACTGAAAAGTCACAGCTGTTTGTGTTTTATTTTATTATTATTACCTTTACACTCGTGTTTTATACACTCATTTTTTTCCTTTTTTTCTGTATAAATTTTTGTGTTGGATTATCATAAACTGATATGAACCGGAACTGATACAACACACACACATACACACAATCCAGACTCTTATAAAAAGATTTAATTTAACAACGTACACACATACACACAAATACACACAATGAAAGATAGTCACACCCTGACTCCTTCCTTTACCCTCTTCCTGTAATTTTAATCCTCACCCTCTGTCTCTGCCATCTCATTATTATTATATTTTTCCTATTTTTTTTATAAAGAAAATGTTCCAGAATTTTGTAATTGTAAATTTTTATTAGTGATTATTTGATGTCAAAAGATTGTTGATTTGTTTATGTTTATGTTTTCTGTAAACAGTAAGATGCAGAGAAAGAACGAGAGGAAGAATAAAATAAAATTCTAGGAAAATAATCACACAGTATAAGTGAATAAGTTAGAGGTAGAAGGGGACAATATTACGGGAGAAAATATTATTACACGCAAGGTTTTTATTTATTTATTTTGTATTTTTTAAGGTAAAATTGCTTTTAAAAATTTATTTTATCCAAAAATATTTATTTGTTATTTGCATTACTTACCTACTTCGGCGGGAACCGAACCGGGAAGAACATTAAGTTTATACTTACTTTTTTTTTACTGTTGAAATTAAATTACCTGTGAGCATGAAATTACAAATTAAATATATAGAGCAAACTAATAATTCCTGTAAAATGTGTTTTTTTTTTGTCATTTGTTTGTTATGAGTTGCTAAGTTCAGATTACTTAAATATGTTTTTGAAGTACTGATAGAATTACCTAAAAATCTTCCATGAGATTTTTGGTAAATTTTACATGAGAGGCTATTGGATAATTATGAAGTGTGAAATTTGGTGCAAATGTGCAATAAGATGAAATTTTTTCAGCCGGTTTAATCAATCGCTTTAGTATTTTCGTCAATAATTTAAAGTTAAATTTTGCACATAAGTTTTTGTAGTAATAAATCCTACTTTTAGTTTTATTGTTGTTTTTTGTGATCGATTGGAATCAAAATTATTGTTGCATGTAACTTTTTTTTATGATTTGGAATAAATTTATTAGGGCAATTAAATCATTTGGATTTTATCCAAAAATCTTTAAGAATTCCAATAAGTTGAAAGAATATGAGGTGAGTCGGTGAATGTCTTCCCCAACATTCTAACAACTGTTCCCAACCCTAAATTTAATTCTTATTTTTTTTTTAAATTCGAAAATATTTTACCTGAAAACCAACAAAAAATGTTGGTTCTTTCATTCTGGTAAAATCCTTTAACGTAAATTTTCTTTTAATTTTATGGAAGCAATACGTTGAAATTTTTGTTACCCGCGAATAACATTACAAGAGAACGGCAAAAGGCAAAAGGCAAAAGAAAAAAAATGGCAGATGCTGAAAGATTGTCGAAAACAATTATTCATTTTTTTCCTTGTGACTTTTTTTTTATATGTGGCGCCCCGTTTTTTTTTTTCTTTCTCGCTCTCGATTCTTTTCTTGTTGTTATTTTTCCTTTTTTTTCATTCTTAAAAGGAAATATCTTAATCTTTTTCGTAGGATATTTTGAGTTATGTGATCCTTAAACTTTGGGGTTGTTTGGAATTTTCAATTTTTTCTTTTATTGTTGAAAAAAAAATATTTCTTATAAAAAAAATGTGTCAAAATTTTGATGAATGACAATTTTCTGTTTTCTTTATCTGGTTGTTGTCATTGTTGTATTTTACTTGATAAAATATTTAAATTTGTTTTATTTTTTTCTTTTATAAATTTTTAACTGAAGGAAAAAAAAATCCCAAAGGATCATCAGAATCCTGTAAGTATTAGATAAAGAGAAAAGGATAGAGGACGAATGAATGATAAGACAAAAATTTCAAGACGCTTAATTAATATTATTAATTGAAGAAAACATACTGACATCTTAATTGAGAGGGATTGTATTAATTATATGAATGATGAAAAAAAATAATGGATCGTCTTAACTTCGGTCTTAACTGGTTCATAAATTATCGAGAAAAAAAATCGTTATGAAAAAGTTGCAATTAGTTAAAGGCAAAACTAAAGAACTTCAGTAATAGAACAAATTTCTTATTTTTTTGACTCTTGAACTTATAAAGTGAAATTGCGACATTATTGAAGTGCACAAGACTTGCACAAAGTAAATTTTCTAAGTGCACACACCACACACACACACACACATACACATATATATTTGAGTTAATTTTATGTTTCTATCTTCGTCTTCTTATCTTTGTATATATAAATTAAAGATCAACAAATTTATGATATTAAGTTCTAAGTACTTTAAAGAACGTCAATAAGTCTTCAACTTCTCTTAACTTTTATATTTTATTTCTCTTTATCTCTTTGTCTCTGTCTCTCTCATACGACACATTCTTTCACCCGCATATTCATATACATCATATTTTATGAGTATTTTCTCTAATGTGCGTCTGTGTGTATATGCCTTATAGTAAGGGTTCATCTGTGTTGCGTTATCATCATCATAGAAAGATTGTTCAATTTGTTATTTCATCTTTCAATTGTTTTGTATTTTTTTTATCTACAAGCAGTTGTAACTTATCCTACCTACTTATGGTCCGTTCACAATATTTATCGCTGAAATTGAAACTAGAATAAAAAGTCCATTCTCTTCATTAAAACGGAAAGTACTTAAAAAGGAAAGTACTTAACCATGAAAAGAATTCATTCCATAGACTGCACAATGCTGCACATATAACTACAGTTGTTCGAGGGGGTAAACCCTTTGAAAATAGTTCGTCTATTAATTTTGAATCTGATCATGATTTCAATCGGTGGCATCGGTGGTTAGCCAACTCCTTGCATAACTCACTTTTAACTTTTGAGAATGAATTCCATTTACAATTTACATAAATTTTGCACTATTTTTGATTTAACAACATTGTGAATGATGCATGTAAAATGTATCTAGTCGATAAAGCATAAACTCACTTCAAAACACACATGTGTATATGTGTTTGTGTGTAGTATGTCGAGTATAGTAATACTTAAGAATTTGTATAAGTTTGTATGCGGCAGATGTCCGCAGAACCCCGTACCCATGAAAAATGATGAATGATAAATTTTCACATTTTTCTTTTTTTATTTTTCTTTCATACTTTTTTGATCTGATAAGAGAAGTGAAGTACAAAGTAAAAGTATTGAAGAAGAAGAAGAAGATATAGATGATGTGTGTGTGTGTGTAAATATAGTCGATTTCTTTAAGTTGTATTATTTGAATGTGATATGAATATATTTCTCATTATTGCTAAATAGAAGAGAAAAAAAAATATAGATGACAGAGAATGTTCGGTTTTTATTTTTTAAAGAAATTTTCTTCCTATTTCCTTCCACTTGGAATGAACATTTTTACGTTTTTTTTTCATCTCATCAGAAGCAAGCGTATAAGCGTTTTATGAGGGAAGATATATTAAGGTGAAGAGGGAAGAGTGTTTCTCATTTGAGTTTCTTTTATTTTTTTTTCTCTTCATTTTCTTTCACTTGAAGTGAAATGAAGAGACACTTTTCTATAAAAGAAAGTTGTTGAGGTGTCATTAAATAGAAGGAGGAAAAGGATTTTTTTGTTTTTTTTTCTCTAAGAAACACTCAAGATTATGTTCATTAGTTTTACCTTGTCTTCATGCGGTCATCATTTTTCTCTTAAATTTTACTTAAAATTCTTTTTATAGTTATGTTTTATGCAAGATTTTTTTGCGGTGTAGTTGCTGTGTAACGCCTTGTTCTTTCGTGTTAGATTGAGTCTGTTAGACTTTTACGCTCCAAATCTGAGTAGGGAAATAAGTTTTCTTTAATTATTTTTTATGAAAATTACCAAACGTTCTCTGATGATCAATAAAAATTCATCCCAAATTGCCATTCTGATAAATTTAGTTTTTTAATAGAAAAAAAATTACCCTCGCCCTTTTTCTTTCCATTTTTCATTTCGTTTTTTCAATGATTTTAAGTCTGAAGCAATAAAATGTCCCTTTTATTTTTATTTTATGGCTTTTAATTTTCCCCCATTTTCATTCCTCTTTCTTTATGTGTGTGAGAAAACAACGTTCGTATATCAAAGCCAAGTTATGCATTTACAATTAAATAATTTTCCAGTGTTTTTTCTGTTCGTTTCTTAATTTTATATCCAGTTCATGAGGTGCGATAACTGAACGAATTTCGATACGATTCAATTATATTTTGAATTCACTGGTCCCCGTTTTTTTCCTTTTTTGTTTTTAAAACATCGTCGAACGATAATCATTCGTCATGCGAATTAAAATTGGAAGGTTAAATGTATGTTGAAAGGGTCTTGGGTGCAATTGAAGTAGAATTGTTTCTTTATTATCTGCTTGTATTTATTGGATAATAAAATTAATTGGAAATCCATTAGGGTACCTACACACACACACTCACCAATAAACACGAGAAGTGTTTGTAACTAAATAAAGGACCAGTAATTTTGAGGTGCAATCTGTATCCAATTAAATAGACAAAAAGTGATTTTAAATTTTGAAGGTTTCGGTAGCCACTACCTACTTTAGGGCAGTGGTTAATTCTTCAGTTTTATTTAACCATTCATTGACTTTATGGAAATTATTGACTCATGGACAATATTGATTATTGGTTTCTGAATAAATTCGTAAATGGAAAATACAAATGAATTTTAACACTGTTCAAATGTGGCATTTTATTTAATTGACAAGAAATTATTAAATAAATATTACTTACTGTTTGTCTGATTTCTGGAATAAAATCAATCAATTATATTTTGCAGGTTGTATTTTTTTTTTTTTTTTGAAGAAATTATAATTTGATTAGAGTATTTGTTCCAATTCTTTTTCAGTACTCTTATATATTTTTGGGTTTTTTTTTATTGCTAAAATATATTTTTGTTCATATTCTTCCTTCGACTGAAGTTCTTCAGTAGTTAAAGAAAACTTTTAATAAAAATATTCCGATTTCAAGATTGTCGTACTTTTCTTCTGTTTTACTTTTGTTCTTTGCAGTGAAAGAAATTTATCTATTGCAATTTTTTATTTTTGTTTTGTTTCTTCCATTCTTTTGTTTTGAAAAAATAAATTTATGACGTTAAATTGAAAACACTCCTTTTGCTCTTTGTGTAAAGGAAAAATAAAGCACACTATTGATCTTACGTTTATTTTGTACTTTCTACACACGAATATGTTCTTCTAAACTGACTTTTTATTCGTCCAAGGGCAAACAATAATCATAAAGAATAAAATACCCAGTACAAAACAGACATACAGACAGATTAGCCTATTTTTAATCTTCACACTTATTTTTTTAAATATTATGGAAATGTTTTGCAATTTTTCTTTCAGATGCAAACGGAAGGTTTTTTTCCCATTTTCTAAGTCTTCACGCCAGCAAATGAAAATTCAGCAAAAGTAATATTCGTTCAAAAAAAATTAATAAAGCTTCTGTAAAATAAAGAACAAAAACAACAGCACAAAACAAAAAAAGAAGCACCTTCCGTGACTTGCGATCATTAGTGAAACTACCGACCAATACCTCACACTTGTAATTTTCATTTTCTCTCTCTCATAACGTTTTCTGTTATAACATAGAGAATACAAAAGATAAAGAAAAAGCTGGGAAAAGCAACAAACACCTTCTCATAAAAGAAAACAAATTTAAAGCCAACTGGAGGTGGTATTTAAAACGCGAGAAAAAGAGAGAGGGGGGGGGGGGGAGGAGTAGTGAGAGAGAGAAAAAAATCCAATGAATACATGAAGCACAAACAAAGAAAGCTAATTTTGTTACACAGTCAACTCTCACTCCCCTCCCTAACCCTTCAACTTTTTTCACGGTTTTCTTCAGGTTTTTCCTTTTCAATTTTTTCTATAAAGAGTAATTTACATTTCTATCTGCCGTTTTATTAAAGCAATTAATTTACAATTATATGTTAAAAAATCAAATGTCCAGGTGTTGTGTGCGGGTGTTTTATTGTATTTATTAAATATTGTTAATTCAACTTATGAAATGAACTCAACTTAGTTTCTTTTTATTTAAAAAGCAAATTTGACGAAATTTAAGAAATTTAAAAAAAAAAATTACTTTCGGATGGGTTTACAGTTGGCATTAAAATAAGTCGTAGGTAGTAAAAATGTTCATTGCTCATATGAAATTCGATCTTACAAAAATTCTATTCTCTTTAAGAATTTTCAATCCAAGAACAAAAATCAATAGAAAAACACATAAATTATTGTTTTCATTGATTCCTCTTTTTTTGGTAGTTTTACTAGAATTTACTCCTATCGTAATTAATAATTTTTTTGTTTCTGTTAAAATTCAATTAAAAAGTAAAATATTGTGAAAAATATAAAAACAACGAAACCTAAGTATGTGAAGTTTTTTCCGTAACTCGGTTGAGTGAAAATGATAGACCAAAAAAAACCCCCTATTCATGATGGTATTTTATCCCATTGTTTAGTTTCCCTCAAGAATTGACTTACGTTGTTGTATGTGTTTATACAAGATGAAACTCACATTCTTTACATAGGTTAGACAGAGAGAAAAAAAAACATTAATTTTCACATATTTTCTTGGTCCATGGAAAAATTTTCTCCCTTTTGTAAAAATGGTAGCTGAACAAAAAAAAATCAATTTAATGATGTTTTTTTTCTTTTCTTTGGTGTCTTCTTCCTCTTATTTCCTTTTCTGTTTTCAGACTTTTTTTTATAGGGTTATGTCAAACATAATCATCATCAACACCCTAAACATATACACACACCACCGACAATCACACTCACAGATTCTCAATATCTTAATTCACACTTTCTGAGGTCGAAATAATTATACTTAATAAATTTGATTTTTTATATTGCTCTTCACTCCTCTGTGTCTCATATTCTGTTTTCATTCTTTCTCTCTTCTTTCCTTTATAACTGTTTCAAGAGTTGAGAAAACCCTTTTTTCTGGCTTCTTCTTCTTTTTTTTTTTTTTTTTTTTTTATCTCTTTGTACTTGCTTTATGCAAGCCTCCTTAACTTTTTTAACGTCCCCTTTTTCCGCTTTCGCCAAACTGAGCGACGAGACCTACTATTTTTAAGGTGGAATCTGAACCACCTAGCATCTGCACATGCATTTTTATACCTGATTCGGCACATTGCCAGCTCTTAGGAAACATGCAGATTTCCTAAGAAGAATCGTTCGGTTTAAACCGAATCCTGCACACCAACCAGAGGGTCATAGATGTTATTAAACATTGCCCACTGCATATGTGTGTTTAGTACATAATTAGCCGAATGAAAAATTCCATCCCGCCTCGGTCGAGATTCGAACTCGGTACCTCCCGCTCCAAACGCCAGCATGTTGCCATGCTCCCACTTTGGTCGGTCTTCTTCTTCTTTTTTCGGTTCCCCCTCTTCTGGTTCATAATAATGAATTATATGATAACAATCGTTTTTTTTTGATGTGTTGTTTTTTTCTACCTAGTAGTCAAGGCAGTGTGTCCCGCTCTTACCTTTGTAAAAACATTTTTTTATATATATTCACTTTTAATTATTCTAACAAATCAGTAAATTATTTTATAAATATTTACAATAAAACAAGTACTTTATTTGTTATAATACAATTTCAATACTTAACCTATAAGTACATTAATGCGGAGGTATTTTCGTACTTATCCTACCTTTTTCCTTTCTTGGTTTGTTTTTCTTTTTTATTTTGAGAGTTTTGGAGTAAAAATGGTACACACAATTAAGATTTTAAGCCTTTCTGTTTTTTTTTTAGTTTACTTGCAACTAGAAATTTTGTTTTAATTATTTCATTCGTCATTCTTAATCCAAAAACGAAGGACCAATAAGTGGTGGGTTCTTAAGTGAAAAAAAATAACATTCTGCAATTTAATTCAATTAACTTTTCCTTTTGAGCTAAGTATTTAAAATTAAACAATGACTTCATTGCGTCTTTTCGAATTTTTTTCGTTTATTTATTTATTTTGAGATAAGAATAGTTCTACATTTAATTAAAGTGAATACTTACTTATATCATGTATATAGGTAACTCACTTGAATTCGATTAAAAAACGTCTAAGTGTACAGTTTCACTTTGTTCTTATTGTCAAATTTCTTGTGTGAATAATAAAAACGATTGAATTTTTCCACAAAATCTTTAAAATTAAATTTTATAAAATCGATGCGGAGAATTCTGTTGTTAATGCTCGTTAAAAATATTGCTTTCGTGTGAAAATTTAATCATGTCAATTTATTATATTTTTGTACTTATATAGCTGATTGCAGTGCAATAATTATATACTTACCTACTTTAATTATGTAGGAATTTTGGAAATATTAAAATTTGTGTAACTTTTACAGCTCACAAAAAATTTTCAATTGAAATTACATGTTGGATATCCAGAAATAGAGAAAGAGTCGAATATCTACTGCAAAGTCTGGGGAATGTTAATTATTTTATAGAAAATCGTTAGAATTTTTTACTATTGAAATAAAGCTGTGTGTACTTTATCATCCACTCCACTTCTCAATTTTAAATTAATCTCTTAGTCTTTAGTTTAGGTAATTATATGCTCTATGACGTCACATTTTCTTATATGTTTTTTTTTATGAAACAAAATAAATAAGCTGGTGAGGACAAGTATATGTAATATGTATGGTGTTAAGTGTTCAGCTTAGCTTACATGAAAGGGAAATGTGAGAGAAAAAAATATTCATGAAGAAAGAAAAATTCCAATAAAAAAATTGTTGGTTGAAAATTTCGAATCCTTGAGTTTTCTTCTTTTCTTTTTTTTTATTTTTTGAATTGCTTTGAACGTAAGAGCTAAAATACGTTTAATATGAAAATGAACAAAAGATTTTCATGTTGAGAATCATACGTATAATTTGTATGTTGGTATGAATGTGTTTGTATGTTTGTAAAATTTTTGTGACTTGTACTAAGTATAAAATCGTTAATCACATCCCTTATCTCGTTTACTTCTTTCATCACTCTTCACTCTTTCTTTCTCTTTCTCTCACTCCCTCTCACTCTCTCTGTTTTCCTCTCTCACTATCTCTCACTCTTGCGGTGTAATTTTAAATTTTAATATATTGACATGAAAACAGAGAGAACAAAAAAATCATTCCTTTTTTTTTTTGCTTTCGCTTCGCACGATATTAAAAGCAGAAAAACAGACAAAAGACTTTATATATAAACATTGACGTTATTAGTAATTAAAGATGGCTACTATTATCATAAATTTAATCTTCTTTATTGTATTAACATACACACACATACTTCTATACTTATATGTGAATGTACTTAGGTGTGTGTGTGTGTGAGTAGAGGGTTTGTGTAGTGTAGAAAATCATGTAAGTACTTATGTTTCTTTATTATAGATTTATTTGTATTTGTGTGTGTGTGTTATGTGTATACCACGGTTTAATATTAAGAAGAAGAATAAAGCAATTGAATAGAAAGGGGTGGTATAATGAATTACCTTACGTCCCTCACCTTTATCTTATCATCATTACACACATGCTCACGCACTCAGATCCACACATAAACACACACACACAGACACCAACCTTTATATTAAGTATATATATAGAGAACATTTGTCTTGTGGTATTTGTGTTGTGTTATTCAACACACGATAAAGAAGAATATTATAATATTTTCTTTGTGGGGTTTCCTCTTCAACAACAATTCATATAATTTATTTTATTCAAAGAGAAATTCCCTTCATCAAAAAAATAATAATAAGTTTTTGCCTTTTCCTTTGCTGTGTGTGTATGTCATTGTGTGTGATGTCATACGCGAAATTATTGCTGGCTTTAGAGTATTAGACCCCGCGCGCGCTCCGTAAACATTGAACAATTTTTATTTATATTCGTTTCTTCTTTTTCATCTTCTTCTTTTTGTTGAAAGAAAATCCTTAAGTAATAAAAGATTTATTTATTGTTTTAATCAGAAGAAGAGGAGACATTATTAAATAGGAAGTAGAATTTTTTCGATCTACTTAATGTGTGGATACGGGGTAAGATGGAGTAAAAATTGAGGTACAACATTACAAATGTTGTGGAAGAAGAATTTTCTCGTGACATAAACAAATTATTTTGATTTTCATAAAACGGAACAATTTTAATGCGTAAGAAAAAGAAAATTACGTTTGTGTATGTTGTTTATTTGTTTAACACAATGAAGTATGGGTGAGAATATTCTCTTTCATTTCGTTGTTGATAATGTGATAATGTTTATTTGGTTTACGAATTATGACTTTTTTTTTCTTTTGGAATTTTATTGTATTTGATAATGTAAAGGTTTCATCTCCACTTGTTACAAAATGAGGGTATTATAAAGAACGAAAGTAATGTTCATTGTAATCAATTTATTCGATTTTATGAAGCTAAAGTTTTCTTTGTCATAATCATTTTGGTTCTTCTGTTTGACAAATTAATTAGAATTCTCAACTAATAATATTCTTTTCTTGAATTTTCGAAGAATATTTTTGAATATTCTAAGACAAATAAAGTTGATATTTTATGGTTTTTCTACACTTATTAAATTGCACAGGTTGTTCAGAAAAGCTCAACAGTTTCCAAAAGATTTTCAAAGATTCCTCATATGAGTTCAAGATTGTATCGCATATTTCTCACACATTATCAAAAAGTATTGCGAATTGATTTCATAAAATGATTAAGAGAAGTCGATAAACAATAATTTTATCTAAATGAATTTCGTTTCTTTTTGAACAACCCGGTAAGTATACATCTATTAAGGCAATTTATTGAATTTACAAACGAACTTAATATTTTCACTAAAAAAAAACAATATGAGTTATGAATATAAGTAGGGTTAGGTGAGGGAAAGATAGAAAGGAATAGGAAGGTGGGGAACACATTGGTGAGTAAGTTTTGTTATAAACTTTTTCTACAAATTAAATATGAATAAATCTTCTTCTTTTAGTTTTCTTTTTCTTTTGTTTCCCAAGTCAAAGAAAAAAAAACTAAAAGCATTACAGAGGTTTTATATGTGAAATATGTGACTGAATTTGAACTTTAGTTTCACTTCTTAATTGGCCATTTAAATGAAATATTCTTACATATTTTCAAGGTTTTTTTTGACTATCTCCATATTTTAATGGCTATGGTTTGACGAAGAAAAATCGAAAAGAAAAATTAATTTACAATAGAGACCAATATTATGTTTAGCTAGACTGTAAAATGTTCCGTGAAACTCGACATGAATATATTTTTGGTGATTGTTTGACTACTATGTGCAACAATGGCACAACCAATCATTGTGCAATTATTACTTGGTAATTTTTTTCTTCAGATTTTTTGTTTTTGTAACCAAACTGAATTTTATTACAAAATGAGTTGGTAAAGTTGTTAGCAAAAGGCATAAAGTGATATCAGAAGTATCAAGATTGATTCCTAAATATTCCTTGTACTTAATTTCTCCCTTTATCCTTTTTCTTCAATCAAAAAGTTTTTCTTTGTTGAAAAGTTTTAGAGAATATTTATGTGCGTTACTCAAGAGAGGTTAACCACTATGTACAATTGTGGGATGTTGTTAGGATGAGATGTGTAATCTGTTAACCTTATACAATCTCTCTGCAATCTACAGAATAAAAAATATTAGGAAATAAATAATGAGTTTTCAGTTGTTGTTGTTTTTTTTAGAGTAAAAAGATTTACAACAAAATATACTTATTTGAAATGAGACTAATACAAAATATTTGCAATATTTGGCCCTTTGTTCTCGCTGCACACATTTTTTTTCAGATTTAAATGGAATGGACGGCTGATAGTTATATGAATAGAAATTGTTATTATTATTCTCTCTAAGGATTTATTGTATTTTCAGATTGTTTGCACCAATGAATACTTATAAATTCTCCCTTATTATTTTCATCTGGCACTAATATTCCGTTCTTGCCGTAATTCTATCTAAAAACGTCAAATCAACTTTTATGAAATCATTCTTTACAAAATTTCAATTGAAACAATTGTTTTCACATTAAAAACTATCAATTCGTAACTATCAAAAAAAAATGTACTTACAGGAAACAATATTTCATTTCTAATTCTTCAAAATTTTCTTTCATTTTTTAAATGAGTTTAAGCACAGTGGTAGTTGGGGGTGTTACCATGTTTAATGGTATGATCAAAATAATAAAGCGAGTTTGCCGGTACCATAATTTTAGAGTTGGATAGACACAATTACATAAATAATTTATTTATAGAAATATAAAATTCGTATAAAACAGAAAAGTGAAAATTTACAAACAAAATACAAATAAAAATTAGAGTTCTGTAGCTAAATTACCTACCTACACAATATACATTTATTCCTTAACATTTATAAACACACACATACATGCAGAGGTAAAGTAAGGTAAAATAAATTTTATATATGGAAATTGTGTACCGCAATATTTTAATCTTGAAGCAAGAAAAAAAAAATAATTTTTTTTTTTTTGATTAAATTTTCGTGAGTGAAATTGGTATTTTACGATATCATAACATTAATTTATAAGGAGTCGGAGTTGGTTTTATTTTCCCATATTTATTTATTTATTTATTTATTTATTTATTTTTATTAAAAATAAGGGATGTGAATAATCTCTCTTTTTTTCTCTCTCCCTTTTCATAAGTCGTCATTGGAGGTTGGTATATATATGGATGAGTGAGAATAGAAGGATAAATGTGTCCCTCTACCTAATAATAGAATGAAGTTTTTTCTGTTTTCTTAAATATTCCATTTTGCATTTTATTTTTTGCTTTAAAAAGTAAAGAAAAATAAAACGATAAACAAACGTGTGGAATAATTTGTTTATTTTTGTTGTTGTACCATTATCATTCCTCTTCTCTGCATAAAAATTGTTGAACATGATTCTTTTGAAAATAAACGACTTTTTTGTTTTTCCTTAAGAATATTTCTTTCCTTCATTCCTAAGAAAATATTCCTTTCAATAAAATTTGAACTTGAACTTTTAAAATACATTTCCTTGGAATTTGTTAATTTTTTTTTTCTCGATTCAGTTTACATTGAGTCTTTTTCTTTTTTTGTTTCTTCATTAATTTGATTCTGAGAATTAAAATTTAATAAAAATCATTTTTTTTTACTTTTAACTTTTGTGTGTATAAGTTTTTTTTAAATTCCAATTTTCAAGATGAGAAACTTTTTCCGAATGAGAGAAAAACAAAAATGTTTATGAAACAATTAAATAAAAAAATTAATTAAAAATCGTAATTTTACATTTAATTTTTTTTCCAGATGAAAGTATCTGAACAACTTATGACGATCAACTTTTTACTGGTAAGTCTCCCTCATAATAATTCAAATAAGTTAAATTAAAGGTCTAATTGGGTAAAACATTCTTTTTTTTTTCTTGTCAAGTCCTTTAATTGAGCCGGACGAACTCATTACCTACACTACTATGTCTTTGTGATTTCCTTTAATTGAAAATTTGCAACGCAATTATCAAAAATCGGTCAAATTTTTTCTTAAAAATGGAAAGTAGTGACTCTTCCAGTAATTGTGAGACGAAAAAATTGTAAATTTTGTTCCTGATCCTATCATAGTCTTTAATAAATTATGACAAAACCATAAATTATGACAAAACTATAATTTGTAAACACAAATGTGTTCATGTTTAACACAAAAATTGTAAGAATATATTATTTGACTCAACTTCTATTGTTTTTCTTTAGTCTCGTGTTCTTTAACTTTTCTGAATGATTCTCACAAAAGTTTTGTTTTTTTTAACAAAATAAATTATTATTTGATTTTTCATCGTGTCTCTGACCGAAAGAAAACAACGAAACAATTTTCTTTCTTTATTTTTTGTTCTTTTCCCCAATTCTCATATTTATTTCGCCCTTTGAAACAAAAAAGCTTGCAAATGAAGCAGAAACCGAAAATCAGTCCTTCGTACACTTTCCTTCTTTTTATTTTTTTTATTTTGTTTGTTTGTTTGTTTTTTTTTTTTTTGGATGATGAACCAAATTTTCTATTTAATGCGGTCAAGGTTTTTGTATTTATTTATTTTCCTTTGTTTTTCACTCCGACCATTTCTTCCTCGTTTTTTTTATTTTTGCGCAAAACCCACAAAATAGGCTGTTATCACGCGATTTTTGGTTGTTTTAATGTTTTAACATGTTATCGTTTACACCCCGGATTGTTTGTTTATTTTGTTTTTTTTTTCAAGTGAAAAATTCAATGGTTTTTGTATGTTGATAGCTGACTTTTTATTGTATGTTGCGGTGGAGGAGGCGGGAAGATTCAATTTTACCAATTATCACTCCGCTTTCCACAAACTCTTCTCAAATACACACAATACTCCCGTACAGATGAAATGAAAATTCAAAATAATTTAAATCAGAAAAAAAAACAAATTAAGGAAAAAAACACACAGCAAATGAATTTGTTGAAAACAGAGAGACAGGAAAAATAATTGGATCGATTTCTATTAATATTTTATTTATGTAATTGATGGTTTTTGGTTTTTCGTTCCGTATAATTATGATATCATATTTTCTTCATTTATTTTTTATTTCCATTTATGGTGACGTCTTTCGAAAAAACATGAATACTTTTTTTTTAATTATTTTATTGGAAAATATATTTTGTTTTTATTCCGCAATCAAAAAAAATATTCATTACCAATAGAAATATAATATGTTGTTCGTTTTATATTTTAATTACATTATTTTTCTTTGTTAAAAAAGAATAATAGCAGCAACAATAACAACAACAAAAACAACAACTAAACGAAGAAGAAAAAAAATGTACTTGACGTATAGTATTTACTCATTCCGCCGTCGTCGTCCCCCCATCATGTAACCTGACTTTAACATGCATATTCTGTTCTGTGGAGAGAATTACAAAAACAACAATGAAACAAAAACCGAAATATTTAAGATTCGGTTGAATTGTTGGTTTTGATTTGTCGATATCGATTCCATTTTTTCCTTGATGTTTTACGAGACTAATTAAAAGCAAAATTAATTGCGTTAATGTAAAATGATCTTTCTTGAAGTCCGTTTAAAGTTACTGTTTTTTTTTACATTTAATGTTGTTGTAGTCATTACAAAATTGTAAGTCATTCAATATAATTCTTTGAATATTTTATTTCTTTTGTTGTGAAAGGGAAATAAGGGTTGGTCTTCTTATGTAAAATTCGTTAAAGCGCTTTTTTGTTGTGTATTTTTTCATTTATCATACATAGATTGCACAATAAATAAGTATCCCTTTAAATCTCCTTACAGAAGAAAAGAATATAAAAATTCTAAGAAAAATGGAGTAAAATGTTAACAGGAGAATATAATGAAAATGCATTTGAACTGTAAATTCATTATCTTTACTTCTCTCCATGATGTATTACAAAGTATATTTTAATTTCTTTTTCCGTGCCCTTTCTGCAAATGGAATTCTGTAGAAAATGTGTTTTTTAGGATTATAAAGAAAGGTATGAAATGCAGAGAATATTTAATATTTATTTATTATTGTGGAGGATGTCAGTAAACGTGTTACGTTTACTGACATCCTCCATAATCTAGCGCTTGTGCTGGACTTTGAAGATACAGTTTGTTCACAGGATATTTAGTCCTCCTCTCTTGGTACATGTCTGCACTACTAACGTGTTGGTGGATGTGAACGTGTTACCATTTAGTCCCATTCTATTCAATGCATTTTTTAAAAATTGAAATTGTCATCTTTTTTTTTGTTAACTTTTCTTCTTTCTTCTTTATGTTTTTTATAAGAAAGGAATTTTTTTTTAATGAATTTTCAAAAGACAAATTTTTTCATAAAATACTGAATAGATAAAGAAAAACGCTTTTCATTTAAAAATAAAAAAATGTAAAAGAAAAAGAAATTCTCTATACATTAAATAAGTACGTAAGTAAAAAAGTGGGTTAAACCCTTAGGAACGAATCTATTTTAACAGATTCTGTTCTCTCTTTTCTTAATAAAAAATTTTGTGAGTTTTCATGCGAATAAAAAAAAAAGAGAAAGAAGAAGAAACATGTTTATCAAAGAAATGAAATTCTTATTATTTTTTTTTTCTTCAACAAAAAAATGTCTGAAAGAGTGAGACAGAAGTCAATATTATTTGAACTTACCTAAAAATAGAAGTTCATGCAAATCAACCTTAAAAATATTATTAAGACAAGGTATAAACGGACAAACAAATACAAAAAAGAGAAACGAAGAAACAATTTAAAAATACTTAGCGCTTGAGTTTTTTTTTGTTCCAACACAAAAAAAAAAAAAAAACAAGAGAAAAGGAAGAAGAAAAATATTTTTTAATCATCGATTAAAATCGTGAAAAATGTGTGTGGTTGCATGACACAAAAATAAAATAAACGAAGAAGAAGCAAACTATTTAATAGTGAATTATATAATTAACAAGTCATTATGAGAATAAATACATAACTCAGACACACACACACACACACACACACTATTTACTTGTACACAATATTCTTCATTTTACCAATAAAACAACAATTTTTTTTTTAATTTAATTTATTTCCAGTTATTAGTTACGACTATTTAAAGTTCATCCAACCCAACCTGTCATATTTCTATAAAGTTATTGGCCTTTTTTTTTTATTTATTTGTTTTGGGAGAGGTGTTGGTCAATTTTTGGGTTTGGGGTTTGAGTGAGTAAAATGTAGATTGATCAAATATATTCATATTCTCTTTGATCGTGTTTTTCTTTCATTCATTTGTTTTGTTTATTAGAAAAACGTAAAGAAAATTTATTTATTGTGGGTGAGTAACATTTTGTGTATAAACTCTATACTTAAATACTATAACTACTACATACATACTTAACTTACTACCACAGCTACTATTATTTTGTTAAAGAAATAAAAATTAAATTTCAATAAATAAATCATTTATGAGAGAAGAATAACCTCCCCTCCTGCCTCATACTCGGTTTTTTTTTTCTCTTACAAACAAAAATATAGTTAATAAACAATAACAACAACAACAACAACAACTACATAAACAACCAATAAAGAAAACAAAACAAAAAATGAACAACAACAACAACAATACGATAAAAAAACAACAAATAAGAAATTATAGAAAAAAAATTGAGAAAGAAAAACAAAAAGAACGAAGAAAAATGGAATATTGATAAGAAAAATATGTTTTAAAGAATATTCTTCTGTTTGTCTGTTTATCTGTCTGACTGTCTGTCTCTCATGTTTTGCTTTATTTATTTATTTTTTTTTTTTGTTTAAGCGAATACAAATATGTGCTGCTATGTATGCGTGGATTAAAAATTATTATGATGATGATGGGATAGATTTTGTGTTTTTTTTCTATAGAATTTTTTTTTGAGTAATTTTGAAAACAATTGACTTTGACATAAGAAAAAGAAGAAAAAAAAGTAGAAAAAAAACGAAAAATGATAAATTTATCAACAAAAAAAAAAGCCAAGAAGAAAATGTGGTTTGGAAAAACTCTGAAGAAAATCCGAAGAAGCCAAGAAAAAAAAATGTGTTTAACGTGACAAAGATAAAAACAGAAAATAAAAAATACGTTTTAGTTAAACTTTTTTTTTCCTTTTTTTTTTTGATTTTGGAATAAGAAGAAGGATGAAGAAGAAATTGAAGAGTGAAAAAGAAAAATTGTATTGATTATGGAAAATCAGGGGGAAAAACGCGAGTTTGAAGTTTGCCTTCTACTTCTTCTTTTTTCCTTCCACGCATGATTTATTTTATTAAGAACAGAAAAAGAAGAAGAAGTGAAAAGTTCAACTTGATGTAAGGATGATGATAAAAAGGAAGACTAAAAGAGTCTATTTTTAACTTCTGCGAATAAAGATCGTTAAGGTAGATTTGTTTATTGTTGTGTTTGTACTTTATATAGTTATTTACTTTAATTACATCCCCCCACCTTCTTCTCCCATTTTCATCAAATATTGAAGTTAATTTTTTGATAAAATGAAAGAAAAGTTCATTCGTTTTTGTTAAAGTTGAAAATAATTGTTTGTTGGTGTTGCGTTACGCTTTCTTTTGTATTTAGTTAATCTTTGGTTTTTTCCTCTTGTTCGTTATTATGGTTATTGTTTAAGCGAGAGAGAGAGAGAGAAATCTCCCTAATCCCCTTTTTCGTCTTTTGCTTTATTTTATTTTAAAAAATTTTATTTTACAAAATGTATGAAAACATAATTATGTGGAAATGAGGTTATGTGAGAAGAGGGTGATGATGGGTGATAATGAAAGAGAGGACCATCATCCCTCCCCTTACCCCATCCCATATATTTGGATCATATCCCACATAAAGTCGTAAATGTTTATGTATTTAGTAAAACACCAAACCACATTAAACATAACAAAACCTTTAAAGAATTAAATTAAATAAGTTTTGTATGGTTGGGTTTTTTTTTTGTTTTTGTTTTTGAAGCCGAGTTTCACAATGTTGATGTGTTGTGTTAATTTGAAACTTTCATTCTATTCTACGATATTTTGTGTCTCTGTCTTTCATACATTAATTTACAATATTATTTAATTTCATTTTAATTTGGTTCATTTTTTATTATGTCTTAAGTGCTAGATTGTTTCTGAAAACAACTTCGTCGTTTTTGTAGTGGTTGTTTTATCGGCAACGTTTATTTTTTTTTTATCTACATTTTTTTATTATTTTGTTTTCTAGACAAAAATCATTACAAAAAATATCAGAGCAGTAGCCACACCGGGACTACGCTCGAGCTTTCTTAGCTTTCATCATTCTGAAAATTACATTTTATATTTCTGATTGTATGTTCCTTTAACTGAAAAATCAATAATGTGGATAATCGTGCCATACTTTTAGGCTCATTAGAAATACTTTACACTTCAGTTTTGGACAACCAGAACAGAATGAATGGATTTTGGGTTCATTGATACATTTATGTAAATGTTAAATTTATACTTGAATTAAGTAAGGTGTAGAAGAAAGTTTTCATTCGTGTTAACGTTTTCTTTTCTTTTATTTTAGAATTTTTTTTAGTTTTTATTTTTTTTTGTGAAAAGCAACCGCAATAAAAAAAATTGTATAAAAACAAAACCTCAAACTATACGAAAACAATTCTTAACTCTCTCTACTCATCTTCTAATCTTCTTATCGACCACCTTCCATGTTAAACCCCTTTACTTTATTTTTTTCTAACGAACACATGGGACAGACCCATTATTTTTTGGGGTTATTGCCTTTCTTAACCGAAATTAAGGTATAGAACATCCTTTAAAAAAATACACACACACACACACACACCAGAAAACATTCCTCCTATAACCCAAAAATTTCAACATTGAACGTAAAACTGGAAATTTGTTGATCATTACTCTTTTTGTTTCTTTTTTGTTTTGGCTTTCGGTACGAATGATGGGAATGATCCATTTTGTGTTCTCTGTTCTTCTTTTCTTTTGTATGTTTATTGGATGATAAAAAAACTTACTTTCTTCATCTTTTCATTTCTTTAACCAAAAAAAAAAGAGAAAAGAAAATTAAAATAAAAAAAAAACAAAAAACACAAATCAAAAGAAAAAAGGGGAAGAAAATTAAATTTGCATAAATTAAGAATAATGACTTTTTTTTTACTTTGGAATTCAACTAAAACCATTTTAACTCTGTAGGATTATTTTTGGTTAATTTCTTATGATTTTCTCAGTTCTTCTAACAGAAGACGTAATATTATGAATTAAATTTTATATTCTTATCTTTGGAAACACGTTTTTTATTTACTTCTCTAATTTTTTATTTATTTAAGTATTTTATTCGGTTGAAAATATATTTTTGTTACTCTTCTCTTTACTTAAATACAAATATAAAGTTATGACAATTTGAACTTGAAATCTTACAGTGAATATTATAAGCTCCCAGAAGTAACTTCTTGTTTATCTTTTAATTTTAAATTTTAAATTTGTCGTTCAAATCGAAAAATCGAGAAGTAAAGAATATTACATAAGTTTAACATGTTAATTCTTTGCCAATTGATTTCCGCACGAGTCTTTAGTGTGTCAACGAGGGTTTAACCTCAGAGTTTATGGGAATAGTTGAGAATCAGTTTGGTACAAAAACTTTAAGTGTTTCGTACTTATATGTCGATAAAAACTAAAAATATCACGATGATTCCACTTAATTTTTCGATCTGAAAAATGTTAGTTAAAATAATTACAGAATAATCGATTAAACAGAAAAGTAACAAGTTCTATAAATTTTAATTTTGCCTTAATAAAAGTTCACATAATGCTTAAAAACAAAGCTCAACGGAACAAATAGATTCAATATTAATTTATTATTTCCCATTTGTATTTTATTGTGTTACTTTTTAATTATATTTTATTTGAAAAACAAAGAAAGAAAGAAACAAAGAGATTTTCTAATTATATATGTAGGTGTACGTTCATACAGGAGGAGATAATTATATTTCGTACAACGACGTAGATACACAACAACAGCAATACACTTCTCTATAGAAATTTTTAGTTTTTTTTTCTTTTTTCTTTTTGTTTCACACACACACACACACATAAGTGAGAAGAATATGTACCCATCTATTACCACATATATGTTTCTTACAAACAAATACACTCACCCAAATATTCGTATCGGTATGCAAAATGTAAAATCATAAACATATGCACACACACGTTTTATTTCTTTGCCTCACTGCTAGCTATACTTCTTGTATATCGTCTTAATCCTCATTAAAATATTGTATACCTTTCGTCATCTTTCTATATGTACCTACTTACCTACTTATCTCTACCTAACAAAATCCTATATCTTCACACACACACACACACCCACTCACACATAAGCACACATACACAAAATCAAATAATTTTGATCAGAAAATGATTCTCAAAAAAAAAAAACACAAGGAAGAGAAAAAAACACCCACACATATACACTAGCATCAAAGCGTTTTTAAGTATATATCAAATATTTCTTACAAACACAATACACACACATTTTCTGGATTATTTAATTTTTTTTATTTGTGAAAGCATTGAATTTCTCATTAAACTTTGCCTTGACTTTAATCAATTAATGAATTTAATTTAAAATAGAGAAGAAGAAATTCTCACACGAATCTCAAGTGTCATACACTTACAAAATTTACTTTATTACTTATTTTCGAATTATTATTAAAATGTTAATCATTTTTCAATTGTTTACAGAACTTAAACCAAATAAAAAAAGAAACATTATTGTTTTCTCTCTGTGTGTGTGTGTGTGTTGGGTTTCTGTTGTTTATTTACTTTATATTACGTGTGTACGCTGTTACGTCAACGTGATATTAAATTTCCCGCACATTTTCATTTCTATTCTCTTTAAAAACACCAACCTACCTCGACTATAAATTCCAGTGACAGTTCAGAATTATAAGAACATTTCTTCTCATTTTGTTGTTTATTTGATTTCTAAAAATTCATAAAATCAGTGAAAAAATGTTTACCGGATTACCGGGGACGGGATGAGTTTTTGACAAACAAAAAAAGTCTTTCATTGGTTTCCATATAAACGTTATTTTATTCGGCTGCATGCTGCATGCCATCAGTTCCACCACTGCTTTTTCAACAATGTAATCAATGTAATATTTTCTATTAAGTATAAAATAAATAAATCGTAACACAATTAATGTACATACACCCCACCATACTCCTGGAAAATCCTTATACTTATACAAGTTTATTCACATACAATGTCATATGAATCGGATTACAATGATATCCATTCAAGTCAACTTCTAAAACTAAATCAACAATTACTTACTGATTTTATTTTGTGTTTGTTTATTTACCTTTTTTTTTCTTTTTGTTTCATTTTATTGGTATTATTGTTGTTGTACTTTTAGAAAATCTTAACTAAAATATAATTTATGGGCCCTATCCTGTCTAAATGTGAATAAAAAGAAAAAAATGATTGTAATGAGTTGAATAGAGAGAATTACTCGTTATGGCAACAATGAAATATGTAAGGGAATATTTTGCTTGTTTGGGAAGAATAATTAGGGGGAATTTATTATTAAGGTCACACTATGTGTGTCTTTGTATCAATGTGTGTTACGCTAAAATTGTATATAAAAAGAAACATGAAAACTCTTGATGGCCATAATAAAACATTAAATGCTCATTTTGATAATTTGAAAAATTTGTGACACGTTCTTAGCCTGGACTAACGGAAAATTTTCCTGATATTCGTCATAAAATTTAACTCCCAATTCGGATCATTAAAGAATTTCAATTATATGTCTTTGAAGTACTATATGGTCCGATTGAAATTTTATTGAACACTTTAAATATTTGTATACTTACTCTTTCGAATTATTTTATAAACTTTCGGAGAACATTTTTGACTTAACTTAATTTATTCGCTATCATTTTCATGTTAATTTTCTATTTTCGTTCGCAAAAACAAACGATTTTGTTTATGGAAAATAAAATTACACCAATGAAGAAATTGTTTAGGAAGATTTCTACAATAAAGAAGAAAAATCTTAAAAGAAAAAAAAAATAAAATAAAAAACAAACTTTTCGTTTTTCTTTTCCCCTCCTTTTTTCCGTTAGTAATAAAAAAATTGTGAAAAAGAAATTTTTCGTAAAGTTAACTGAGTAACTACGTAAGTAACTGGGAGCAAATATTCTTAGAGTCTATGTTGTTACAGTTACAGCTACTGCAAATAAATATAATTTAACTTTGTAACATCTTACAGTCTCTCATCATCATCATCATCATCATCATTATTATAAGAAAAAAAAATTGTTGACAAGATGAAAATTGTCCCAAAGATGAAAAAATGGTAAAAAAAACTGATCTCACAGTAGGGGTATTTAGGTATAGAAAAACAAACTTCTTTTGAACAATTAGTTCTTTTTCATGCATTCGTTTAATTTTTATTTTTCTCTGTTTTCTGATTTAATTTTTTTTGTCGTTTTTTCATACGACTCTTTTGTTCCGCTTTTCTTTTAGAAACAAATGTTTAAAAAGAAATTTCAACAAATGTTAATTATATTTTGGTAGGCGTATAAATTTTACTTTTTGGAAAATCTCTTGACTCCTCACCGAGCTCCACACAAATTACAGACTGCAATTTCGCTCAATGCAAATTATATCATTGCATGCAAATACAAAGATTTGAAATGATCGCACAAAGATTTTACTATAAGAACTTTTCCCTCCCAATTTTGTTACGTCGTAATCGTTAACCCTTTAATGCTTCATAAAAAAAAATTTAGTCCGAATAAATTACGAAAAATTGAAATTTATGTAAAATAAAACATTCCTTAAACAATCCATATTTTCTCACACATATTTCTCTTTTATTGTCAAACAAAAGAGGTGCTTAAAGCTTTAGTTATGAAAACTCTGCTTTAATCTTTGTAAGAAAGATAAATGTTTTTTTTTCTTCTTTCACTTTTTCTTTCTTTCAAAATATTTAGTACAAACATATAGAAAGTTTTCCTTTATAGAAAATTTATTAAATTAACCTTCTTCTTCCGAGGCTTTCAGTCTTTTTTTTTTCGTTATTTTGTTTTATTTTGTTTTGTTCTGCGTTGTATTTTTTTTATCGTCTTTTTCTTCTTCTGTTTTATATGAAAATGGAAAATCTTTAATAAGTATATAAGTACATACACACAAATACACATATATGTGTATATAAATAAATGTTTGGTGTTTTTTTTTTCTTAAACCATAAATTCTATATTTTATATCTTGTAGAATATCGCCTTTTGTTTGTTTATTTGACAGGAATCTATATTTATCCTTAAAAACTTGGTTATTAAGAAGAATATATTTTTTTCTTTGTTGATGAATAAAGGATTTGCTTATTGTTGTTGTTTTGTTTTATTTTTGTTGTTATATTGTTGTTGTATTTACCGAATACTTAACTTATGATGTGTGTTTCTACATCTTTATACATTTAATCGTGCAAGTTATGTAACGTCAAAGTTTACTTCTTCCTTAAAAGAAAGAAAAACAATTTTGAAACAATTTGAAAATTTTTGTTTTGAATATAATTTAAATATTTCGTAATCCAATTAATTTTGTATTGACTTAAATAAAGTTCAAATCTGAAAGGAAAGAGGGTGGTGAAATGGTTTTTATTTTATTTTTCCGCTTTGACTTCATTTGTATTAATTTAAGACTGCAAATACTGAAAGGGTTAAAATTTGTGTTTTTCACACAGAAAATTTCTTGACTAAAATCTAAACTATGTTTTTACGGATTGTCTAATAATGAAAACAAAAACATTGTTTAAAAAAAATATATAATTTTCTTTTGTTCCAGAATAATTTAAAGTGACACTTTTATAGAACGAAAAAAGGAATAATTTAAGAGTTCATTGGTGAAGGAACTAAAAATAGTTTCTCTTCAATTCAAAATATTTGTAAAATTTATCTGGCATTAGAATTCATCAGAACCAATAAAAAGAAAGGAAAAATATAAATTTTGGTTGAACAGAGAAACATAAAAATTTTCAACAGATTTTGCTGACATTAAATAAATTAGTCTTCCCATTATGCATACACACACACACACACATCCATATATACACATAAAAATATATCATTGAATACATTTTCTTCTTATTATTTTTTTTTTTTCAAATAAAGAATTCTGTTTTCATTTCAATTTTCTTATGATGCTTCTTAGAACGATAGAAAACACTTATGAGTGAGAAGTTAAGATGGATAGACGAGACACATAAGTAAATTTTGTATATATTTTTCTTTTACTCTTTCAGGGTGACCTCAATTTAAATAATGTAAAGTCACATTTTATTCACGAATAAAAAAAAGAGAAAGAAAAAAAAATATTTCATTTTCCAAAATGAAAATGAAAAAGAAAATAAAAAGAACAAATATTATGAAGAGGAAGACGAAACAAAAAAAGTGGAAAGGTTTGATAGAATATAAGAAGAATCTTTTTAAAATATTTTTCTTCTTCTTCTTCTTCATCATCGTCTCCTTTTTTTTAGTCAATTTGTCAAATTTGACGTCTTACAATATCTGATGTCACCATTCACGCTGTTTGTAAATTTGTAAAATAGAAGAATCGTCGGGAAGTACAAGATAAAATTATTTTGAGTTGAATCAACTGAAAGTTGAAGAAAAAAAATGTAAGAAGAGTGACGACGGCATGTAAAACGATCAATAAATGAGTGAGAGGGGAACGTTTTTTTTTATTCCTTAAATCACAAATTGATTTTTTTTTTTTTGTAATTCATCAGACTGAAATCTGATGGTTAACTTTTTTTATCAGCAACGTTCCAGTCATAACCATTTTTTGAAGATTGAACAATAAAAACTGTTATTGAAACTGACATTTGTAAAACATTGTCTATGTTTTGCTGCACGCAATTCCTGAGCAATCATTGTACGTTAATTAACTCTATGCTAGATAATTGAATTTGTAATCCAGAGGTTGCATATAAGTTTCCATGTAACAGCAACAACATAGTCCTTAACCCTTAATAAAAAAAATAATTAAATTTTTAAATTCAAATTAAAAGTGAAAATATTTAATCTTTAATTATGAAAACATTTCTGTTTTTCTACGAGAAGCAATAATTTAAACAACTCGTGGAAAAAGTTTTTCTTTTGAAAACATTAACAAAAGTAATTGTTTTACTTTATTGATGTTCGGGTGTACCAACTTATTTAGTGAGGTTCACTCATTACAATCATTTATTGTTTTAATGTTTCTTAAAGTGTTGTTACACGTTCATCCATTCAGTCCCACAGTAATAAACAATTTTATCGCAATTTGAACGGTGAATCTCTCTACAGAATAAAAAAAAACATTAAATTTTAAAATATGTACAAAAAGACGCGATAGAAATTAAAATGAGAAAAAAAAATATGTTCAAATCAAATCGTGAAAATTTTTCATAAAATTCCTTTTAAAAAATAATTCTTTATTAATTATTTCATAATTTCAATTCAAAACGATAACTTCAAGGTTTCTTTTGTGTATTTTATACCGCCACTTCTTCTTCTATCGCTGCATGCCATATAACACCTCTTCCACCCACCTCACTCCCTCCACTGCTCATGAATAAAGTAACACCCAAACGGGCGAAAAAAAAGATAAAATAAAACAAAAACAAACAACATTCGAATGAAGTTAATAAAATATAAAATATTTGAATGCAAGACGTAAAGTACGTGAAGTACAAATAAAAGAAAAGAATAAAAGCAACAACAAAAAATTAACCTAAAAACTAAAACGTGAGTATATTTTTTTTTTTGAAACAGAAAAATATATAGCAACAACAACAGCAAAAAGATCTAAAAAAAGAAGAAAAGTAAATTTAAAATTCATGCATGCAATTTTTGTTGGTGTTGTTGTTGTTTCTGTGGTGTTTTTATTTTTTGTTTCTTGTTGTAGGTAGGTAGATTATCTCGTATGCAAACAACGCCCTGTGTATATGTTTTTAAAGTTGAACGTAGATAAGAAGTGAGAGAGAGAGAGAATGTCAAGTTATTCGTTTTATATATATTTTGTTACGTTTATTTTTTGTTTTTAATCTAAAAAAAAAAAGAAGAAAACCTTCTCTTTGAACACAAACAATTTCTGTTACCTTTCTTCTACCGTCAAACTATTCCAAATCTCATTCCACTATACCCCCAACAGAAATTGAAATAATTATAGCTACTCATGCGATTGTCTGTTGTTTTATTTTTTACGTACATATTTTATTTCTTTTTCCCTCTCTCTTACGAAGCCTTTTTTTTTTTTTTTTTTAATTGAATGCATATGAGAATAAAACACTTTTTTTTTGTCTTTCTGCCACCCATACCACTTTACCACTTTTTCTTTTTTGCTTTTACCACCCAGAAAAAAAATAGTTTTTTTTCTTTCTCGTTTCTTTTTCTGTGTTTTATTGTTGATGACCAACAATAATAACAACAACATCAACAACAACTATAAGTTGAAATAAAAAAGAACACACACACACACGTAAGATAGTTACTGTCAGACATATAATTTTTTTTTCTTTTTAGACAATTATCGGTGTCATTTTGTGTCATTAAGAAGACAATTGAATGTGTGTGTGTGTGTTTTTTTTTGGGTTTGTTTCTGTTTATTATATAAAATATCGTTCAACTTATACTTACTAAAAGATGATATTAAAGATTTAATTGTCTTTTGTCGTAATATTTTTTTAGGGCGATAATTATCAGCCCGTAACACTAAGCCTCATAAACCAAAAAAAAATAAAAAAACAAAACAAAAATATATTTAAAGTCTGACGGACAAGTCTAAAGACAAGAAAAAAAGTGGAAATTTCACTGAAGTGTTAACTGACGTGTTGGAGGACGGAGGTCATAAGAACCATCATTATCGGTCTCAATTTATTAGTCCAACATACGAGTTCAGATTTTTAAATTGTTCGAATTCAACATTTTCGTAAATTCTAGAATTTAATATCAAATTTTAAGTAAATCAGATCGGGCATTGCAATGAACTCAATTCCATGCCATTAAGCAATTCTTTATCACAGGCGTCTCAGTATCAATTTACGATTGAAGTAATTCTCACATAATTTTCTCAAATTGCCTTTAGAAAATGTTTCCTTTCATTTTTCCTGTTTGAAACGATGCATTTTAATATTTTGTTATTGTAAAGTCTGATAACGTTGAGTTCAACAGGAGTCAAGTGAAGAGTCACTTTACTTCTTTTATTTTTTTTATCTCAATCTTTAATTTTACTCCAGTTGAAAATTATGGTCCTTAATGTCTGTCTTTTTACTTTTCTTTCTTTTTTCTGTTTTCTGGAAGAAAATGAAAAGATCATAAGAAGCATTCTTTTTTTATGATCCCATTTTGTCACAAAATAAAAGATTAAATTTAATTACAGTAGATTATTATTTTTAAATGGAGTGAAAAGAAATTATATATAATTTTTTTTTGATGTGAATGTTTACTTAAAGTACATTATTTCTATCTCCCTTGCTGTATGTCTTTAAAATTAGTTTTGTATTAATTAAATAAAAATAATATTTTATTTTATTGATTAGGAAACACGCGTTAAAGAATTAATGATTTATGATAATGAAACTATACACTCACACAAACACACGCACACATTAAGTAAATAGGTCATTAAATTTCCTATCAACTTTAGACTTAACTTGTGGAAAAAAATGATATTTTGTAAGTAAAATACTTACATTTATAGAAAGAATCCAATTGTATCGACTCATTAACTCAGTTCGTTAAACGTGAAATAGTTCGTAGTAAAACTTATCTATGTTTTTGTCTAATTAGAATTACATTCGGACTAAAAAACATTTGCCATAGCGGAGTTATCGCCTATCGCATATAATTCTAAGAATTTATTCTTACAAAGTTTGACTCTGTGGAGTAGAGAATTAGTGAATAAAAAATCTAACTGAAAATCTTTAGAGATTTCTTCTTTCTACTTTTTCTTCTCATTTTCCCATTAAAAAATTATAATTATTTTATGAATAAAAATTTCCATTATCATTATTCTTCTCACTCTTTTCTTCTCTTTATTGTTGTTGTTTTTTTTTTGTGTTATTGTTGTAAATGTATAATTATATTTTCATATTAAAAATATCATTAATTAAAAATCATACTCTCTGTTATAAGTAAGACTACTTTAATTCCCCCTCTTTACTATTAAAGTGGTGGTACTTGTATTATTATTGTTGTTGTTGTTGTTGAATACTGGTACTTTTTTACTTTATGGGTTATTTTGGGCATACCTACAGAAGGATTGGACAACGGTTAATGCGGAAATTGCTAATCCCAAATTAAAAATACATTTATCAACTTGAACGCGTTTTTTTTTGGTTTCTCTCTCTCTTTATGTGTGTGTGTGTACGAATATGTGTAATAATAATAACAACTGACGAGTATTTATTTTTTTTCATTATTCTCACGTTGAATAAAAAAAAGGTAACAACACAGCCAAAATATCAACAACAACAACAAAAAGTGTAATTTGGTTGTCACAAAAAAAACGACCATATTGAAAGTCGCACCCATTTCCTGTTATCGCACTCATCTTTGACTGAAATTCTAAAACACATTAACGTTGCTTTTGTTGTTGCTGTTGTTTGGTTGCTCTCGCGCATTATTATTATTTTTTGGTGTTATGTTTTTTTGTTCATTCAATAGAAAAATGAAAATATTAAAAAAAAAAAATTACAAAAAAAAAAAAGTTTTGAACGAGAAAAGTTTAAAAAAAAAATGAAAAGTGGAATAAACTGTCGAGTCATAATACTGATAATAACTGATAAGAATGAAAACGACCTACTTACAAATTTGTGTTTATCGCATCGTTTTTTTTTTCTTTTGGATAAAAAAAAATGTTCAAAAATTATTTTTATTTAAATTTTGACTTTTTTTTGCTCCTTAATCCATCCGTCGTGCATTTAAATTCAAAAGGCTTCATTTTTTTTGTATAATTTTAAGTTATAAGAAGGATGTTTTTTTTCTTTTGCTACTGAAACTTATTTTAGCTTTTGCCCTGACCCCCTCCTAGAAGTATGACCAATGACCCACGCAGTTTTCCCAAGCGGAGAGTATTAAAAATAACCGCACCCAACTTTGACAAAAAAAAAATTGTGTATCGCTTTTTGTGAAAATAAAATAATTATGTTTTTTGTTGTTGTTGGATCGCGTTACACATTTTTTTTTTAATTTTATAAAAATCGATGTTACAAACCGAGACTATATTTAATGGTGCAACATCCATTGGCTTGCCCTAATTTGGAAAATCCCATTTTATAGCCTTTATCATACTTGTTAATTTTGTAAACAAAATCACGTAAATTAAAGATTTAAAAATGTTCAGGATGATAAACAGAACAAAAAAGTGTTAAATTGTCATGGTCAAAGTACTTTAAATAAATCAAATGACAAAATAAAAACTTTGCCAAGAATTAATTCCTTTCGTAATTATTAAAGTCGTATTAATGTTGACTTTGGAATTTGATTCTATGGGAAAAAAAATAAATTGACGAGAATTGCTTGGTAATATGTGACGCAATAAATCAGTCAAACACAGAATGAAATTAATTTTCTGTTAGGAATTTTATTGATTTAATTTTTTTTTTCTCTACATACGATAATTATTTTTGTTATTTAATTAGCAAATATAAAATGATGAATAAACTTTGCTAATAAATTGTTACTTCAACCAGTCAATTAGTAAATATTTTTGGCGTAAAATGGAGGACAAAATATTAAAGGATTAAAAAAAAACTCAGATAATAATCGAAAATTTAAATACGTTGATGACGATGATGATGATAATCAGTAATTGAATAATAAATTAAATTGTTTTTATAGAGAGAAAAAATGTTACAAGTTCCGCGCTAAATCTTTTTATAGAAAAATAAAAACTGTTAATCCGGTTGAATAATAAAGATTATTAAAAAAGCAAAAACAATAAAATTCAATTAAACGACTTACGTAAAGAATGATAAACAACCCGACTAAAAAAAGGCATTCTGACTCCAAGGTTAAATTTATACAAGTGAAAAGTTCAATGCGACAAAAGCACACAAGGTCGATATAATAGAACCTGGCTAATTGGACCATCGATTAGGTAGCAATATCATCTGCATGAGACAAGATGTGGTCTAACTACTTAGATAGATTTTATCGTACGAGTTTAATTTCAGTTTCAAGCAAAAGATGAAAATGTTTTGTAAAAAGGGAAAAACTAAAAGTTAAAGTCGAGTAAATAAAACTAAATAATTAAACTCAGATAAAACTGTAAAACTCTAAAATTATTTTCTACAACAGAGGAGAATATACAGAAATAAATAATTAGAATTTTTTTAGATTAAATTTGGTTCGTTGATCTAATCCACTCTCGTATTTACTAACTAACTTTGTATTAAATGCACTAACTTTTTTTTGTTGTTGCTACTTTTCTACTCTTGAACTAAAATACATCCGTTTTTTTTTTGTTATTGTAAATGACTACATAGATGACTACACACACATCTGGCAGATTCTCCAGTCTTTAATATTATTAAGACGGTTAATTGAGTGCGAACACGTTCACTTAAGTTTTTTTTCTTCTTCCTCTGTTTAGTTAAAGAAATGAAATTATTTTTTTATTTGTTTCTTTCTTTCTCGTTCTTGTCCATTCCATCAATGTCATCTTCTCCTTTTCACATTGTCTAAATAATTCTATTTTTAGTCTTTTCGGTTTTATTTTTATTTGATTGGATGTCTATCCGCGTACGGATTTATATTTTGACATTGACAGACAAATTGATATGAGACAGAAATTATGGTTATGCGTTTCAAACTAAAAATATTTCCATCTTCTTCTTTATTTTTTGTACTAAACTTATTAAGATTAAAATCTTATTTTAAAAATCGCTTTAGTTAAGTCAAGAACAAATATTGATGCAAATCAGTCTTAATAAAAAATCATTTGATCTTTTTGATCTGTGTAGACTGTAAGAGATTAAACGCATTTAATATCAATACGATTAACTCTATAAATATAAAACTTTATCGTAGTCACATTATGTATAGAAACACATAGATTACAAACATATACTTGTGCATGTGTAAGATTATTAAATTAAAGATTTGATTGCTAAAAATAGCTGAATTAGTAGTAATTCCGTATAAAATATTCCAGATTTTTCTATTGAGTCATCGTCATTATTTTTAAATTATCGGACTTTCAACTAAATTTTTTGGTTATTTTTTTTATCTTAAAGTAGAAATTCAGTAAATTCTTAAATCTTTAGTTTTAATCTACAAAAATTTTTTGATTGAATTCCCTCTGGAATTCCTTCCTGTAAACATTCCAAATGATGTAATTTTGAGTGACTTTTTTTATATTGCAATCGACGTAATAGTGCATTTTTATTGATGATTTACGTCATTCTCTCTTGCGTCTTATCTTAGCAGACTAATAAATTTTCGTGAAACTCGTCATTCAAAGGCGAACCGAATGTCTTAATTCTGATATAAGAGAAAAAAAAAACGAATTTAGTTTATGGTGACACACGCACGATAAAGATATATTACATATGATGTCGGTGATCACTCAACAGAAAAGAAAATTAAAAGTCTAATAAATTCTAATCACAAATAAATTTAGAAATAAAACAGTTTAATATTTCGCATTTTCATTTCTATTTTTTTTTTTCTTAATTTTTTCAAGTTATTTTTTGTAAATCAATTTTTCGATTCATTTTTTAAATCAATAATAGGAGTAAGAGAAGGATGAGAAAGAAGAAAAATTCAGACTAGACTCTCTAAAATAAAAAGTCAAAAACTTTTTTATTTATTTAAGAAAATGAAAAGAAGAAGAAGAAATATGATCACAAAAGAAAAATATTTAATTCAATTTATTTCTAGTCAATTGATTTATATTTTTATTTGAAAATATAATATTAGATTAGTTTAGGGTCGATTTAACTTTTTAACTAATGTAAACTCGCCTCCTAATCTCCGCTCCATAATCATAAAAATCATTTTTTTTCTTGGTTAATTTCTTTGTTCGTTATGTTTTATTAATTTCTTAAAGTCAACATTTAGCCTAATTTTTTTTTTGCCTTTCTATTCGTCGAATTAAATTCCATTATTGAATTAAAAGTAAAGAAATAAATATTCTTAATGCACAATTGCGTGCGTGGCAGTGTTGTATTTTTAATCTTCAGCCGCATAGGACTACGAACACAAGTCGAGTGAAAACTTTAGTCAATGAGGAACAGAAGAAAAAAGTAAATTTTCGTTTCTCTTATTTATATTGATTTATAATCTTAGGAACAGTTGACGAGCACTTTGATCCTGTCTCTAAAATCTGCTACTAAATAATTTGTTGCTTCTGTATTCTATTTGTGTCATGTATTCGTTGAATTCCACCAGCAAATTGCTTAAACTGACGTCGTTGTAATCAGGCACCCTGTACTTTTTTGTTAATAAAATAACATTTTCGTGTAAAAATTTTGTTTCAAAATTACTTTTCCAATTACGATTTTTCTTTTTCTGCTTCTGGTTCAGACATAAAAGTCATTGATACAAATTCAAGACTTGTCTTCATATTAAACTGTTTTGTGTTGTTTTGTCAGAAAACGTTGTTTATTTAATTTTGCGTAGAAAATGATTTCTGGATAAATTTTACCGGAATGTAAAATATCGAATCGTGAAATGGTCGAAACGCCAAAATTATCTTTATTTGTTTTTGGTTACTATCGACTGTTTGAACTGTCAGTAATTTGTTATACAATTCTGTCAATTCAGAAGCATTAGACAAAATTCAATTACATAAGTTTTACCTGAATAATTGATCAGGTTAAACTCGATAAAATGTCTTTAAGAATTTAATATTTCTACTCTTCCGGTTTTTCGTCTATTCAAGTATTTCGTACAGTATTTTTATGACAAAAAAAACGATATAATGAGAAATAAGTAAAGAGAAAACAAACGCACGCGAAAACCCAAAAATCGATTCAACTACTCTTGTACTATTTTCATTTTCCCTGTTATTTTTTTTTTGTTAAAAGACATCATCATTTTTTTTTTTTTTCAATGTACAAAAATAAGAAAAGATAATTTCATTCAAATGAATAATAATTTATTCAAAAGAAACAAAAAGCGAAAGACGAAATCAATGTTTGTGAATTTTCATGATAAAAATGTTTTTTGTTTTGTTTTTATTGCTTCTCTTTCTTCCCCCTCTAAGTGTTTTTTTTTTTTGGTTTTAGGTTCTTTCTCTCGAAATTGTAAAATGTAAAACATGTTAAAGGTTTTTGTTTCTATTTTTTCTTTATTCTTTGATTTCTAAGAAATTCTGTTTGTTATTGTCGTTTTTTTTTCTATGTTGTTTTGTTTACATTTTTTTTTTTCATAGAAAGAAATAAACCAAAATTTTTAATAAATTTTATCTGATTTTCTAATGAGAAAAATAAATAATTAGAACATTGTTGTCACTTTGTTTTTTATGAATATAAATAAAGGAACAAAAATTAAGAAGAAGATTAACAAAAGAGCGAGAGAGAGAATGTAGAAGTGTAAAATATAATTATTAAACATAAACTAATTTTGACTCCCTCATAAAATATAAAATAGGAAATTTTCTTGATAATATTTTCGACATTTATTGGGGGATTGATTAGCATTTTCAAATTGTGATTATTTTAATTAGATTAAAATTTATGAAGGAATAATATTTTTTTTCTCAGTAAAACTCAAAATTGATGACAATAATTTGTAGAAAGTGTAAAATTATATCGAACAAATTTTCACATTCATTAAAAATATTTAGTTTTGTGGTTTGTGTGTGAAGAACGTTAGTATACCTTTTTGATTGGACCATAAATTTTATTTGAATTATTATTTTGATTTTACAGATCAGCCAATTAGAAAAATATAATTTGCGTGAAATAGAATTCAAAATCATTTGTTAGTTGATAAGTATCCAATTAAGCCCGATTAGACAGGTGAACAATTCAATAAGTTCACATTGCATTGTTGATAAACGATTACTTTATTTATTTAAATAAATAAATGTTTGTCTTGTGAGAATAAGGTTATGCTTTATACTGTTTATTCTACTTTTATCTTAATCAAATAATAATAAAAAATATCTTATGCATCGTCACTCTTGACCCCTGATTCATATCAATCCAAATCATTTTACTTAGATTGTTTGAAATTATTCATAACATATCACAAAAAATTTCATTCATTAATATTGATTGATAGAGAAGTATTAGAATTGACCGCACACTCTGAAATTATTACACAGATACATGTATTTATGAAATATGTTCTGCATTCCAATGGACCGCTAATTTTAGAACTAGTGGTTTTGTCGGGTTTTGTAGTTTATATTTGAAGTTCTGATATGTGTTTATGAGTTGAGATCTACGGAGGTATTTGACCAAACATACCCATTAATTGAATTCATTTCAATGAAGTCATTTATGGTTCAGATTCTAATTATCCGTATAATTATATTTTTTAACCAATATATAATTGAAAGGTCAATCAAACACGAAAAGAATACCATCATATATTTATAGATGTGATCATATAAATTTGTCTTGAATTGAATAAAATTCCATTTTCACAGTTTCCATTCTGCAAATTAAATTTCTGAATTGAAATTCTTGACCGTGAAAACGTTAACAGAACGACCAACAGATGAAACGATTATTGACACCTATCAAGAAAAATAAAAGAAGTAATTACACACAACAAAATCGATATTATATTTTTTCCCCTATAAAACGTAATCGATTAAAAACAAATAAAAAAAAAATTAATTGATGAATATTAAACAAAGCACAACATTTTATTATTTATTCCTACATGACCGCCGTAACACAAGAAGAATTAATTTTGTTTCTTTCATAATAATAATAGAAAAGAATAAAAACAGAAAGAGAAAGACGAAGATGAGGAGGGTAACAAGATGTAAAATTAGGTTTTAAGAAGAAAAATATGGGTGATTGTGTTGTGTGTGTAAGAGAGTTTTATGTATGATTAGTAAACGATTATCGTTAGTCGGCATTTATTTATTTTTCATAATTTGTATTCTGACCAACATTATTAATAATTTTTTCTTCCTCTTTTTTCTTCTTTCTTCTTCCGTCCCGTAACTTTCCTTTCATTTTCATTCAATTACGTGTTTTCTTATAAATTTATTATTGCTAACTCCGAAGTACATTTTAATTATTATTATGGAAAAAAAGAAGGAAAAGAAGAAGAATAAACAAGAAAAGAAACAAAAGAATGAAAAAAAACGTAATCACACTGAAACTATACGAAGAAGAAGAAAACGAATAGAAATTGTGTGTTTTGGGTGGTAATTCAGTATATGAGAAGGTGGTGTGATGGGGAAAGAGGAGGGTGTTACTTACAAGGCACGCGCGCACGCGCTTCTATACGATATTTAAATGATTAATTTTTTTTTGTTAAACGCAAACTATACGTTAATGTAACCAGTAACTGAAGTAAGTAACTGCTCTTGTACAATTCTGAATTTTTGATTTATTGCTCACAATTTTTTTTTTCTTTTGAGAGAATTTTGTTGACTATTTTTTTTTATTCTTTGATAACGTTTGAACCATTTTGATGAATCCAAATTGCTCATTCAATGTTCAAAACGTGTTGGTCAATATATAAAGGTGGATCAATTATTTCAATTTTGTTTTATGGAAATACCATTGGGTGATTCGAAACAAGTCTCACTTAATCTTCTTAAAATTTATGAACGTCCTGTGAAGTTGTGTGTCAACTGAAATTTTATTTATTTTTGATAGAATAAAAATAAAAACAAACAGAAAAAAATGAAAGAAAGAAAGAAAAAAAATACCCATGTGAAAAATAAAACAATAAAAATAAAAAAGATGTTAACATTTTAAACATTTATTTTGACGCAATAAAATTTTATCTCTCCTCTTCTGCCATAAAGATTAAATAATTAACACATAAGCGCCACTAAATGTAAATTCGAATTCCAAACAAAATGACATTTTCCGGAATACATATTCGGGAGTAATGTGTCCTCCCAAATGAAGTACATTCAAGGCAAAACACAGAAATCAAAATCAATGGAGAGGATTTTGTTCTGTTTATAAATTAAAATTTCTCTTTTTTATTTTTTTTATTTTGTGTTTTCCCATAAAACTCATCTCACATTCCACAAACTTTTAAAACCAATGAAAATCATAAAAATCTTCTTTTTTTTTTGTCAAGAAAACAAAAACTATAAACAGAAATATTTACTTATATTGTCGACTTTACGCTTTTGATTTCTGTTTTTGACTCTGACTCTACTTTGTGTTGTATTTGTATGGGATTTTCTTGTAACATTTTTTTTTTACCATAAAGAAAAATAAAATCTCCGATTTCTTTCTCTGTTTCGTATAAATTATTTCCTTTATTTAATTTTCATCAACGTAAGAATTTAATTTTTGAAATTTGCACAACAAAAAAAAAATAATTCCAAGAAAATATTATTTTCTTATTTTTTTTTCCTTCTTAACATGACGCTAACGTGAATTCAACATCTTCAAGAAAAAAATGTAACAAATCACAAATAAAATATTCGAAAATTCTAAATAGAAAAAAACAACTCCAGCTTGGTTCCAAAAATAAAAAAAATGTCTTGTCTGTTAACAGAGTAATTTTTTTCCCCGACCACAGAGAGAAGTGTGGGGGAAAGAGATTGAAAGAAACGAAAAACATGGAAAATGTAATTAGTCCTTTTTTTTCTCTTTTTGTGTTGGTGTTGTTGTTGTTTTTGTTGGTGGGTTTTATGACCCTTACTTAATATAAATCAAAATGTCTTAATTATTAAGTATTCGTGTGTTGTTGTTGGTCTATGTTTTTTTCTTACTTTCTTTCATTCTTTCTTCCGATAGAGAGCTAAGAGAGGTTGAGGTGAACAAGACAAATACGAAGAAAATTAATGTTTGAAGAAAAAGATGAAGAAGAAGAAATAAATTGAAAGGCATAAAATGTAAAATAATTAATACAATTTTCAATAAGAAAATGAAAATAAGAAACAGAAAATGTATTAAGTAAATTTAATTAATAGAAAGAAAATCTAAAATCTAGAATTTTAGTTTAAGAAAAAGTTTTATGCGGGTTAATTTAATTCCTATTATTTATATCGATTAACATAAATTATTATCAACAGAAAGAAGAAAAGGGATAAACTTTTGTAATTTTCAATAACTTATAGGATTATGATTGTTTCAATCCATCCTCCCGCTCTTACTCCCTTTCTCACTCTTTTCAACTTCTAAAATTATGAATTTTAAAATCGTCCTTCCTAATTCATAAATTGATACAGAACGAAAATGAATCCCTCTGTCATTCATCTTCCGCTTTATTTTTGGTTTTCTTATTCTTAATCCTTTTTCTGAGACTTTTGAGATTTTCTAAACTGAATTATTTTTTTACTTTTGTTTCTTTGATTCAAAGGATTAAATATTTTAGTTATCGTCTTTTCATAGAGGCAACTAATCGCTTGCGCTTAGTTGTGATAAAAAAAAACAAACTCTAAGATAAGAAGAGAAACAATTGAAAAATTCGCGATGCTTAAGAAAATGTTAAATAAAAACTTTAGCACAAATATAAGAATTGTGAAATAATCACGTATTTTTTTGAAATTGTGTTCTGTCTTGTTGTGCAACTTAGTTTACACAATCAGTGCATCAGAAATGGGAAAAAAATTTCTTGAAGTCACAGGAAAAACGCCATTAAAATTGTCTTTAAAAATATTGAATATTTGAATATTATGATTGAATTTAAAAGATAATGATCTACACAAATGCATTTTTAACCCTTTCTCTTTCTCTCTCTTATGTTTTCTTGTTTTGATTTTATTTTCATAAACAATTTATGATTTATTCCAAGAAGTTTATGCATTCGACCCCATAATTGAAGGCAAACCAAAAACCATCCCTTCAAAATAAATTCTTTCGTTTTGTATTAAAAAAAACAGGATTATTTTCCTCTTTATATTTCTCATTCTCTCTCTGTCTCTCTTTGACTGAATTTATGAGATTGTAAAAGTTTTATTTTTGTTTGAAAGTCATTAAATTTATGAAAAAAAAAACAACCAAAAAATACTGAACCAAAGGGAAGAAAAATGTTAAAACGTTAAAAAGAAAAGAAAAATATAATCTATGAAGAAGGAGACGAGTAAAGTACATTTTTATTTTACACGAAAAATAAGAAGAAAATTACTTCGTTTTTTTTTTTTTTTTTTCTTGCTTTCCTTCATTTTTTTTTTTACAGAAAAAGCAAAAATAAAAATCTGATGACAGAAAAACCTTTGCTTTTTCTGTTTAAAAGAAAAAAAGTTACATTTTTGTTGTTTTGAGGAAATCAATGAAAACAAGACAATCAGTACTTTTATTCCATTTTCGTCGCTTTTATTTTTCTTCTTTCTTTTTCTTTCGGTAAATGCAAACATTGCAGAAAAATCTTCACGATAAACCAATGACACACATTTAATAGATGTTTAGTAACCAAAGATCATAAGAACGTTAAACACTAAAAAAATACCGCATCGATTGTTCATAGAGCATAGATGTCACATTGATTGCACATAGATTCTTGCATAATTGCACCTATTGGTTAATTTTTTGTACAGGGTGTTGAAGATTTTTAATTTTTATTGCTGTAAACAACATAGACACAGATGTGTGGTCTTTATACACACCCGATTATTTATTTAACCTCCGTCTTTTATTTTCTTTATTATTCCCTTTTTTTTGTTTTTGTTTTTATAACTTTAACCTCCCGCACACATGTGCGTCCAATTAGTTTGTTTGTGAACTCTCTTAACTTTATTTTATAAAACACAAAATTTTAGTAATCATTTTCTCAGCAATTGTGTATGATAAGATTTTCTCTCTCTTTCTGTTTTATGTCTCTATCTGTCTGTGTTTGTTCGTTTGTTCATTCTCTTTCTGCCTTTAACTTTTGAGTTGATTCTGATGGTTAATTTTGGTTTTGATTTTTTGTTTTTTCAAAATATTTTTTCTCTTGTGTTCTTTTGAATTTTTCCAAAAAAAAATTATGAAGGATAGATGAAAGTCTGTACCCGATTACCCACCCACTAAAAGGAAAACACAGAAAGGAAAATATGAAAATACAAAACAACAGACAAAAATCATCAAATAAAAAAAAAACGAGAAAGTAAGAACTGAAATAAAAAAAAAGTACAATAGTGAATGGTCGAGATTCTATTCTTTCTCTTGCCTCCGTTTATTATTATTATTTTTTTAATGAATCCATGAACTCTTTTATATATGTGTGTGTGTGTACTCTAAACACATACATACAACTGAAGCCAGAAGAAGAACAAAAATAAAATCATAACCATTAAGCGTCGTAATTCACTTTTTTATGGTTACGATGCCCATTAGAAAAAGTTAACTTTCTCTCTAATGATTTTCTTCTTCTTCGTCTTTTTTGCTGTGCTTTGCTTTTTTTGCTTCTTATAATTTATAATAACACACTAGGTTTTGATATGAAAATATTTTCCTCACATGCAGGATGCAGAGGGTGAATGTTTTGTAATTAAGAAAGTGATATCCCATAGTAAAATCTTAGCTCCTCTATCCTACATCCCATCTGCAATATACTTAACTAGTTAAAGTAGTCATTTTACTTGAACTTATAAATATCTCTAAATCTATACAGATTGTTGGTAAAAGGTAACTACTGACTAAAATCACCATCCTATCTAACGAATTGTATTAGATTTCATGAAGTGGTTGCGACACTGAATTAAATTTATTTAATGCAACAATGTGATGAAAATTATATACAAATTTTCTTGTGTTTATTTTATGTTTACTTGAAAAAAAAGGGATGAGTTATAGAAAAAACTTCCGTAAAAGATTTCAAAATTCAAAAGACCATTTGTTTAGGATTTGTCGTTAATCCTAAGGTTTGTTCAGGAGAATTTTCGTATATATTCTATCGTTTCACTAAAACAAAGAAGAAAAAGAAGAAGAATGAGTGAAGACCAGGAAAAGCAATAAATCACTTTAACCAAATATAACTTTTTAGGCAAAAGATCTTTGAATTGATACGACTAACTTACACTAAAAGTGTCTTTGGAAAATCACACAAAAAAAAAGGAAAAAAACTGAAAAAGTCAAAAACAAAAAAATAAAAGAAAAAGAAAAACAAAAAAGAAATAATGAAAAAAAAAGTTTAGTTCTCGATCAACTTTTCGTCACCTAATCCTGAATAATAAATGATAAGAGTTTTCTAAAGGTCTCTTGGGTGGAGAATAATATAAGTTCCACATCCCCTCCTGCCCTTCCATCAATCGCTGATTTTCCCACTTATACTCATGTATGTCTTTCTCTCTCTATCTGTATTTATTTGTCGTATATTCTATTTCACTCTTTCTCACTTAAAATTTTATTAAAACAAATGAACATAGAGAATATTTTCATTCTATTTTGCTGTACTGTTCTGTTCTGTTAAATAAGTATCCCAAAGTTAATTAACATACAAAGAGAAAAGAAAATTACATAAGAAGAATAAAAATGAAGAAGAAGAAAACTAACTCTCTCGAAAGAATATTTTAATTAAACTTTTATGAAAAAAAAGAAAGAAAAGGAAAAAAGTAAAGTATAGAATGTTGAATTGTGTAACTTAATTCGTCTATTATTATAAGCGGTTCTTCTTGTTGTTGTAGTTGTTAATGTTATTTTTTTTAACAACTCATTCACAATGTATTTTGTTCACCAAAACTACACTTTAATTTTTGGATATTTTATTATTTGTACAAATTAACTTTGGTTGAATTTTAAAATTTGTTGTTTTTTTTCTTAATTCTACAAATTCCAATTACCAGTTTTAAGGTCTAATCGTTTTAAATTGCCCGTTTTTATCATGCTGTTGTAATTAAAAATTGATTCTATTCTCAACTAAATTTAAAAATAACCGAGGAGTTTTTTTATTCTTGTATCAATGGACAAATTCAATTGAATTTCATGAAGTAATTTGTTGTGGCCGATCCTAAGGCCAACTAATTAAATAATAATTTGTTCAATTTGTTCATTTGACGCGCATGCATTTAAAAATTAAAGCATAATTAAATGTGTCGAAAAAAGAATTGGTTTTTCAAAATATTTTTCATTTAATTGTTTAAAAATTGGGGAAAAAATCAACAAAATGTGTACAATTGAAGGAAGAAGTTAACTGATAATATATTCAGATTCTAACGTCAACATCAGAGTCGTAGAGTGTGAAGGGAATTATTACCAAAAATCGATCGTTGTATATTAATTATGATTTCATTGATTTCAGTTTGATTCAATGTGATTCGTAAATAATTTAAACGTGTAGCTAAAATCCTTTTGATCCGAGTAAAATATAAATATGTAATCGCATGCATTGCTAAAGGCATATAAATTAACTGTAATAAGATCTTATAGAATTGATGAAGTAAAATTGTGTACATTTCTACATGACGGTCTGACATTTGATCTCAAATTTTTTTTTATTCTAACATGCAAGAATAAATCTTTTTTTCTCTGATATACTTCTCATGCCTAACTAAGTAAGTATTTTCAAGTTTATTATTGTTATTATTATTATTGTAAAACGGATGGATATAATCAACGTCTATACTTGAGTATAAAAATGTAAATGAAAATTAAAATGAAAATGAAAATGAAAAAAGAGAAAGAGATATGAAATGTATAAATGAATAGAATTAGATTAAGGTTATTACTGCAAATGTATTTACTTTGAATTGCGTATTACGTAAAAATATTTAAGTGTAACGAATCAAAATTAAGAATTGGATACGTTGAGGTTTATGAACTTCTCACAGTTCATTATTTCATAAGGGGTTACTCAATTTACTTGGGAATACTTCCAATACTGTTATATTGTGAAGTGCCGGTTTCACAATAATTTTACGTTTACTAGAACCGCAGAAGAAAGAATATACTTAACAATAATAATTTAAGATCAACTTAGGGTGTTGCGGTCAAACTCGACCTGAGCCACTTGAGTTTATATAATTTATTTTGAAACGTCCTATAGTATAACTATAATGCATTTAGGTAAACAATTGCCATTGCAAACAATTTATTTAAACATAAAGTTTAACGCAATCCATAATGATTAGTATCATCCTCCTACTTTCCATACTTCCTTACTACCTCAACTTCACTTCACTTGATTCCATTCCATAAACCATTTGTCCCTTTCTTTGAAAAAAAAAACACAATCAAAATAGGGGTAGGTATTTTCCAATTAGTCTACTATTTTCCTTTCCATTTTATCAATTTTGTCCAGTTTAATTTTTGGAATGAGGAAAGTTGAAAGAATATCAGATTCTTATCTAAACTTAAGCCATAACCATGTTACCTTTTACAACATTTTTGTCAAAAAAAAAAAAAAGAAAAAGAAGAAAAGCTGAAAGGCTAACTTTTGTGTGTGTGTAGACTGAGGTAATTATAATGAAATTAAATAAATAATTTATAAGGATCTTCAAAAAAAGAAAAAAAAAAGTAGGAATGGCAAGAGGAAGAAATGAATTAAATTTAATGATTTCTTTTTTTTTAATCACACAAAATGTAAAGGAAAAAAACTCTCAATAATATAAATGGGACACCGTAAAAAAGGACGAATTTCTTTAACTGAATGTAAGAGTTTTGAATGACAAAAAAAAGAAGAAATTATAAATCAAAAGAAAGTAATGCGAAAAAAACTTTATTTTCTTCTTTATCTTAACGATTTTAAAAGCTTTATCGTGCTCATTTCCGTAGAATGTTTTTAATGTTTTGTGACTTCCTTCTGTATTTTCTTTCGAGTCATACAAAAAATATAAAAATGTAAAAAGTCCCGACTATCAGTCGATGCATTTTCGATTATAAAATTTTAGTGGAAAATTTCTTCGACATCGTCGCATGACTGAATAATTAAAAAAATATATATATTTCCGTAAATCGTGCAAACGAAAATCTCATTTTATTTCGTCTCCAGTTTTCACTCTACCCATAAATATGAACAATTATAGTTCTGTACGAATTTTATCAAGTTGGCATTATGTATAAATGGTGCAAGTGTCAGTCGTGTGCAATTCTCGTGCATATCAAATGAATTTATGGGCAAAAGTTTAAGAAAATTTTGAAATTTATAATTAGGGGAATTGCTTAATTTGCTAGTCTTATCAAATTTAGTTAGACTCCGCCTTTAAATTTTTTTGGCATTTGATTTGTCCGTAATTCTAATGAAATCTAAATATAAGTAAAGATCATCAAAGATTGGGACTCATGCTGAAATAAAATCTCCGCAATCATTTAATTACTCTTTACTATACGAACGAGAAATATATGCTATTGTGGTCAATACCCTGAAATTTTTTACCCTTTCTCCAACCACATAAATGTATTAGCAAAATCTTTGTAGGTCATCGTACAGATCATAAAAACTTAAAAATATTTATCATAAAATTCAACATAATTTATCGTTTAAATTTGAACTTTAAATTATTCAAAAAGGTTTACCGAATATATTTACTACAAATTTTGACCTGACAGACATTTAACCTCCAGTACCAGTATAGTTACACATTTTCAATTCAAAAAAATATCTATAAATACAATTCAATGGATAAATTTTCTATTTTTCAATTGATTTTATCAGCATGAATTTTACTGTTATTGTTGTGTGTGTATTAAGTTGGTCATAATGAAGAGAGGATGTACCTATCTAATATCTACAGACACACACACACACATGCATTCATATAGAAAAAATAAATAAATATATTGGACATATACATTTTGACCAAACATTTATTGTATAGAGAGCAGGGTTGGCAACCCACTGGGTAACCCAGTAAAACCCAATGGGTTTTTTTGGAGAAAACCCACCTTGAAAAACCCATATGGGCTTTTCCTAATTTTTCCTGTTTTAATTTAATTTATTCAGAATAAACGCCAATTTTTAACATTATTTCATTGTTTATTAGTAAAAATCCAAGTGCAAATATAACGAAAAATGTCAGAAAAATATAATTAAGTATTGTAAAATAACTAAAAAAATAAAACACAACAAAATAAAAATTATTAAATAAATAGAATTCATAGTGCAAACTTAAAATAATTTATTGGTCACCAATCTTGAGACTCAGACAGTGACATCGCTTTTAAACATAGACACTGGAAAATATTCAGGATCTTGAATTTTAAAAGCCAAGCAGTAAAGTAGAAAATCTGAGTGTTTTTCAGACAGCCAAATTTCAGCACTAAAAATGCACTAACAAAAAATCTTTCTTTCTTTGTCTTTATGTGTTAAGAGATAGAATATCTTGCCGCACTTTTGTTATATATCGCTTTAGTGTCAAAGAAAGAGAAAGTATGCGAGTCTAAAAAACGGTTAATAACTGTATGTCTGCGCGAAAAGTTGGGAGATATATATTTTTTTCAGTTTATTTTAACGAATATATAATAAAAGAGAATTGATAAAGCAAGTTAAAAAAATTATGCATCTAGCGTGTTCGCTCGTTTATTTTTTGCTTAATTGTTTTAGATATAATGTAATGAAGAGATTATATCTAAATTTTCTATAAAAACCCAGAAAAACCCGCTGAAAAACCCAGTAAAACCCAATTAAAACCGCGGGTTGGGTTTTTCTAAAAAAACCCGGGTTTTTGCCAACCCTGATAGAGAGAGAGAAAAATTGTTTATTTTTTTTGTTACATGCAGAGAGTTTAATAACATTTTGACTAGCAATTTTCAATGAACCCCTCCGAAATGAATAGAAAAAAACGACAGGCAAGTATGGCTGTATGCTTCGTCGAAATTTATGCGATAGTATTGTCATTTAATATAATAAAAAAAAATTATATGGGGGTGCTCCACCACGTGTTCCGATCCCCCCTAAAATCAATATGGTTCTATGATGGACCAATAAAATACTAATCCCAAAATTTCATTGCAATCCGTTCACATGTTCTTAAAAAACTGTATTTTCCAAAAAATTTGTATGGGAGGTGCTCCACCCCGTCCCCCGATCCCCCCTAAAATTAATATGGATCTATGATGGAACAATAAAATACTAATACCAAAATTTCATTGCAATCCGTTCACATGTACTTAAAAAACTGTATTTTCCAAAAAATTTGTATGGGGGGTGCTCCACCCCGTCCCCCGATCCCCCCTAAAATTAATTTGGTTCTATGATGGAACAATAAAATACTAATCCCAAAATTTCATTGCAATCCATTCACATGTTCTTAAAAAACTGTATTTTCCAAAAAATGTGTATGGGGGTGCTCCACACCGTGCCCCGATCCCCCCTAAAATCAATATGGTTCTATGATGGACCAAAAAAATACTAATCCCAAAATTTCATTGCAATCCGTTCACATGTTCTTAAAAAACTGTATTTTCTTAAAAATTTGTATGGGGGCTGCTCCACCCCATCCCCCGATCCCCCCTAAAATCAATATGGTTCTATGATGGAACAATAAAATACTAATCCCAAAATTTCATTGCAATCCGTTCACATGTTCTTAAAAAACTGTATTTTCTAAAAAGTTTGTATGAGGGGTGCTCCACCCCGAAGCCCGATCCCCCCTAAAATCAATATAGTTCTATGATGGACCAATAAAATACTAATCCCAAAATTTCATTCCAATCAGTTGTTGCAATCCTCGGGAAACTGATTTTTTCCAAAACAATTGTATGGGGGGTGCTCCACCCCGTGCCCCGATCCCCCTAAAATCAATATGGTTCTATGATGGACCAATAAAATACTAATCCCAAAATTTTATTGCAATCAGTTGTTGCAATCCTCGGGAATCTGATTTTTTCCAAAACAATTATATGGGGGGTGCTCCACCCCGTGCCCCGATCCCCCCTAAAATCTATATGGTTCTATGATGGACCAATAAAATACTAATCCCAAAATTTCATTCCAATCAGTTGTTGCAATCCTCGGGAAACTGATTTTTTCCAAAACAATTGTATGGGGGGTGCTCCACCCCGTGCCCCGATCCCCCCAAAAATCAATACGGTTCTATGATGGACCAATAAAATACTAATCCCAAAATTTCATTCCAATCAGTTGTTGCAATCCTCGAAAAACTGATTTTTTCCAAAACATTTGTATGGGGGGTGGTCCACTGCGTACCCCAATCACACCCCAAATCAATAGGGTTCTATTGGGGACCAAATCAATAATAATTCCAAAATTTTATTGAAATCCCTTCACGCGTTTTTGAGTTATCGTGTTAACATACGGAGTCCGGCGGACGGAGTCCGGCGGACGGAGTCCGGACTGACAGGATTTTTTTGACCCCTTTTTTGGGGATAAAAGTTGCAATAACCACCAATTTGACCTTTTGTTAGTAAAAATAAGTTGCCCTAGGGTCATTCTATGTGAGAAAAAATTTTTTTTGGAAATTTTCTTTTAATTGTGTCTTTTAAAAATAAAAAAAGTTGAATTTGAAAATTTTCCATTACTAGGCTTAGTCGATTACGACGAAGCAATATCGGCAAAAAAATATAGATTTGATATCAAAATATGATAAAGTTTCTTCCTCTTTTCGTCCTTCTTCCTTCTCTTTTTTTTCGTTTTTTTTTGTGGCTGTTTTTTTTTTATTACTTTTAGAATTTTCTGTTTATGTGTATGTTTGTATGCGTAGGAATTATCTATTGTTATTTTTGTATAGGAAAAAACGAAAATCGAAAAAAAAACTGTAAACGCACCATAAACATCATCATGACCATCAGAAGTTTTTTTTTTATTGCCAACATAATCAAATTCAATCGTTCACTCTGTCCTTCCTGTTTTCTTCTCTGTCTCTCTTGATCCCTCACCACCCCCGTAAATATCTATTTTCTTTAAAGCAAAAAAAAGCAACAACAATATTTATTTATATTTAAGTACATTATTTCTTCTTCCTTATCATGCAATAAATTTATATTCTCTCAATCTTATTCTTAATCCAAAGGAAAAAAAGAAACAGAAAATAGAATGTTTTGACCCTCGGAAAAAAGAAAATATAATAAAAATATGGGCGTGTGTTAATGTGTGTGTGTATGTGTATGACCACAACAGATGAAATAGTACCTTCTTAAAGCGTTAAAATATTTATCTAAAATACAACCCTGACATATGGAAATATTAAAACCCCTTTAACTCTCTCTAGCATTTTATGGGATAAAATTTCCATTGATGCCATGAAATATTTTTCAGTTGTAAATTCAAATGCTTAAGAGTTAGAGAGATGAAGAAAGAGGATCGTCTTAGTTTCGTTAAATGTATTGGAAGTTGTGGGGTTCCTTTTTTTTTAGGTACGCACAGACGCACAACCATCTCTAAGTGTACATAATTCCATACCGCTTTTGGCTTTTTTTTTTGTTCAAATGGTTGCTTGATGACGATAATATTTTATCACTGTTTGTTAAAGAAAAACGACAGGCAAGTATGGCTGTATGCTTCGTCGAAATTTATGCGATAGTATTGTCATTTAATATAATAAAAAAAAATTATATGGGGGTGCTCCACCACGTGTTCCGATCCCCCCTAAAATCAATATGGTTCTATGATGGACCAATAAAATACTAATCCCAAAATTTCATTGCAATCCTCGAGAATCTGATTTTTTCCAAAACAATTGTATGGGGGTGCTCCACCCCGTGATCCGATCCCCCCTAAAAACAATTTGGTTCTATAATGGACCAAAAAAATACTAATCCCAAAATTTCATTCCAATCAGTTGTTGCAATCCTCGGGAATCTGATTTTTTCCAAAACAATTGTATGGGGGGTGCTCCACCCCGTGCCTCGATCCCCCCTAAAATCAATATGGTTCTATGATGGACCAATAAAATACTAATCCCAAAATTTCATTGCAATCAGTTGTTGCAATCCTCGGGAATCTGATTTTTGCCAAAACAATTGTATGGGGGGTGCTCCACCCCGTGACCCGATCCCCCCTAAAATCAATATGGTTCTATGATGGACCAATAAAATACTAATCCCAAAATTTCATTCCAATCAGTTGTTGCAATCCTCGGGAAACTGATTTTTTCCAAAACAATTGTATGGGGGGTGCTCCACCCCGTGCCCCGATCCCCCCTAAAATCAATATGATTCTATGATGGACCAATAAAATACTAATCCCAAAATTTTATTGCAATCAGTTGTTGCAATCCTCGAAAAACTGATTTTTTCCAAAACATTTGTATGGGGGGTGCTCCACCCCGTGCCCCGATCACACCCCAAATCAATAGGGTTCTATTGGGGACCAAATCAATAATAATTCCAAAATTTTATTGAAATCCCTTCACGCGTTTTTGAGTTATCGTGTTAACATACGGAGTCCGGCGGACGGAGTCCGGACTGACAGGATTTTTTTGACCCCTTTTTTGGGGATAAAAGTTGCAATAACCACCAATTTGACCTTTTGTTAGTAAAAATAAGTTGCCCTAGGGTCATTCTATGTGAGAAAAAAATTTTTTTGGAAATTTTCTTTTAATTGTGTTTTTTAAAAATAAAAAAAGTTGAATTTGTAAATTTTCCATTACAAGGCTTAGTCGATTACGACGAAGCAAAAAACGATGATGATGCCTAAATGTTACCTAAAAATCGTAAAAAAATAGAAGCAACAGAGTTGAAATAAATTATTTGATCATCAAATCTAAATGACTCATTTGCCTTTCAACAATTAAGTAAGTGAAAGGGTCATAACTCTGAGCATATATTAACTTCCTCATCACATAATTGGTGATCCGTAAAATCTAGGAAAAAGTAGTGTTTTTAGTTACGAACTATCTGTGAATGGAGTGAACAGACTAATCTGATTTTCTATTATTATTTTTGAAGAGAACATTATTTGTAGGAGTGCAAGCTTACTCCTACCAATCCTGTTCTCTTAAATAAACATACCATCTTTTCTGTAATCTTTAACATTTTCGAATAAATTGGAATAAAATCTTTATCTAAAATCTTTCCTCTCTTCCTCGTTACCTGATCATATTTAATGCGTGTGCCCACTCATTTTTTACAACATTAAACAAAATTGTTGTTTGTAAAATTCCAATAAACAGAATATTATATTAATGGGAATCCTTAATTTTTATAAAAATAATATTTAGAGTTTTCCATTTAGGTTTAGGGAGGTTTTCATACTTAATACGGACCTTTTTTTTGCTCAGATTTTGATTTTATTTTTTTAGATATTAATATTTATAAACCTTTTGTGTGTGGCGGGTGCGTAGGAGGAGTTATGTCATGTGTACAGAGTTATTGAAAATATTACCATATTTTATTTTTATTTTAGTCATTGGGCTCCTGATATTTATCTATTTTTGGTTTCTGCATCCCAGAATCCCTTCGAACTCTTAGTTTTTGTTGGAATTAAAAAAAAATTAAGCTGGAATAAAGTGTCTGTACGACTAATATTTGGTTGGATACTAATTGGGATCTGACCAAAATCAATTCGAATTTTATTATTTTATTCCAGGAAAAAAAATTATTAGGAGAAAAAAAAAATCCTACTCCAACTCTCATTTTGTTTATTTCATTTTTTTTCTTGTTCCATGCATGATAAGGTAAATATTTTGATGTGTTTTTTTTTCATATATATTCTGTATATATGATTTTTGGTCATATCCAGTAGCTTCTTCAATATTTATTTATAAAAATGTTAGAAGGTTTGAGGATTGTGTGTTTGTGTGTGTGTTTTTTTTGGATAAAGCGAATAAAAAAAAGAGTCACCTTCAGTTTAAGAGGAGTGATGTGGTGCGAATATGGTTTGGGTATAGCATCAGGAGCAAGCTTAATGTTCACGAGAATGTAATGTGATATCGATTAGACGAAAAGGAAAAAATATAAGATAAAAAAAATATCGAATACATATTTTGACTTGAATTTGATTTTTATTTTTATTTTGCTCTCTCCCTCTCTCTCTCTCTCTCTTTCTCTTTCTCTTTTACCATGGTCGTCATCCTATTTTATTTCTTCTTGTTTGTTGTTGTTATTTAATGTGATGTAGGTAGATGAGGATAGATGTTTGTTATTTTTTTGTATTTTTTTTTTCTTCAGAGAAAAAACTCGTTTTTTTTTTTGGTGAAAATCAAATAAAATTAATTGTGAATCGTGAATATCAGAATTGTATACTTGCCTTGTTTTTTTTTGTGAAGTTGTCGATTAAAAACAACAACAATAATTCTTATCTTCTTAATGTAACGTATTTGTTGTTGCTTCTTCGGTTCCAAATTTATTCAACCCTTCGCAAAAAAAAAAACGCTTTTTTGTCCATCGATACACGTTTTGACTCACAATCCTTAGTTTTTGGTAAAGGTTTTAACTTAATTCATACAATTCAAAATTTTTGAATTAAGTTTTATAAGTTTTATTTTTTATTTTGTTGAAAAGGCACTTCGGTTCAACAACATTCTGTTTTTCCTCATAATAACAATTGTTGGTTTAAGAATTTTCCTTAAACAAGGGATTTTTATTTAAATTTTTACAATATTTATTCTCTCTTGAGAGTGTTTATTATTTACTTAACTTTACTTTAGAGATTACATTTTTTTCCTTCTCTTAACTTCCTAAAAAACAAAAAAAAACATAACAGAGAAAAAAATAAATACATAATACAACTTTTAAGAATTTCTCTTCAAATAACGACAATAAGAAGAAGAAGAAGAAGAAGAAAAAATTGAATGTTTTTGAACTGTCACGGGCAAAGAAAAACACGTTTGGATTAAAGCTGTCATGTTTTAAGGAGTAAGGAAAAAACAGCAGCAACAACAACTATAAATGAAGAAGTTAAAATTCCTTTAGAAAAAATTCCTCCAACTAATAGTTTTGTTTAATTTAACTGTCAACTCTTTTCATTTCATTGTGTTTGACAAGTACATTAACCCCTTTAAGTGTCAACAATATTATTTTTCTATTTTTAAGTAAAAACAATCACAGTCATTCATTTCATTTTCTTTTGACTTTTGGTGTTTTTTTTTAAGTTAAAAAGGGCACCGCTTGCACTTTATGACCACTTTCTGTTTACTTCTTCTCCATTCATTTTTCCATTCAAAGGCAATTTTCAAACCTAAAAAAAAATCATACAATTAATACACAAATTAAACTTCAATTGATTTTTCTTTCTCTTCCATCCTCTTTCTTCTCCACTAATTTTTCCCGAGTTTCAATTTCAATGTTTTTACCCCGGTTTTTATAATAACTTTTTTTTCTACTTAAACAACGCTTTGTTATTATTTTTTTCTCTCTGTCGATAATTTGCTGTTTTAATAAACGTTCATGGCTCGATTACAAGAGTGAAACTTATAATTGATACAAAAAAAAAACAAATAAACAATAAACAACAACAACAACAAAGAAAAATCTCATAAATTTCAACAAGAAATATTTTTTGTTGCTGACAACAAAAAAAAAAAAAGAAGCCGAACCAAACCAAATGAAATAAATAAAATGGAACAAAAAATAAAAACCCTCAAATCATTTGAAATGAAATAAAAACAAAAAAAAATGAACCGAATTGTATCAAGTTACACGATTTTTTTTGGAGGCGACAAAAAAAAACATTAATTTTTTTTTTGTCATCATAAAACATTTTTTTATGAGTAATTTTCATCTACATATTTTTTTTCCTCCGGTTCTTCCTGAAGTTGCCGCACTTTATATACAGGCAGAAATATATACATTTACACATGCTCACGGCACACTCACACACACACCATAAACCACTCGATTATTGGGTTTGATTTTTTATTTAGAAAAAAAAAGCCACATTGTGTCTTGTATGAGAGTGGTAGAAAAAAATAGTCTGTGAGGGGGTAGAGAGGGAAAGTAAAAAAAAAAAACAAATCAGATAAACAGAATATTTTGTGTGTGATAAGAATCCGGGAAAAATAAGTCAAAATGAACGCGTGAAAATATAAAATATATTCAAATTTCCAATTTTGGCTGCGAAAAATACCGTGGGGGCGAAGAATTGAGTAAGGGAGAAACAAAAAAAAACAATCAAAAGTAGAATTGGATAAAACTTGGAGAACTTTTCTACTCCTAGGAATCTATAATTAAATCTAGAAAACTCCTCCTAACAATGATTCAGATTTTTGTTTATTGAAGTGTGAACCGCATATATTCAGGCAGTTCAGTTCACACCAAAAAAACTGACAGAGACAAATCCCAGTTTCCTGTATAATGAAATCGATTTATATTTTTTTTTCTTTCACTATGTCCTCCCCCACTCTCAATCCCTCTCTTTCGCTCTCTTTGCTCCAGGATTTTTATAAATAAAACTTTTGATTGCATTTTAATGTATTTTTGATATTCAAATGTTGGTGAATGTGTGGATATATGTATGTGTGGGTGTAGGAATAATGTAAGAATATCGATGGAGATATCGATACACAGATATACACTTGATTTTAATATTCAAACATTTTGATTTTGAATTTTATTTATTTTTATTTCGTTTTTCATATTTTTTTTTCTTTTTCCCCCAATCACTTTTTATAAATTGATTTAATTTATGATTTTACTAAGTAATTTGCAGAATAAATGTTTCATTTCAAATTAAATTCAATTAAATAAAAAATTCACATTTGGTAATTATTATTTCTGTTTGGCAGATTTGACAGTGGGAAGAGTGTTTGTGTGTGTGACCCCATTAAAGAGGTCAACATGTCAAATTATATAGAAATAATCAATTAGATTTCCTATTTGAGAAAAATACATTTTGTACTGAGTTCAAAGGGGGATTTTTTTTTTGGTTTAATCTCAGCTGTGTCACTCTAATTAAATATTGTCAATCTCGGAATTCCATAGAAAATCAGGGAATTGTTGAGAGTTAAATGATTATGATGATGATGATGATGTTGGTGATAGTGACGATGATTAAACTGAAAATTATACTATAATCAATTCATTTTTATTGTCATGAATTAATTTATTTATCTTTTCTTCTTCGTCTTCATCCAATTTAAATTATTATTCTTTTGCCTTTGTGATTTCTGCTTTAAACCGAAAACAACATTAGTCAACTTTTTTTTTCTTAATGATGGGAATTAAATTCCACTTAAAATAACAAATAATTTTCCTATTTAGTTAATTCTGCACGTGATCAGTTTAAAAACACCTATAATAATATTATTTAATTCAAAACTGATAAGCCCCCGATAATAATTCTATGTTTAATTATGTTAATTTTTAACAAATAAATCACATTTTACAAATCAAATAATTTACATTAAAATATAAATGTTGGAAAATTATCATTACGTATTTGTTGTCAATTTTACAATTCCCTACTTATTCTTCTTATTCTAGATTTTATCTCTAAAATATAGTTATTCAGAAAATTAACATAAAATCTATTTTGAATTTATATTATTTGGAATATTTTAAATTCTTAAATTTCTATCATAAATTAAATATTCTTTACTTTTATTTGTGGCATTTGATAAAAAAAAAATGAATTTCTCTACAATAAGGATTAAGCAAGTAAAAATGAATGTTGAATTATTTCTAGAATCTTTAAATTTGACAGAGAGCCCATCAGAATTATACAGTAAAATCGGAGTTAGTTATTTTTGTTCGTGTGTGTAACCCACTAGTCACTACTATTCCCCATAGATTGAACGTTTCACAAGATTTATACAGATTCCCCATATGATTTTTCAGGATTGTGTAGTTGTGGCTACGTTCACAAAGAATAAAGTTAAATAATTTCAATCTTTGTTTTAACTTTACTTCAATTTGTGTACTTTCTTAAACCCTAGAAACTATTTCTATTTCTGAAATATAATTTTTTTTTTATATATAAAAAGTTAAACAATGGAAAATTAATTATAAATGACTGTTATTTGGCCACACATTTTCATATGATTGAATTTTAAATAGAAAACACAAAATGTAATTGGAATAATGCATTCATTTAACATAAATTTATAACACAAGAAGTAAAACATGATAATTTCTAAACTATATTAAGGCTGAATTCGAATGGTTCACCACTTTCTTCATCATCGAATATTTTGGGTAGATTGAGTGATGTTTGTTTTGCTTTCGGCAACAGTCTTAAATTTAAATAAGAAAACTTGAATTTAGAATTTTTAGTTAATTAATGCAGATTTTCCAGATCTTGTGTTAGTGTGTTTGTGTGTGTATGAAAAATAAAAACGAATGTCAGAATATATTTTATGGGAAGTGAAATAAAGTAAAAAAAACAACAACAACCACAGTCAACAGCCAACAGTAAGAAATTAAGATTCTCTTATATTGTTTGTCATGCAACACGCAACATTTTTATTTTTGTTTATGAATTGTATGTGTGTGTGTGTGTATAAGTAAAAAGTCACAAAACACCAAAACAGAAGAAAGAAAACGGGGAAAAATTCAAGAGACATATCAGAAATATAAGAAAATATGACTTAAAAAATTATTTATTATGACAGATAGATTTAGCTTATCCATCAAAAATTATTTTATCTTTTAAACGGATTGCGGTAGGGGTAGGGCATAAACCTTCAGGTGTTTTTTTTTTCGAATGTTCTCTTAAACTTTATGTTTCAAATGATAAGATAATGAAAAGTTTTTTGTTTGTCTTAGGTGATAAATTGATTTCAATATTTTTGAAAATTTTAAAAAAAATAGAAATTAATTATGGGTACACTTTAATTAGTTTAATTTGATTTGTTATTAGCATTGAGTCAACTTCTGAGGCTTTTTAAGGCACGGAAAGTTTGATTGTGTGAGGTAAGATTAAAATTTTCATTTGGATTTTGTACAATCTTGAATTGATTTTTTTTATGCCTGTTTACGTGTGTGACTTTGTGACGTCAATTTGGCCACTGACTTCATTTCTAACACAAAGCTTACTCAAAGATTTATCCAACCATATCACTTAGTAGATAATCGTTCGCCTAACAGAAGCTTCCATTAACTTCATAAATTTGTAAATTATCCTTTTTATATTTTCTCAAAAGTAAATTTTAAAAGATCTCAATTATTTTCTCTTTTTAGAGACGGGGAGGAAAAAATGTCTTTTGTATAATAGAAATAAAATATCCTTAATTTTAGAAAAGCAATTTCATATTTTTTCATCTTTTTATTATGAACTTAAGTGCTTTCGTCCTTAAAATGTCCTCTTTAAAAAAAATGTATGTCAATGTCACAAATTATATTTGTTCACTAAAACTAAAATCAAGTCGAAAAGTTAAGGATAAAAGTTTCAAACTCAAAATAATGTTCAAAATAAAGACTTAATTAATTATGACATTTAAAATTATTTTTCCTTTTACGTTAATTTATTGCGTTAACTCTATTGCCAGCCTTTAGACAGAATTTGTTTTGTTTTTTTGAGTAATGACAAATCATTTGGACAAAACATAAAAGAAGATTCATCGCTTGGAAAGGGTAGGACTTAACCAAAATGAAAGTTTAAAGAAATGAACTTCATGAACATTTAAAAGACGAGAAACTGTTTAGTTTTTCTTATTATTGAGTTTTTTTTTAAATTAAATGATGCAAGACCTTCTTGCAACATTCTTTTCCCTTAAATAAATACAAACAGAAGATTTCTTGTGGTATATTGGGATAAATGTGTAAAAGTGTTTCATTCAGTCAAACTTTGATGAATAACTTTTTTGTTTTTTTTTCGTACTTAATTAGTTAAACCCAGGAAAAAACTTTTCTGAACTTTGACCCAGTCCATATCAAAGTCATATTACTTTCTTTTCTCTTAACTTTCTTTTTTTTTTCCTTTCCGCAAACCTCAAAAATTTCTTAATTAGATTTTTTTTTCGTTCTGCGGTTTTGTGCTTTTGGATTTTTGTTGTTTTTTTTTTCTAATTTTGGAAAAATAATTTTTATTGTATTTTTGAAAGAGAAAATTTATTTTCATTTTTGTTTCTATGCCAATAAATTCAATTTTTGGTTTAAACAAAATAATCGAAATTATGAAATATTTTTTTTGAAATAGAAAAAGTATGGTACTCACGTTTCACTGGCTCGTATAATTGCTGTCTCTTTTTAACCAATCTAATTATTTCACAATTAGCAAGAATTTTATAATTATTCTGACATTCGTCTGTAAGAAATCAAAGAGGAAAAAATATTCTCAAAAGCGCAAATTAAACATAACAAATCAGCTTTAATTTGAAAAAGGTTTCTTTAATTTTTTATAATAAATAAAATAAATTGTGTGGCCATCCTCTGTTTGGAACTGTATTTATTTAATTGAAAAGCTAAGCATTTTTTTATATTAAATTTAATGTTCTTCTCTAATCAAGTGTTCTTCTTTTGAATTTTTTTTTACCAAATTCAATTCAATCAAATATTCAAGACCATACAATCGTTTAATTTTAATGACGATAAATAACATTTATTTCTTTTATTTTTTAATGGATTAAACTCAGTGCTGGAAGTTCGACAAGTTCAATCCAGGAATTATTTTCGATCGGTCCATGGAAGATTTTTAGTTTTTAAGTACTAGATTGGGACTCTCGCTTAGTATGCTGTGGAATCGTACCCTACTCTGATAAAAATGTTTATTACAGTCAAGAGACGAAAAAGAGGATAAAAAAATCAATTCACTCGTTTAAAACCAAATCGTTTGTTTTTTTCATTTGAAGTTTTCACATTTTTTTCTTTTCTCGGTTTTTTTTATAGTTTTTCATTCGTCGTCACATCATTTTTATTGTGATTTAAACATTTACTCGACTGTAAAAAAAATTATAACTCTTGAACAATTGAACTGACGCCTTTACGTTTAATTCTTAAAGTGAAAAAACAGAAGAAGAAGAATATTGAAATAAAATCTTGACATTTGTTTGTCGTCTTCAAAGAGTTTAAAAAATACCTGAATCACAGAAGAAAATGTATCCTTTTTTTTTTCACTCACTAACATTCGCTTACATTACACACACACATAGGTACACATTTATTTTCTTTTAAAAAGAAAATATACAAAAGAATTTAAAGTATCCGTCTTTAGTTATTCATGTAAGAATAAAGAGGACGATAAAAAAAAATAAACATGAAAGAGTAAAGGGGTTAGAAAGAGAAAGAGAGAGAGAAAAAGAAATTTGGTAAATATCTTAGTTAAAAAAAAAGGAAAATCGGGAACCATGAAAGAAAATTCATTTCTCAGTTTTCACAATACCTTTTATATTTATACCAACAACAATAAATCTTTTAGCAATACTTTTTTTACTTTTTTAAAGAAAAGAAAAGAACGAAAATCGAATATATTTAAGACAGAAATGTGTAGTCCAAAAGAAGAAAAGAAAACAAATGAACATACATTTACTTCGGTAGATATCTTTTTGTTTTTGGTTATCTTCTGGTGTAAGAAAGAAATGAATGTTTTCTTCTTCTTTTTTCTTTTCGAAACAAGAAACGATAATTTTTTACTTAAATAAATTTTTTTCGACGAAGAAATCAAATCAAATTAAAATGTTAATTGTTTTATCTTCTAATGAAAAGCTGGAGAAAGAGTAAATAGAATGGAAGACATCATCTCAACGGATACGATATTTGACACTTTTTTTTTTCTTTAACTTTATTCGTTTTTTTTTATTTGTTATTGTATACAGAAGACATTTGTTATTTGTAGGAAAGAACCTCCCTTCATCATTCGTCATATTCTCATTCTAAAAATCTCTCCCCCAACTCCACCATAAAATTTAATAATAATTCAATAAATACAATAATAATTCATACTAAAAATTATAAATGTCAGAATATAAATTTTTGGAAGACAACATTTTTTGAATTCTGTTTTAACTTGATTAAAAATTAATAAATTCTAGAAATTCAATTATTTTGTTCTTGTGTTTTTGTTTTTAATTTAAAAAAGAAGAAGACAAAAGAATCTTCAACTGAACACAAAAAATAGAAAATGTTTCTGTTCATGATTTTTCTGTGTTTGTTATTTCGATTTAATATTCAAAATTCGAAATACAAAATTTCTTGAATTATTGTCATTATTGAGTGTAGGTTGTTAAATGGAAAATACTTAGTGGATCTGTCACGATCATTCTGGATTTAATATTTTTGTGGTTCTCTTGTAATTTTCCAACCTTTGTCTTTCTCAATCTTTCTTCTTTAATAATTTCAATAATTTTCATTAATAATTTCAATTAACCTCAATTATAATTTTAACACGTGCCCCTTTTACTCCACTCCCTCACACTTTTAATGAAATCTCTACTTAAAGTTTTCAAAGTATCCCTTTGATGAAGATAAATAAAAATCGTGTTATTTACTTTTCTTAAAAGAAATTCAAAGAAGGAATTTTCTATAAACAAGAAAAAAGAGCAGATAAATCAAATGTTATTAAATTTATAAAAGTTTCTCAAATGAAATTATTGATTAAATTTTCTTTCTACAGAAATTTTCTTTTCCCAATTATTTTGAAATAGAATATTCAATGATACGTGGAAAATTTTAATGAGAAAGGAATTCTGTCGCACTTTCGTAAATTATTTTATGAATACGCAAAAGGCTTCAGTCTCAACCACAATGTACAATCATGTCAGAATTCATTGATGGATTTTTGGTGAATACAATTCAAATTAGACATCAGAAGACTTGCAAACATTAATTAACTTTTGATAGTTTCGTATTTGTTTTTTAATTACAAATTTTTTCAAAAAAAAAAATCAAAAAATTAAACAAAAATTATTAATTTGTTTACTGAATTCCAAAAAATTGTCTCTTCTATACATTAGATTCTCTTCTAGTTTCATTTGTTTTTTTTAATTATTTACTTAAGGCACGTTTAAAAATATTGTGAAACTAACTGAATTTGAATAATTTAACAAAAAAACTAATTATTAAAAATATTTCTCAGAATTTTATTTACTAAATAATTTCTCTTTTTCTTTTTAATTTACAGATTCATCAGAATAATATAATTTTAAAAGGACGAAAGTGATCTTAATAAAAATAAAATTTAACGAAAAACTTCTTCTGAGAAACAAGGAAAACAGAAATCGTAAGTACAAATTAAATGTAATAGAAAGAAAATTTTATTGATTTTAAATTGGCAAATCAAAAGAGGAAAGAAATAAAAAAAAAATTCCCAGAAGAAAATATGTACCGACCCTTCTCCACTTCTTTAGTTTTTATTCTCAACTGAGAGGGATGAAGAAAGAAATAGGAATGAATGAAATGAAAAAAAGGAAACTTGAATTTCTCTCAACTTATTTCTGTATAATTTTGTACGTGACTTGATTTTATGAAAAATAAAGAATATATTTAAAGAAGCCAAAGAAAATGGAGAGAAAGAGAGTGGGAATGTATAAGATTCCTTCACCTGGCAAAAAAAAAAGAAAATGCAGTTTGACTGTTTTTTGTTGCTTTGTTTTTGCGTTTTTTGTGTTTCTGGTTTTCATCCCTTATTATTATTTTTTTGTTCAGTAGTGTTGTTGTTTTTGGGTTTGATGGGTTTTATGGATATGCGAGAAAGCATCCGCAACACTTGATGTTTTTTTTTTTGTTGTTTTCACTTTTGTGTCCCCTACAGAGAGAGTAGCAAAAATTCAGTTTTATAAAAATTATTTAAATTTTCCCTTTAGACATCAACAACAATCCTGCATATTTTTCTGTTTTATTTTCTTCAATTTTTTTTCCTTTTCTGTTGTTGTTGTTTATTATTAACTTTTATATTTTCTTTTGTCTTCTTCTTCATTTTATTACGTCAACTGACGTAAATAAAATATGAAGAAAAAGAAGAGAAAGAGAGGAATGTTAAAAAACATAACGATGATTTATTTACTTTTTTTCAGCGATTGAAGAAAAAGGGAGAATTTTAAATAGATAAAAAGATGGTAGAAAGTAAAGGAAAAAGGGACAAACAATTTAAATTGATAGACTTTGTATTATTTTTTTTTGTTGCCTCTTTGGACGAATTTTTAAAGATTTATATTTTTAGCAAAACAAAACAAAAAAAAAGTAAAAAAGTGTGCTTCCCCTAAGTGTCTTTATTTTTCTTAAATTTTGATAAACTTCCATTTACTCTTTCTTCACTTTTGTCCTCAGTGAATATTATTCATAATTGTGAAATAATTTAAATACATCAGTTTCTCAGAATTAATTTTATGACAACTAAATTTTTTTTTGTAATTTTACTGCTAAGAACTAATATTTGTTAATTCGTTCAAATTCACAAAAATAATGTCATAATTGAGAACAAAAAAAAAAACTAAATCCAAAATTTATAAATCTGCTGACACGTTGTCTTATTTTTTTTTTTGTAATACAAAACTATAAAATAATTTTATCTAATTGGCAATAGTTTTCAATTGTAATTTTAGAACATCAAATATTCATTTGTATGCTCTTGTATATAAAATAAAGTAATTACAATATTTATTTACGAAATAAAAAATTGCAAACAAAATGAATCAATTAAAAAATGTTTTTCACAAGAAAAAAAGTATTCAAAACGCGATTGCTAATCAAATTAGCCTTCAATTTAAATAATATTGAGAAGATAAGACCAGTAAAATAATCTAACTTTATTTGGCTTCCATATTTTCTTAAATTGATAAAAAATTTGAGGCAATTGTATTTTGTTCGAATTAATTTTATATCGAATGGTCATGAGACAGAATTTCTGTTAACACAAATTATTTTATCTATTTAAAAATGGAATAATTAAATACGAGTTTCATTAAATCGAATAGACTTTACATTGAATTTCATTAGATCGAATATCAATATCTTCGACCATTCATATTGGTTCACATTGAATAACAACAACAATAAAAAACTTCTTTCATATTTTTATTTATTAAATTGAATTCAATTGGAATACAAATATTATTCTATTTAACTTTTCAAAATATGAATCCTCTATTTTGACATCAAAGAAACAACAAAAGAATAATCACGCAAAAAAATACCATCTCAGGGGGAGCCTATTGTCAAATTCTATACTCGACTATTTTTCATTCCGTATAGAAAAAAAACAGTATTGTCGTTATGAAACCCCCCGTCATTTTCGACAGTAAAATCCGTAGTTTGACTTTTGACATGTGACTTCTTGATTTACAATACAAAAAAAACATAGATGTTATTTCTCTCACACTTTTTCCCCGGACACATAAAACTAAAAAACAATATCAAAATCGAAACGACAAGAGACTTTTAGACTTTTTTTTGTTGAAGATGAGACAATATTGAGTTGTCAGTTATTTTTTATTATGAAGTTTTCAAAACTTAATAAAATTTATATATAAAAGTATGGACGATGAAGAAGAAGAATAAATAAGAAGAGATAATGACGATAAAGAAAAAATACATCATTAGATGAATTGCATTTAATTAAATTAAAGAAGAGATAAATTTCTTAACTGGAACAAGAAAAGAATCTTATAATTATTATCTAAAAAGTTGTCTCTTCGTATTTCAATTATTTTTTTTCTACAACAAAAATAAATTCAAGAAAGAAGTTGATTCATTAAAATACGATTTGGTTGAATAGAATGAGAACACAATTATGGTAATTGGGTGAATATGGGTTAAGTATGGGGTTTTTTGGAAAAGGGTATATTATGTTAGTTGGAAGGTTATTTAAGGAAGAATTTAATAAGAGGCTATAAAATAATAATTCATATTATTCCATAGACTGTTGTTGTTTCACAAAATTTTAAATCAATTTAAATAAAAGAAATGTAAGAAATATTAGAAGGGAAAATGAACGCCAACTTGTCGCCAATTTTTTGGTCGTCACAAAACAAATTATTTGTAATTAAATATTTTAAATAATTTATGATTCAAGTAATTTTATCGTCCTTCTCTATAAAAGGGAAAATTATCTTCATTTCACTTTTTTTTTGTTTCAACGTAGATGGAACCTAAATATGACGTTGATAATAAATTATGTAAGTGAGTTGAAAAAAATTACATTATTCGTCGAATCAAATAAATCCATTAAACAAAAATTAAATGAACTTTTTTTTTTGATTTACTTAATAATCATCATTCGGGTTGACTGCATTTCATTAAAAGTTCATTGTGTCAAATATTCTGTTTTTTTTATAAATAAAGTTTTAAATTTGATGGAATTTTCAGTTGAAGAGATTTTTTTTTGGGGAAAAATCTTCCTTTTTTTTTGTTATTAAAATTTGAAAATCTTTCTTTGCATTTTTTTTTCAGCTTTAAAATAATTGGTACAACTTTTGTAATGAGAGTTTGTTGAACCATCATCCCCCGTCCTGCGGTTTCAATTACATTCATTAAATTTTGTTACGTGTTTTTGTGAGTTAGACATTTTTCCATTTTCATTTTTCATTGAAATTTGTTTGAAATTATTAAAAAAAAATATGAAAATGAAAGAATTAAAATAATAAAAATTACAACAACAACTGGTAATTGTCTTTTGTAATTATGTCGGTACTCTTTTCATGCGTAAAAAAACATTAAACGAGAAAAAAAACGCGAATGCAATAAAATTCCCATCAAACAATACGTCAATTTCTCTTTCTCTTTATTTGTTATTTTATTGTTGTTGCCCCGTCCAACTGTGGATATAAATACCGCGAAGGCTTATTATACCACGTTTTACATGCGACGACTTTTGATGAGTTGACAGATAAACAGACAGACAGATATATTGTTGTAACAATTTTGTTTTTTTTTTTTATATTTTTGACTGAAAGTGATTGCATCGTGGATTTTGGTTTGATTTTTTTTTTAATGTTTGATTTGTAAAGACTGAATAGTTGAGTGAAAGTCGTTAATTTTTCATTTGTTTGTTGATTTTTTTTTACTTTTGAGAAAATATAATTGCTGAAGCTTTTTATTTCTGTCCGCTGAGTAACAAAAACAATTACTGATTTCAACAGTCATTATTCTCTTACGACAATATTAAAATCTGGCTAATTGGATCTCTTCTAATCGGACCATCAGACGTCTTATAATTTAGCAAACTAAGTAACATATTTTGCTAACGGCTTCATAGAAATTTATTAGTACCCAGACCACCAGCCGTATTATGCAGCAATATGTTTTTTTTTTGGTAATTGATGGGCCAATTCTACAGGGTTTTCATAGAGATCATGTCGGAATATTGAGAATGTTGTTCACATCTCTTCATCTGCTTGCCGTCAACGAACCTTTAGACCAAAGATTTTCATTAAAAGAAAATATACTATTACGCATTAAAAGAGATTTTCTTTTAAAATAGAACAAAAAAAAAACAAATAAAGAATCGAATGTGATAAATGTCCCGCAGACAACAAACAAGAATCAAGAATTAGCAAATTTTAATTAATTCCTTTTTTGCTCGTATTTTTTTTTCTTATTTAAATTGGTAATTTTTTTGTGTTCGTTCTAAACAAAAACAAAGAAAAAAAACTGTCTCGTCGTCTGATCATCGCACTGCGTTCCTACTTTCTCTTTTCCTGATTTTCATTTTATTTATTATCTTCTCTTAGCTTGTTGATTAAAAAAATTCTAATTAAATTTTATTCTTTTAACCTTTTGAAACCTTAAGTCCGAGCGAGAATGAAGAATAAACATGAAAGTCGTATAAATAAATACAAACAACAACAACAACAAATTTTTTTAAAGGTTATAAGAAATGAAAAACAAAAGAAAAAATAAAGCATAAATCCATATAATAAGTTTTCCACTGTTCTCCCAATTTTTCTATAAAAAGTAATTCTTTCAAATGTTTTTTTTTTTCGGTGTCTCAATTATAATCAGCTTAGGCTTTAACATTAACCTTTAAAGGGCGGGAATGGGAAGTAGGGTGATGATGCTAAAAATGAAAAAAAATGGTAGGTGAATGGCGTAAATATAGTTTGGGTGTTGTTTATGATGGAAAAATAATAACTAGTTGACAAAATTATAAAAAAGTGTTATAAATTAGAAATTGAAACAAACGACATCATTTATCAAAATAAAAAAATAAAAGAAGAAGAAAAAAAAAACAAATAAGGTATGTTTGCCTTTCTTTTTGTTTTTCTCTCCTGTCAAGTTTAAATGAAAAACGTTTATTTAAGTGAAAAACATTTTTATAGAAAATTCCCCGTTGGCAATATCAAGAAAAAAGCAAAATATTGAAGAAAGTAAAGAAAATTCAGTTCATCTTCCGCTTATTTTTTTTACTAGGTTCGTTCTTTCTTTCTATTAAACTGAAGTAACCATTTTTTTTCTTCGTTCCTTCTATTTTTCTCACTGTTTTTCCTTCTATAGAATTTACTTTTTTTTTGTTGACCTTTTTTTCTGCTGCGTTTATTTGTGTTATTTTTTTGGATATGAATAATCTTAGTTTCTGAGATTCGATCATTTAATTTCACTGAATTGAGTTAAATGTGTCTGAGACAACTTTTAAGAATAAGGTAAATTCTGTACTTTTAAGAAGAAGAAGAACAACGGATTATAATGAATTTTGAAGCAGAGGAATGAAAGAAGATATTTTAGTTGTTGGATATTCTTGAGGTTCGGGAAAAATTTCAACTTCAGAACCATTATAGTTTATATAGATAAACGGAGTTTTCTCAGCAACAAGAAAAGAGGTCATAAGTTCAAACACCTCTCATAAATTACTTTTCTATTAAAGTTAAAACATATTTTTTTTTATTTAAAATACAATTAATTGATAAGATAACCTACCACGGTGGCAGCATGGCAACGTGCTTACGTTGGGAGCGGAAGGTACCGAGTTCGAATCTCGACCCGAGACGGGATGGAATTGTTCATTCGGCTAATTATGTACTAGACAGATTAGAAGATTTAAAAATCTTCTAAATAAGACAGAGCAAATAGACTTTAATAAAACAAGCAAACCTCAATCAGAATTCCCAAATTCCCTTGTGGGATTTTTTTCTCTCCCCTTTTTTTCTTTTTGTCACTTTTTTTTCTTTATTCAATTCTTTAATACAAATATATGAAAAAAAAATTGTTCAGTTGTTTTGTCACCGTTTGTGGGGGTGTATTAGGTGGGGGGAGTGTGAGAATAAAATAAAATTAAAAACTGTTTTCGATATCAATTTTTGTTTTCTTCTTTATTTTTTTTTTTCATAAGAAAAGTAAAGAAAAGATTTTATTTATTTTTCAAAAAAGAAAAGAAAGAAATTTGAAAACTTCTGGAATTCATAATGTTCCCATATTTTCACTCACATTGGCATCATTTACTCCAAATATTTACACTTATACCTACTGGGTAAACTTTTTTCTCTTGCCAACTCTTCCTTATTCTTCTTCTTGCTCTTCTTCTTCTTCATCTTCTGTTTCATCATTTTCTTCATATTCTGTTCCATCTTCTATAAATCTTAATAACTTCTGCTTGTTCTTTTTTTTTTGCTTTTAGTTTTTGTTGTTATTGTTGTTGTTTTGTGAGAAAAAGGATGATCAGATTTGTTGTTCTATTTTTGAAGACAAAAGGAAGTGCTTTTCTTGGTCTAAATACAATTTGTTGCTGTTTTATTGTTGATGTTGTTTTTTTTCAGTTGTTTATTTTGTTAAAGAAAAATATGGAAAATTATTAACATACACAAACACACACTTAGCGTTAAGAGAGTACGAGAGATTTTAGGGAATAGAGAAATTATTCTCAATTTTCGGTTGAAAAATTTTATAAAAGGGAGAAAAATATATTTTTGCCACTCAGCTAAATTTATAATTATTAAATTAGTTATCCCCCTCCCACCACTAAAAACAACATAACCAACCAACAACAACAGAAAAACAACACTTTTTTCTGATGACTGATGTGAATGAAGGTGTGAAGAGAGTCTTACTAAGCTTGAGGCTCATTCTGCTTCTTCCTTCTTCTTCTACTTCCTCTTCTTCTTCTTTTTTCTTAATATAATTTTATTAGCATAAAAGAAAGCAACCTTGTCTTTTTACTTCAATGCCTATTTTTTTTTTCTGTTCACTTTTTCTTATATTTATTTTTGTTCATTTTTTGTGTTAGCTTTTTTTCATCCCAAAACACTTCCCCTTCCATATTCCAAATACACAGAGTACTAAAAGAACAAAAAAATAAAAGAGAGAGAATGAGAAAAAGATCTTAAAATATTGTATAAATTTATATAAAAATATTAAAAAACGTCGCGTGCGTCTTCTTCCCCTCACCCCATCTCGTCATCTCTTATCAAGAAATCCACGAACCCATTCTACTGTACCCGAATCTCTTTAGCTGTGGAATATGGGAATTTATTTTTAATTACACGCATTTTATGCAAATTACTTAGAGAATGAAAATTAGTTTTTCTTTTAAATTTTCATTTTTTTTTTGCTTCTTGTTTTTTCTTTGTGTTTTGTACTGGCTTTTTCCCTTCGTGTTTAAGAAAGTATGTGTGTGTGTGTGTGATTTTATGCATCTGGAAAATGTTTAGTGAGTTGAAGACATAATTGGTGACATTAAGGAGAATGGGTAAGGAGGGGTGGTAATTTTTTTTTACTCATTTTAATAATCAAAAAAAAAAAATTAAGGGATATTATTAATTGAATATTTTTAATTTTTGTCCCTAAAAGAATGGAAAAGCTCATTCGTTTCCGTTTGTTTTGTTTTGTTAGTTTTTCATTCGTTTTATTTGCTTCATTGTATAGTTTGTTTTCTTTTTTTTTTATTTTATTTCAAAATGAAACAAGTGAAGCCGTCTCTTTGGCGCGTCTGTATACCGCAAAATAATAGAATATTCTTTTATTTATTTTGTATTTTGTATTCTGCAGAAAAGAAAATTAGAAATATGTATTTTATAGCAGAATAAAAAAAGCTCTCTACCCTTCAACTTCTTCTTCTTCTTTTTACTTCACATCGTTATGTTCGTTTATTTCGTTATTTTTCAATGAAACATAAATAAACTGCAAAAATATTTTCCAGAGAGGGAGGAAAAGAAAAATACAAATAAAATAAATAAAGGATTACTAGTGGAATGTGAAATCTGAAGGCCAGAGGATACAAATTGGTTTTATGATGTAAAAAAATAAAGAGAGAGAGAAAGAAAGTAGAAGAAAAAATGTTATTTCATCGTTTCGTATCAAAACTATAAATCTTTTCATGCACTCTCATCCACTGATTTCAATTTTTTTATTGTTGTTGTTGTTGTTGTTTCACAATTTGTAGTTGAGTTTGGTTTTCTACAAGAAGAACTGACGTTTCCCTAATGATTAAATTTTTGTTAGAACATAGATAAAAACATATAATGGAGGGTTAACTTTGTGATTAGAACTAAAGAAAATTAATTATAGGAAATTAGGTACATAAGTTTTAAACTTAAACTAAGTGAATGATGTCCAGTCAAAAATTCATTTCATTATTCAATCGAGTAATTTCATATAAGATCAGAATCTCTTGCTTTTAATTAAACAAAATACGTCATCAATTTTCGTTATTTTTCTTTTTTCGTTGGAAAAAAAAGGAACAAAGTGAGGAAAAAAAAAAGATAAAGCTTTTTAATTTAAAACTTTCATAAAATTATGAACGTAAAAAGCAAGTGAAATTCGTTTTTTTTTTTCTGCTTTTCTTCCAACGCCAAATTAAAAGTGTTGCCCTTTTTCCAGGTGAAAAAAGAGAAAAAAGTTAAAAAGGGGTGGCCGCGAGTGAATAAATAAGGAAACCATAATTACTCCTTTTTTTTAACAGAATATTTTTTTTTTCGTTGTTTTTCTTTTAAAAAGAAAATAAAAAAAATAATTATGATGAAAATTCAATTTTTATTCTAATTCCTCTTTTAATTTATTTATTTCATATTTTTTGTAAATTCCTCCCATATTTTTCGTTTTTTTTTTCTTCTATGTGTTTGTTGTTTTTGCTTCAATTTCTTCTTTTTTTTTTTGGTTGGATTTTTTCTGTTTATTTTCAAACAATTAACACAAAAACCAAAAAAAAAAAACAAAAGTGAAAATAAAAAATTAAACACAAAAAAAAAATTGGAGTAAGATTAATGAAATGTATTTATTTTGTGTGGTTTGTGTGTGGGATATTATAACCTGGTAATTACTATATGATTTATACACACACACACACACATACACGTATGAAGTAATACAATAATAATAATAATAAAATCTACCTTTTTCACAAAAACATCAAGCTGAACAAAATTTACAAAAATAATAAACAAAAACAACAACAACTAAAACAAAAACAAAAACAACATCAGCGAATTACAACAATCACAAACAATACGATGAAGAGAAACCAAACGTATATTATATTTACATAAAAGTGTACATTTTAACCCTTTAATTTTTAAAAAGGTTTTTTTGTTCGTTACACACACACACACACGCGCGCGCGGACACACAATTGACTAATACAATCTTTGTTCTTTCTTGTTGTTTTTTTTAATATTATTAATTTTTACCTGTGTGTGCGAGTGTGGAAGGTTAGTTAAATGGGTGTCCCCCTTTATTACTTTTTTTTTGTTGGGCATTTCTTTTTATTCATAGAAGATGCAAAATGGATGGGAAAAAATGAAATAAAAAGAAAGACGGTGAAGAGAAAATGAAAAAAGAAGAATGGAAAGAAAAGAAAAAAATTGAAATGGATAAAAATTATGTGAAAAGTTTTTCCCTTTTTTTTTTTCTTTATTTCCTTATTTCCGGAAAATGAAGAAAAAAAATCCATTATTCACTTTTGGCTGTTTTTTTTTGTTATTGTTGTTGTTAGCTGTCGTTGAGTTTGCGAATTGTGTTGATGTTTAATTAGGGAAAGTGTTGCGTCTTATTCAGTAGCAAATGTTGTTCTTCCTTCAAAATGATGGGTAGGGGACGGGTGTATAAAGAAATAGGTGATTTTTTTCGGTTTACTTTTAAGTTGATTCCAAATGCGTTTACATACTTTTTTTCTTGTAGAAAAATTTCAAAGTTGACTGGTTTTTTTGTACAGAAAATAATGTTATAAGGACTTAATCGCCATGTGCAATCCTAGGGAGTGATTTGTAAAATCCGATGAAGTGATTTGTGCAATCTTTGCAATTTCTGTAAATCATGAAGCGAATACATGAGAGGGTAACCTGATGAGGTTCACCATTCCATATAAGCAATTATTTTAAGTGGAGTTACCAATAATCGTATATGACCGTGTAGACATTTTTTTATGTCAATTCAATAATATGAATTCACTATGGACAAGAAAAAGAAAAAAGTCCCATTTTACGTAAATTTCCATTGTTCATGTTTCTTAACGCATTTGCGGGGTGAAATATTTTTCCTATTCTTGGTATTGTTTTTCTTTTGGTCAAATCAAGTAAATGACAAACCATAAATGTGAACACGTTTATTCAATTGACCATTAAACCGATTATATTGGTTTTGTCTTGTTATTGTGGTTGTTTTTTTTTTTTGCTTTTGTGTATCTTTCCTTGAATTTTCCATCCAACTTAAAGAGAATACCTCGATTTCTAACATTTTTGTTCTAATGTTCTGTACAAATAAAATCAAAAATTCTCTTTTTCTCTCTCTCTTTCTCTTACTTTATATAAATTTCTCATTCTATTTTGTATGATCGTTATATTGACCTTTTCGATTGAACAAATATTTAATTTATACAGAACTCAAGGGGATAATCAAACAATATAGAGAAAAAAACAACACACACACACATATACATAAAATTATTACAAGCAGGAAGGAAATTGCTTTAGATTCAATAGAAAATACCAGAACATCAGACCAATTTATTTTAACAATAAAATTTTAGTTGAAACGAAATGAGGTTTTTTTTCTTCTTCTTCTTCCTTTTCTTTTTTCTTTTTATGATTTTAATCGATTGGTTCTCAGATTCTTATCTAAATGTTTGCTCAAATTATTGATTAAATAAATATTCAATGATTGTGTTTCCAATTCAGATTTTATAAATTGATTAAGGAAATAATAATTGGTTCATTGTTTTAATGTTCCTTTAATGATTGACCAAATTATTTGTCCGCTTATTATGGAAATTTATTGACAATTCTCTGGTTTTATATAAAATCAAAAATATTCTAATCACAATTAACAATTAACCGATTTCAGTTTCAATATAATTTCATCAGTCTGCTTTTGGCTTTTCAATTATTTTCATAATTTTGTTCTTAAGAAGGTTTGTCAAAATTTCTGAGAAACTCAACAATAATAATAATGCAAGCTTATTATGAATGTCAACTTTCAATGTAAATTTTAGTTGGTCAAGTAAAATTTGTCATTTCGTAACCTTTTCTTTTCTCCATTTACCTTAAGTAATGATTTCTTTTTTGTTTCTTCATCGTTTTTTTTATTTTAAATTATTTCCTCTTTTATAATTTCCAACCTATTTTTATTCTTAGAAACTTCCGCAATTGTTATTTTTATTCAGTATACTTTTTTTATTATTTTCTTCGATTGTTAAAGAACAATTTCGTTTCTTTGAAAATCTTTAACAATTTCTGGAATAACTAACAAGAAACACTAAAACTTATTCACAGATAATTTGTTAAGATCCCTTCGATTAAACATTATTTTATAAAAAGAAGAAACAACTTATCACTAACCAATTGTTTTAGAAAGAAAAACATAAAAAAACTTTAATTAAATTCAAAAGTCTAAAAGAAAGAATTTTTTTTTTTTTTAAATTTTCATCAAAACTGATTTTAAAATTTTTTTTTCTCCCATTTTCATTTCCTGTTTGTCTGCTGATTTTCTTCTTTTTCTTTTTCTCTTTCCTTTTTTATTTTTATAGAATAAAAGAAAAACAATTTTCTTCTAGTTTCTTATTTTTAGTCGTGTTGACTGTATAAAGAAAGAAAGAAAGAAAATAAAAAAAAAGAAAGCCGTATAACTACAATTTAGTCGCATAAAATAGAATGAAAAATATAAAAAGGCAACAGAATCTTTTCATGGGATTTCTTCTTATCGACTTTTCTTACATTTTCTCTTTGTTGTTGTTGTTGCCATTGTAGTTGTCGTTCTTTGGTAACACAAAAAAATAGTGTAAAATTAAAGATTGAACTTTAAATCACACGTAAAAATTAAATTTATTAATTTTTCAATTTGGTAAGATCGCATTACACAATTTTCCAATCAACACTCAAAATTTAATTTAATTTTCTTTTAAAGACAAAAAACAAATAAAGAAGGAAAAATTCGATTCGGTCGTGTTACAAATTATTCATCAAAATGCGACAATTAATCAACTGTCACAATTTTTATCGTTTAAAATTAAATTTCCTCTTTTGTTTTTTTTTTTTCCAATAAGCACTTTGGAAAGTTGTGTATATACGGCATGTCCAATTTGATTTGTTTATTTTAGGAAAAACACCCGCATACATACACACACACACACACAATACAACAGCAAATATTTGTACATAATTAAATAATTAAATAAAAAACAATAAGAAAGGAAAACCGAAAAGAAGAAAATTAATCTTTATTTTATAATTGATTACAAAAGATTTATATCTTGATGGCAATAAAATTTCTTTCATTTCCATTTTTTCTTTCTTCTTTTCCTTTATTTTTCGTTTTTTTTTTCATGGCCATCTCGCAAATTCACCTTGACTTAAATTGTGTATTTTTTTTCTATCGTCTTCATCAAATGACTTTGAACAGCTTTATTTGATGTCATCTGGTTTCACCTGATTCCACTTAGGTGATTCACCAGGATTTCACTAAGGTGTTATCCCATTGTTATCCATCAAATTGGCTTTAAATCCTCTGTTTAAACCATGTTAATAACGTTCAACCATGTTTTACCTTCAAACCTGAAACATTTAAATAGAATATTTTATAGACAAAGTCACGGATCATATTTTAAGATTGTCTGGTGTATACCGCCATCAAAATAATATTTTGCTTATGGCAATAAAAATCATTTTTCTTTCTTTTTTTTCTTTCCTTTCTTCCTTCTGTTGAAAAAAACAATGAATATCTTTTTCCAACATTATGCTGCATTTTTTATGACTTCAAAAAAAAGTAAAGAAAAGAAAAAATTGAAAGCTTTACCCATCATACCTTCAATATACTCGTAATAATAATTTATATTTATAACTTTTATTTTGTACGTCATAATATTTTGTATTCTTACTTAACTGTTGTTGTTGTTGTTGTTGTTTTTCTTTCGTTGTTGATTTTCATATTTTGGTTTGTGCATTATTATTGTTGTTGTTGTACGTTTTGAATATATTTTAAAAATTTAAATCCATAAAATCTTTTTTTGAAAATATATATTATTAAACATTATTATTTTGTGAGTGACGTTTTTGACAGTCGTTATAAATACACAAATTTTTTACATTAATACCGTATATTCACGACATTAATTTGATTAGTTTTTTGATTAGTTATTGTTTAAAGAAAATAATAATTTTACTCGATTTTTTAGTTTTTGTTCTTGTTCTACAAATTATTGCTATTAAAATGAGTTTTGTTTTTTTTTCTCTGGAAAAAACAAAGAAGAAAATATAAAATTGGTTTTCTTTTTTAGCCTATTTGGCATTTTATTCATTTTAAATTTGAAATCAGAAGAATACAAAGAAGAAACTTTTGTTTTTGAAGAAAAAAAAAGAATGTAGGAAATCGAAGAAAATGGAAAATGGAAAAGTTAATGTGAAATGCAAAAGGCAAATGTGAAATATTTCCGGCGATTACAATACGCTCTGACATTCAAAGGTTTTTTATTAACACAAAAAAAACATGTTTAAATTACGAAATATTGAAATTGGAGAACCGACAGACTAATAATCTGTTTTTGATATTTTATTTAATTATGTTCAGATGTGACTTCTGTGTAATTATTCATTGATTTTTGTTGGACTTTTATGTTTGTATTTATTTTAGAGTCAAAGTTGATATAATTATTATTATTATTATTCTGATTCATGATACGAATGTTTATTTTGTAATTTAATAATCATTCAAAATTGACCTCCTCTAACAATGGATAAACTTTAGCAAACATATTTTTATAAATAGAATTTTTTATTGAGGAATTGATTAAGAATGTGATTCTCTCTCCACTTAAATGCCCACTTTATATTGAATGTTTGAAATTCTTATAGAGAATTTTTGAAATTCATATGATCAGTGATGGAGTCAATAACAACTATTGCTTCAAAATTAAACAGGTATATAATTTATATGGATCAATGAAACAATCAAGTAACTTATTTATTTATTCTCCCCTTATTCTTCATTCTCCATTAACTCTGTGCGTTACAATGTTAACTGCAGTGCATAATATTGAAACTTCTGTAGTTTTTGAATTGTGTCCATGGGAGGTTGTTTAGTCATAAATATTTTAAGGTTGAGGATGTTAGATTATTTTCTTAACTTAATGTATCTTGCAGGAATTCAAGTTGAAAGTTATAGCCCTTAAAAATAACGATTAAATACGTCAAAATAAATCCTGTCACATAAAATATGAATATTAAAATATTTAATATTTATTCAATTATAATTTGACTTCTACATCAAACACCAGCTCTAACTCTGTCTCTCTTTCTCCTCTTACTTTTTTCTTATTATTGTTGTATTTTTTTTTCTTTATATTCTACTGTTAGTCAAAATTGACTTCCTTATTTGTTTTAATAAATAATACTTACCAAGAATATTATGTTTATTTTCTGAATACAGCAAAAAAAAACGAAAAGAAAAGAAAACTCATAACAACAGCAACAACAACCACGAAAAAATGAATGATAAGAGCGAAGGGTAGTGGTTCGTGGAATGGTTAAAAAAAATATACGCGACAATAACCTGAATGAGCTTTCATGTCAAATACAATTTCATGTCTACTTACATTTGAAATTGTAATAAAATGAAAAATTTATATTTTTGACATGCAAATTTCTCTCTTTTTCTTCTTTATTTTTTCCTTTCTCTTTCCGTTTCATTTTTCTTTTTTCTTCTTCGTCTTCTGAGATAAAGAAAAAAAAAAGTAAACAGACAATTTTCATATTTTTATGATATTTCTTCTTCTACTTCTACTTACTTCTTTTTTTTCTTCCTTATTATTTAATTCAAATTATTATTTTTATGTAAAGAAAAAAGAAAAGAAGAAGAATAAAAGGAAAGTAAAGAAAAAGAAGAAGAATAAGACGACTAAGAAAATGTTTTTCCAGATTTTCATACAACAGTAAAAGTTTTGTTATAAGTTTGGTTAAAAAGGAAAAATCTTTTCTGTGTTTTTCTATTTTTGCCGCAATTTTTTCTCTATCCCTCTCTTTTCGTCAATTGTTTTGAATCGATTATCGATTATTTTCTATTAACATTTTTATTTTTAGGTATAAGATTTTCATCAGCATTTATTATCTAATCTATTTTTGTCTCAAATTTGATTTTAACCACAGACACACACACACAAATAAAAACAAAAACAAGAAAAACAGAAAGGAAGAAAATGTGGGAAAATTGGAAAGTGATGGGTGCGGAGGCGGCGAACTGGGAAAAAAAAATATAGAGAAATGTAGAAAATGTAGGAAGAGAGAAAACGATAAATAAATAAATATATTATTCTGAATAAATTTTCAGTTTAGTTTATTTTTTCTCCTCTCTTTCGTATAGGCTCAATATATGATGATTATTTGTGTTTTATTTTTTCTCTATGAATCTACACCATTTTCCCGCATTTTCCTTTTCCTATACATAAGTTGTTTTCTTTTTCTATGTTTTTTTTTTGTATTTTGTATTTTGAACGTGACCTGAAATGAAAGCATAAAATTTATGGACGATGGTCAAAAACTTTCCATTTACTCTCATATTTCGTTTTTTTTTTCTCTCGACAAAATTTCCTATCTTCTTCTTCATTCTTCCATTTCTTCTTTCATTCTCCTTTCAACCCGCAAATTTAGATAAATGTATGATTTGTTATGACATTATATGTTAGAATATAAAAAAAAATGGGATGAAAAGTGGGTGGTGTGGTGTGACCCCCACCCCAATACTGTCTTCTTTATATAAACATTTTCTTTCTTATATTCAGTTCTAATCAATTTCTATTTGATACCAATTCGTAAGTGGGTGAAATGTGGAATGTTTTGTGATAGAATTGTGGAGATTGGTGGATTGGGTTTGGTGGATGGGGTTGGTAGATGTGGTTGGTGAATGGTTAGTGGCTGAATCCACCAGAAACACAATATAAAAGATTTTTCGTATTTATTTATTTTCTGTTTTGGTTTTTCTTTTTTGTTGTTGTTATTGTTGTTGTGTGTGTGTTGTTGTGTCCTTACATCTTGCATACAAGATTAGAAATTGAAATAGATTTTCAAATTTCCCCTTTCCTTTTATTTATCATGTTAAATTGCTTACAGTTTCTGAATCTTCAATTTATTTTTTTTTCAACACAATTTTCTTTTAAATTTCCCTGAAAGAAAAAAAAATAAAATCGGTAAGTTTTATTTAAATCAAATTTTCGTTTTTCTTTACTTTCACGCATAGTAAATCTAAAGGGAAGAAGATGAAAAAGAAAAAGTGTTTTATGTACTCGGATAAGTTCAATTTGATTTTTTTTAAGACATTCTTATTTCTTATTCTTGTGAAAAATATTGACATGAACGAGAAATTTTTTTATGCGTTTATATGAAACCTTTTTCTTTTTTTTTTTATTTTCTTAGAATTTAGGTCAGTAGTTTAATAAACTTCTTCTTCATCATCATCTTCTTCTTCTTTTTTATAGAGTTTCCCAAAATAGTAAAAGAAAAAGGAGTAAGTGAAGTGGTGGTGTGAAAGGTGGTTGAACACAATTTTTTTTTATGTATTTTAAACTTTCTATATGCGATGGATTCCAATATGAACCATAAAGTGTGATTTAATCTACTCAATTGTAATATTTTATTTATATTTAATAAAGACTAGTTGGTGTATTCGCCACAGCGAGCGCTTCTATTTCTTCATTTTTTTTTCTTTCTCTCTCTTGGAAAAAAACAACAAAATTATCTAAAAATGAAATCAGATTAAAAATATCACGTCATTTTAACTCACTAAAGACTATATATTGTTTTCCGTAATTATTTTCATAATGTTGTTGTTGTTGTCTTCGTCGTCATTTAAAATAAATAAAGAATATAAAACAGAGCCATAGCCATCTCTTTAAATAACTTTAATTATGATTATGATAATTTATGACGTTTTAACTGTCAAAACTTAAAAAAAAATATGTATTCAAGTGACATGAGATAATCGCATATTTAAAACAGCAGGAACAACAATAACACAAACGAAAAAAAAAACAAGAAACAAACAATAAAATGTTCTTCATTTTGGCTAATCAATTTTTTATGTTGTTTTTTTTTGTTTAATTTTGTTTAATTTTTTAAGAACTATAATTTCCGTTTCGCTGGAAAAGAAAAAAAAATACAACAGAATGACCGGTCACAGTTAAAAGTGAATTGGGTCAAGCGGTGGTGTTTTTCGGGTTTTTTTTCTCGTGATCAATTTTTTACCCCTCCACCACAATATCAACCAAAATATTAAATCCAACCATGAAAGTGCAGATTTTTTTTTTGTTAATTCCACGGAAACACAGAGGAAGTGGAAATGAAAGAAAATGAAAATCCTTCAAGGTCGTTTCGTATAAATTTATGATTCAAATTAATTTTCATGAAATTTTCTAATTGTATTTTTTTTTCTGTTTCTATGTTCGTATATTTTTTAAATATTTAATTTAAAGAAAAATGTAAAAGAGAATGAGACAGAGAATGTTGGTAAAGGGAGATAAAAAAGAAAGTAGGTGTAGACGAAAAGCAGAAAAAAGCGAAAAGATAATAAAACTTTTGAGATTCCAATTTTAATTAAAAGATGTTTTTGAAAATGTTTCCCAATGTACCTTTTGTCGTTGTATTCTTTCTTTCGTTTTCCTTGTTGTTGTTGTTGAGCTTCTTCTTGTCTTCCCTCTCTTCGTCTTTCTACTTATACCTCTTATTTCACCCCCCTTATGGAAACTTTTTTTTCTTGAATTTAAATCCAACCTCCTCTTCACCCGACCATTCTTCCTTTTGTCGTATTCGTCGTTATGTTTTTTTTCTTCCAAAAATGAATTTAATTTTTTTTTTATTCTCATTTCATTAATGTTTAAAAAACTTAAAAATTGAATCCATTATTTCTTGTCAAAGTTTACTTCTTCTTTTTATTCTTCTGCCACATCTCCTTTTTCCTCTTTTCTTAATTTTTCCTTTTTTTCCCCACGAACTTTTCTCATTCTGGTTTGTCTTCTTCTTCTTTTATTTTTCTTTTCTCTACACTTTTATTTTCTTTTCTTTTTTTGAGTCAGTTATATTTTGTAGCAGAAGAAGAAAAAACAGAAAAATTGTAATTCATTTCCTTTAATATCCGATTTATTAAAATTCCATCTGATTAAAATATAGAGACATTTTCTTTATTCTGTCATCTTATTTTTCCGTTTTTCTTTTGTATGTCTTCTTCTTTCTTCTACTTAGGTACAAAATTTTTTTTTCCCATTTCATTCATTTTACCCATATTTACCCATTGAAAAATATATTTTCATCGTCCAAGTCCAACTCGATGGTTATAAAACATCCACATCATTTGGACAATGTATAACAAAAATAACAACAACAAAAAAATGAACGAGACTATTTGTCTCTGTTTTCTAGCTCTTTACGACTCTTTCTGTGTCTCTTCTTATTGTTGTTGTGATTGGAGGAGTTAAATGAAATGAAAAGAAGAAAAAAAACGGAATAAAATTAAATGAAATTTATGATGTGTGTGCACCAGACATAGAGAGACAGATAAAATTTATAGATTTTTGGTTGTGGTCATTTTATATAATTAGACTTGCAAATATTTCATATTCAAACCAAACCAAACTAAACCAAAATGAGCGCAAAGAGAACAGAAGTCACAGGAGATGAATCAGAAGCAAAGTTTGATATCAAAAGACATCACTCTTTAACTCTTTGTTTATGTTGTGTTGTCTTGTCTTCTCTTGTCTTTTGTAAATTGTGTTTTGAATTTTTGAATCAATATTATAAATTTTTAACTGCAAGAAAAGACGTTAATAAATCTACATACACTAACACGCACATAAAATACAAAAGTCTCTTTTGCTCTATGGTTAAAAAGTAAGAAGACTGACAATTTTTAATCGAAGTAAAAATCATCAGAATAATACTCAATTGTCACGTTTGTTCAAATAACAAAATTTCTGGACATTTCTTTATTGTCTTTGTTATTTCTTCTGCATGAAGTACTGGTAGAGGGGATTTGTGGGAATTTACTACATACAGCACAAGTGGGGGAAAACAAAATAAAAATAAAAAACACAGAAAATGTTTTAAAACAGAAAATTACCAAAAAATATTTACACAGATTAAAATTCACGTCACAAGAGAGGAAAAACGAATGAAAATGAAAGTAAGAAAATGAAAGGATAAAAAAGAAATAACAAAAAGACGTGAAAACGACAAACTCATCATTTTATAATAAAAACCGCAAAGAAAATGAAGGAAAAAAAAACAAAAAAGTGTAAAGCGAAATGTAAATTTTCTTGTATTTTAAATTTTTTGTGTTTATAATTACAAAAAATCATCATGATGATGATGGTGATGATGATGATGATGATGATGATGACAACTGAATGACTGAATGATACAAGAAAAATAAGAAAGATGAACAAGAAATGAACATTTATAATTCATCATTTTTCCTTCCTCATCCGTCATAATTGTAGAGTTGTGTGATTTGATTTCATGTTCTGTCGTCTGTTGTGAATTTTCTTTTCGACATTTTGTCACTTTTCTATGTCTTCTAAGAAATGTCTCTATTTCTCTCTCTCTCTCTCACGCTTTCTTAGGATCACTCTTTTATAATGAACCTAACTCATTCATAAGATTGTTTTTCTGCCACTGTTCCTTAATATTTCCCGTTTGAATTTTTCGTGAATTTGTTAAAAATTAATTTTGAATTTTTTTTTCTTTTATTTTGAAAATATAGGAACAAAAAGAAGGAAAGCATAACCGCGTAAAAGAAAAAAGAAAGTAAAAAAGGGGGATAAATTATGATTATTTTAAGGATTTAAATTTTATCGGTTTCTTCTTGAAATGATGGTGGGGAAACAATGTGAGTGTGAGATGAAAGAATTTTAAATTATCCACATAAAATATTGTCTTTTTCCATTTATTCTGTATTGTTAGAAGTGTATTATTGAACAGTTGGAAGGAGGGGTAGAGTATAAAGATTGAAGAAAATAACACAAAGATCCATTTTCTTTTGTATAATCTTTTTTTTTTCATAAGAAAAATAAGAAGGAAATTCAATGATTTTATGAAATTCAATATTTTATTTTTACTTTTCATTATTTGTTGTTGTTGTTGTGGTTATTATTGTTGTATTTGTATTAAAAAAATGAACCAATTACATTATATTTGAAATGATGAAATATTTAAAGGTTATCTTCGATATTTAATTGAAAGAAAATCAAGATTGGTTTAACAGAAAATGAAAGGGGAGTGGATGGTGTGGGTTGAACGGAAAATATACTTTATATAAAAACACGTGTATATATACTTTTTGAGAGGTTCTTTTGTTTGAATTTTCTTGTTCCTTCCCTTAAAAAAGAAAAACAGTGAAACGATGGAAAATCATATTTTCTTTTTGTTGTAAAACAAAAATCTAAAATAATAAAAAGGAAATTTATTTAGAGAGAAGTTTTTTTTTAGTCTCTCATCACAAATCATAAACAGAAACTTATATTAGGAGTGGGGGGGTTATTTTTGCACGTTTTTGTGTGTGGAGCATAGCTATTCATACATCTTAGAGCAAAAGATAAAAAGAAAACAAAATTAGTTTCCGAAAAGTTTTCTATCAACAGAAAATCTTTTTATTGAAAGCTCAATTGAAACTTTTTCTAATATAAATATTTTGAAGATTTTTCCCTTCTTTTTTTCATCTTCTTCTTCGTCGTCTTATTCTTTCATTTTCTAAGCAGAAAAAGAAAAATAAGAAATTGTAAAGTGTGTGAAGTTTATTTAAATTTTTTTTTTTGTTAATAGGCGACTCTTTATTTATTGAAAAATTATAAGTGCCTTTGGGAAAACAAGAAAATTTCCAATTTTTAGTTGTGAAAATAGAAGGAAGGAAACGCAGAAAAAAAAATAAACAATGGAAGCAAAGAGAAAAAAAAGAGGACAATCATGAAGAATAATGAAAATAAAATAAACGAGGGTAAACCAATATCTCAAACCAAATGTCACAGATCTCACCCCTACCCAATCATCATTTTCACCCCAAACACATATCATACGCTTCACTAGATTTTCTCTCATCCCCCTTCGACCATATCATACGCACTACAAAAATCACCCCAAAACACGAAATATAATCCCAGTTTTTTTTTTATTGAGAGAAATACAATTTTATTTTTCTATTGACAACAATTTACTTTCCTAATAGTCCTTTTTAAGGAAAACAGTTTTCTTATTCGTCCTCTTTTTTTTCTCATTCTCTGTCATGGAATACAATAACCACAACAACAGCAACATCTACAAGAAAAAAAAATATTCCAATTCCAATGTCAAAGAAATAAAAATAAATAAATATAAAAGAAGAATCACTAAAAATTGCCCTTTGCGCGTCGTATCATATTTTTTTTCCTTCTTCTATTTTTTTATTTATTTTTTTTTTCTTCCTTAGCATCGTCATCTTCATTTTCATTTTTGTTCTTCATTTTCATCTTCAAATAAAATGAATTATGTATAATATTATAGAGATGACTTGATGGATGAATAGAAACATTGCATTATATTTTCTCGTTTTTCTTTTTTTCTGTTTTGTTGTTGTGAAAGTTTTTCTTAACAAATTTTTTTTTCTATGTTTTTTTTTGGGAAAAAGTAGAAGGGATGGATGAATGGAAAAACAGAGAACGAAATAAAATATAAATAAATACAATGAAAATAAATAAATAAAAATAAAAATACGAGACGAAACAGGAAAAGGAAGATTTGTTTTGATGGGCTTTTCTTATTCTTTTTTTTTTTTTGCTCATATAAATGTAGTCTGGGCATGCATACTAACAGAACACCAGGAGTAAAATCTTACACGCACCCAGAAACTGATAGGCCAATTTTTTATGTATATACATATGCAATAACATTTCCCCCCTCATTCCTTCCAATACCGACATCCTTCCACCTACTAACTACTTCTTTTTTCTCGTCTTTTCTTTTTTTTTTAGACAGAAAATAATATTGACGTCTTTCCCAAAGAAGCATTTGTTATTTTCATTGTTATTCTTTTTTATGACAGCTTCCATATCTAGGATTTTTTTTATTCACTCTTTCTCTCTCCATCACTTTATCGTTCGCGCTCTCTTGCACAGGCACTCTCTCTTTCTCTGTGCTTTGGTAAACAAATAAATGACGAAATAAAAAGATACTGACGATTTTTTTTTATTGTTTTCTTCTTCTTCTTATTTTCTACTTTTTTTTTATTCTTTCTTCTTCTTTTTAACTTCTTTTCTGTTTTTTTTTATTTATTTTTTTTTCTTTCTTTCTCCCAATGAGAAAATAAAACTAAATTACAAAATGACGTGTTTTTCTACTTCTTTAAATTTAAGGTTTTCAGGAAGGAAAATTTGTGAAAGAAATACACTTTGTGGAAACGGTTGAAAAATTTTTTTAAAAAAAATCAAAAGAAAAGTCTTTGAAGAATTCATCAATTGAAATTTTTTAAACAAAACAAACAAAATCCAAATAAAAGCTTTTTCTATTATTTAATAATTTCCTTTAAATTCAAGCAATTATTGAAGGAAATTATTCGCTTTAATAGAGATAATTTTCTGTAAAATTTCTTGTACATTTTTTCTTAAATAACTTCTACACTAGAATCGAATTATTCAATTTCGATTGTACTTCACAATAAAATTAGAAATAAATCGATTTCTGAGCCTATGTCTCTTTCGTCTCTCTCTCTCTCTCTCTCTCTTCAGAAATGTACATAAAAAGAAGCAATTCAATTCTTTTTATACTTTTTCGTCTCAAAACAATACAAGTCTCGCCTAACAGTTATTTCATCTCTCTACTTTTCCTCTTCTTCTTCTTCCTCTTCGCATTTTATACTTTTCTTTTACGATAGATATTCAACCACAAAAATGCTTCATAAAACACAAGCGTAGTAGAGAGTGAGCGAAATGGAGCGAGAGAGAAAGAGAAAAGAGAGTAAAATGGCAGAACAAACAAATCAACGACTTTTAAATTCAAAATAAAGAAAGAACGAAAAGAAAGACGAGGCAATAAAATAAAAACCGTGATAATAAAATTAAGCCTCTTCAATTTTTTATATTGGGAAAGAACAGCTTTTTTATGGAATTTAATTATCGTAACGAAAAAAAAAAACAAAGAAAGAAAGAAGAAGAAAATCAAAATTCTGATAAATTAAATTCTGCTTGTTGTAAAAAGTCCTTTTCCTCCTTTCTATTTCTCATTTTCATTTTCAAATAAATTTTCTTTTATTTAGTCCAGACAAGTGGAGAAAAGTCTTAAAAAAAAACAACATTGAAACGAAACGATGATTAAAATCTTTTAATAGGAACATTTACTTTTTCTGCAAGAAAAGAAGAAAAACTTTATTGTTCACTGTTTGATTATTTGATGTGGTTTTGCATGCAATTCCGTTTAACAGAGAAACCAACAACAACAAAAAAGAAGGGGAAGAAAAGTTTTACGTTGACTCAAAAATTAACTACAGAAAATGTAAACTTTAATGCATATGAGTGTTGTGTGTGTGTGTGTGTATATATATGTGCATGTACAAAAACAAGAAGCAACAAACATTGTCATGTTTTAACAAAATAAATTCAATGTTTTATCGTCGTCGTTTCATTTTATTTTAAATTTTTTATTAAAAGTTGAAAATAACGATAATCCGATGTAGAAAATTTCACTGAAGTACTCGTTTTTTGTGCATTAGAAAATTTTTAGTTAGTAATTAGAACAAGTATTTGTTAAGTTCGTTTTACAATTTTACCATATTTTTATTTTTAATTGTTTACATTTTCTGTTGCAATTTTGAAGTTTTACAGATTCGCGTTGTATAATGTAGATGTTTTTTTTCCCTTTTTACTTTTTTGTACTGTATGCTGTGGAAATGTGCCAATTCTGTTTGAAAAAAAAAAAATAAACGCAAGAAACAAAAAGAAAGACAAAGCAAAGAGAGAAAAAATAATACAGTAAGTTTTAGCAAATAATGTAAATTGTAATAAGATTTTTACTTAATAAACGGATTTGTGATTTGTGATTGTTGTTCTTGATCTTATGATTTAAAGATTTTAATACAAAAAAAAACAATGATAATTGGTAAACGTGTTTAATTTATATTGATTTCAAAAAAATTTTAACGAGTTGTTTTACTAATGTTATATCTAACTACATTGTACTGGTGAACTGTTAGATGACGTCATCAACTATTATTTTTCTTTATAAAACAAAATGTATAAATATTTATTGTAATTCATTTGTTTACGTTTTTTGAAAAAACGTATGTAGCAATTCAATAACTTTGTAACTAATTAAATAGTGGTGATAAATATAAAGTTTAATTTTCATTTTCTATAACGTTTCATTATTTTTTGTTTACAAAATAAATTAAGTTAAACTCTTTTCTTTGGAGAAATTTTATGACAATTTTTGTTGTTTTTTTTTTCTTTAAATTGAAAACAATTTCTTTTGTGCAAAAATAAATATTCAGTAAAATGATCTCACCAAAGTCTAGACAGAAATTATTTTCAATGGATTACACTCGATTATAATTGTTTTGTTTATTTTATCAAAAGTAAAGTTTTAACATTATTTTGGTTAAATAACAAAAAAAAAATTCATTATTTTTTTCCAACATGATTCGCAATCGTGATTTTAATTCATAGTTTTCTGACAGTTTCTTTCAATGTGGCGTCACGAATTTCAAATTTTTACTCTATTGTTCCTTTTGCATCTCAAAAATTGGACAGCTAATTTGACCCTGTCTACTTATTAGTTCTATAAGATTTAGAAGGTGACCGTAATTTGTTTGAAATTTCTTCTTTATCTCATTTCATTTAAAATTTTCTCAATTCATAATTTTCTGCTTTTTGTGTTTATTTTCCATTTGAAATTTCAACAACATTTGGAATTTTATAAGAAAATATACGGACACAGCTCAAACCTATAAAATGCGTCGTCATAATTTGGCATTGGGTTCTCTCTTCTAATTTTATAAAAATTCTCAAAATTGTTTGCGTTTTTTTTTTCTTGTTGTTGTTGTTGTTGTTGTTGTTCTGGTTGTTGTGTGTTATAAAAAATAAAATAAAAAATGAAAATGACATCATTAATTGCCATAATCACAAAAAATGCTGACACAATTTTGTTGTTTTTCATTTTTTTTTTGTTTTTATTTGGTTGTTGTTGTTTTTTTTTTTTTGTTTCTTTTTTTGTTAAATTCTTAAAGAGAACAGCAAAATTTATTATTGTCTTCATAACTTTGAAAGAAAAACGACACACACACACCGAAGTTCGTTCATTGTTACATGATTACGTTTATTATTATTTTTTGTTATTTTTGGTAAAAAAGAAAGCAACAACAACAAAAATTAATTATATAATTCAAATTTATTGTTACACTTTTTTTTTTTTTTTGTTACATCATTCCAACCATTTCCAACTCCAAATAAAAATACAAAAAAAAAACACAAAAACAAAAACAAAAGAAAAGCAACACAGTTGGAACACAGTTCAGTTCACCTCAATAGAAATTGTATTTTCTTTTTAATAATTAAAAATAAATAAATGGCAAAAAGGGAAAGAGAAAGAAGATGAAAAAAATTGTATTAAATTTTCACTGGAAAATTGTGTAAGTCACAAAAGTAATTAAATTATTTATTGTTTGTATTATTTTTGATTTTTTTTTCTTTTGTGTTGATAAGAAACAAAAGTAACACAACAACAACAACAACAATATTAATTTCTGCTGACAAAGTCAACTCTTGAAATTCATTATTTAATTCACTTTTGTTATATTTGTTTGTGTTTGATTTGTTTATTCTGATTGGATTGTAACGTTTGTCTTTTTAATTGTCAATTTTCTGCTTTTAATTAAAGCGAACAGACAGCTGTTGATGAGTCTAATATATAGGAAAAATATTCCATTTTACCAAGAAAAATTCTATTGAATATTTTTTTTCCAAATAATACCAAATATTTTAGCAATTATTGGAATTTCGTTAGTGGGAGAAAATTCTGCGATAGCACTCACACTTTTTTTGTATAAAAAGAAAATCACTCCAACCAGTCTTACCTTTTTCTCTTCTGTCTTTCTCTTGTCGTCTCCAGTAAATTTGTTTTAGCAGTGCCCGGGTACGAAGAATAAAACAAAAATCATAATTGGGTCAACAACGAAAAAATGACATTTGTAGACACAAATGTTCAATTGTTTAAATTTTCATTTTTACTTATTTTCAATCAATAACAAGTTTCTCGTTCACCAAATTTAAATATTGAATAAATCAAATTAATTTTTCCTCCCCCACCCCTTTTTTTCCTCTCACAATTAAGGAAAATTATATTTTTCCAAAAAAAAAAAATTATTAAAACTTGCGAAAATCAAAAATTTTCATTTAACAACAACAAATATGTGTCTACTCTCATTCCTTTTATTTTATGTATGTTTCTCCGTAACACCCACCTCTATTTAGTAATTTCATTTGTATATTTTCAGATACTTAGTTAGTAAATCATGCACACACTCATAATACATAATAGAAACATACACACATACACATGAACACATAAATAATAGGCAAATAAAAAAGGAAAAAAAGTGACTCTTCGTTATATACAGAAGAGACTCATAAGTGAAACTCAATTATTTTGTTAATTGAATTGAATTGTTCGTTTTATTTTCTTTTTATTATTTTTTTCATAGATAGAGAAAAAAACTCATTCTCATCCTCTCACTCTCTCTCTCTCTCTCTCTCTCTCTCTCTCTCTCTCTCTCTCTCTCTCTCTCTCTCTCTCTGTCTCACTTGTTCAAATATAATCCAGTACATTTTCTGTTTCTTGTTTGAGAGCTTTTTTTTCCTTTTCCTTTTTTCCTTTTTTTTTTGTTATCGGATGAATAGAGTTTTGTAGAGGACAGAAAAATGTTTAGATTTTAATTTAGTCACGTTAATACCCCTTTTATAAGTAAACGGATATGATCCTTGTACCGAGATGGATATCAGCTTAGTCATTACAACAACACAATATGTATTAATTTTGTCAAATAAAAATTTCATCACTCATTCATTCACTTAATTAATTGTTTTTATTTGTTTATTTTATGATAAATAACCTTTATATAATGACCAACTGTACTTGACAATTTGTAGGACACAAGGCGTTAAGATTTAAATAACTTGATCACATCTCTTCTTAAATATCATCATGAGCTTACACAGATGTTCCGTTCAAGTGTCCACTGTTCAAGACAAAATTAATTGTATTCTCTTCATGAAAATTCAATCAATTTTGCAAAATCTTTATGTTCAATAATAAAGGAAATTGTTCAACGTGTTAAAGTTTTAAAAATGAATTTCTACATCAGAGAAACATTTGTCCGCATTGTAAAATTCCCTTGAGTTCAAGTACTTTATTTTTTTATTTACAAATCGAGAGAAAAAAAAGCAACTCTTGAAAAAAAAAAATAACCAAAAGCATCTAACTAATAAACCGCATTTAACCGTACACAAGAGCAAACCATAATAACAAAACAATTTCAAATCGGTAAATATAAACTTTGTTTCTAGTAAAAAACCAAATAACAAAAAAATAAATAAAGTAAGACGAAACTAAACCAACTAAAAGTGATTGGCTGTAAATTGTTAAGGATTATTACCGCACTTTTTCAAGAGTTTTCTTTTTTTCCGTTTTTTTTTATTCTGCTTTATTTTGTTCAAGAGTTTTTCCTTTCTTCTTCATTATTTTATTTGTGAAAAACGAGAATAAATGTGAATATATAAAAGTTGTTATTTTTTTCTTACTACGGCTGTTGTTGTTGTTGTTCTTGTTATTGTTGTTGTTTCTAGGACAATTAGTATATTCGTGAAGATAAGTCATTCAACTTTAAGTCTATATTATAGAAGTAAAGCAGAACTTTATAAGGTTACACAACACACACACACACACACACACACACACACACACATACACATGTATATACAAATAAATACTCTTTCAAATGAAGTTGTACATGAAGAGCTTTTTTTGTTTTTTCCTTTACTTTATTAGGGTAACACTATAAAAAAGACTGTGATTCCCTTAAGAGTCCTTATTTTATTTTCATTCTTTTTTTTTTTCTCACTTTATCTTGCACTGGACTCAAATATATATATATCTCTCTCTTTCTCTTTCTGTCACTTTATAACTACCACAACTAACGATGTTCATAAGTAATAACAATAATACTTAAACATTAACCCCCATTCATCCCCTAACACCCATCATCACTTTTTTTCTTTAACAACAAATACACACATACGCATATTTATCGTACATAAATAGATATAAGTATCCTTTTAATCCAAGATACAAAAACAAAAATAAAAGGAAGAAGAAGAAGAAGCAAGAAAAAAAAACTCCTATTTGATCAAAGTTCTATAACGCACAGAGTAAAGCTTTTTATTTTATTCTTTTAAGTGTCGTCCTATAGACACAAAAAAAGGATTCGTTAAGTTAAAAAGAAAGTAAAAGAAATGGAAAGAGATAGATGAACATAAAATAAGAGTAGATACTAAAAAGGAAGAAAGAAGAAGAAAAAAAATGGTCACATGTTTTTCTACGTCTTATTATTATTACGATTATTATTTTTTATTATTGAAAACAATTTATAAAGATTAAAGTTGTTCTTTATTAGATGTTAGATGTACCCAATCGCCTTCTTTAACATAAATAAGTCTTGTTTCTGTGATGATGGAAGTGGGTGGGAACGTTTTAACACATTCTTAATATTGCGATTCTTGTGTTTAACTTTCCTTCTTTATTTTAGCATTTATTTAGAATGTTCTTTCAAGACAGACATTTACCATTTACGTTTTTTCCTTCTATGAGTCCACAATCATTATTAAATATATATTTCTTAATGGAAATCACTTTTCTTCACTGTAAACGTGACTTTTGGGTCACAACCATTTTAACTTACGTTTAGTTAACTACAGATGACAATAATGACGTCAAACATTATAACAAATACACATTATTAAATAGTTTTGTCTAAATTTAACAACTTTACATTTTAATTCTAGCTTTAATTATGGGACGAAACATAGTCCGGCTTTAATAGAGCTTTTGTTGATAAAAGGTGACGTAATATAAAAGTTAAATTGGTGGAATCTGTAGAATTTATTTCCATAATTTTTTTTTTCGCTCCTCCCTGGGAATTTTTCATTTTTGAACAAATAAATGAAAAATTGATAAACTTTTTATTTATATTTTAAATGTTGACAAAAGCTGTTTCTATTTATATTTTGCCCTCTTTCCAATGCTGTTGGTCTGTAGAATGAGAAAATAATGTCGTGAAAAACCACACAACAAATAAATAAGCAAGACAGAGGATTATCCCAATAATTGGAAAAAAGATTAAAAAATGAAAAAAATGAGAAGAAAAAGTCTAAAATTTCATCATTGAAAGAAATTTTTTTTTTCTTATCATTCTCTTTATAGTAAGCCAGACATCAACACACAAACACACCTGTCGACTCTCATATAATATTTTCTTCCATCATTTTTCCAATTTTTAATTCATTTCCGAAAGAGTAAATTATACCGTTAAATCTTTACACTGCAAACTACTTTTATAATAGGTAAAAATGGGCCGGGGTGAAAAGTTCACTTTTGTAAATTCAAGTTTTAATTCGTTTCCGTTTGTTTTTGAAAAATATATACGGGATAAACGAATTGAAAGAAAAAGTCTTAAACTTGGAAAAAAAAATAATGAAATTTTCCCATTCAGCAAACTTATGACATTTACTCATCTCTCTTCCCTTTCTCTTCTCATTTCTTCCCCTTTGCCACTTTTTCTTTTCTATTCTTAAATGCAATCAGATTAAATTGCATTTTTATTTCAATTTTGAGTTTTTTAAAAAAAGTTCACATAAGTGAAATTATAGAAAGGATTTACTTCAATATTTTGTGAAAGAATGATTACGTTTGTGAGGGGTTCAGAGGGGAATAACTTTTTGTGTGAGAAAAGTTTTTCGTTCGGAATATTTTTTTTTAAATTAATTCATTTAAAGTTTAGTCATTCTTGTCTCTTGGGATTTATTTTTGTGTTTTAAAAAAATATAATCCTCTTAGTGTTGAAATCCTTTTTATTATCCTTTAATTTACAAAAATACGGGAAAATTATTTCGGGAAAGCGAAAAATATTAAAACTATAAAATTAAATGGAAAAAGTGATAAAATGATTTCTCAATTGTATAAGAAAATCATACAATTGAATAAGAGAAATTGCATTAAGAAAGATCATAATTTATTCGGTTTTTATTAAATCAAAAATATTTTTTCTGGAGGTTTTCCTTTTAAAAAGAAAAATAGGGAAACAAAGAAAAATGATTTTTATTTCTTTTTTTTATTCCTTTTTTTTTGTGTGAAAATTCACCCTCCCCCAAATAATAATATAAACAAATACAATCTTTTGATGCAAAATATTTCAGCAAAATAGAAAATAAAGAAGAAAAATGAAGTGAGTGGAAGAAAAAGAAAATCTGTTATTTAATTCGTCAATTCCCCAGAAATTCCTTGAGGCGCACAAACTTTTTTCAACATCAATCATTTTAAACTTCGATTATGCTTCATTTTTTTTGTTCCCTTGTCTCTCTTTCATACTCCACCACACGCCCCACAAATTTTTTTTTAACTCACACTACTTTGGTTTGCCTTCCAGCAGTCAGCCCAAAACAAAATTGTGGTGATGGTGGGTGGTAAACTTCATAAATAATTTTTTTTTTGTTCCTTTCGTTTTCGGGTTCGGCTTTTTTTTTGTCTTATGTATTCACTTTATCACGTTAGATTTAACACATATTATTATTATTATTATTGACGGGGATTATAATACAAATAACCTTCGGGTATGGAAAAATCAAAATAGATATTTTTCTTCTTCTTATTCGTTCTTCTAAGTCAAACAACAAGAACAGTGAAAACCTTTTCTCTTTCTTTCATACGTTCGTAAATTTTGAATAAGATTTTTTTTTTTGTTTTGCATTTTCCTTACGAAATCACAACAAGGGAAAATGGAAAAAAAATTGTCATGTGTATTTTGTGTTATGATTTATTACAGAGAGTCCTCTCCATCCCCTTCCATACGGTAACCCGCCAAACGAAACAAAACATTAGAAAAAGTTACATTTTTCTTTCTTGCTTTTTCCAGAAAAACAAAAAAAAGCGAAAATTTTTTCTTTCAATCCGCACGGAAGTAAAATTTTCTTCTTTTTTTTTGGTAACAATCGGAAAAAGAGTCAGGACAAAAAGAGAGAGAGAGAGAGAGAGGGAAAATCAAAGAAGCAACCTACATAATTTTCCTGTTTTAGTTGTTGAACAGGAGGGGTGAGTGAGGTGTTAAATGTAATATATGTAAATAATGCACACATTTAAAAATTTGTGTTTATATGTGTGTGTTGGTGTGACGTCAGAATAGACAGAAGCAATGTTTTATTTTAATAATTGATTAATGTTTTATGAAAAAGCAGAAAATAAATAAATGTCTTTCTCATTCTCTCTCTCTTTCTGGGTTAGATATATTTCTCTGGGTTTACCTTTTTTTTTATTTTCTTTTAAACACAATTTCCACCTCTGAACCTTTAACTTTTTTTTTTCTTCATACAAAAGGGAAAGGGTATTACCTAAATATACTATACCTATACATACCTCCCTTACTTCCTCTCAACATTACTCCTACACTATAACTCTCCCTCACTCTCACTCAATATATCCAATTTTTAGTAGATATTATATATTTTGAAGTAGCAAAGTACTGACCCCGCAAACACACAGATTATCTGATTTATTTTAGGGTTTGAATTTTCACAAAATGGTAGTTTAGGTGAATTTTCTTCTTCATCTTCATCGTTTTTCTTCTTTTATTTTTTTTTTCTTTTTCCATTTTGGTTCCTTTTCTTTTTCTTTTGCGGACACAAAGGTTTTGTAGTTAAACCACAATATCGGACTTAATATAATTTAATATCACCGTTAAGAGGTAAAAAACACGTATATTGTCTGTTTGTATATATATTTTTTGGTATGGGAATATAGCATGGTATGGCAGAGTATAGTAAAGTAAGTATGAAAGTTAAGGATAAATTATTAGATATTTAATATAGAGAAAGTATACATTTAAAAGATAAATTCTATATGGATCCTTATTTTAACGCGTTGTATTTAGTTAGAAAAATGATAATAGATTAGTTAACCCATTTAAACCTTTTGTCCATATATTCTTCTTCTATATAGTAAAAAAGGTTAAAAGGGTCATTTTTTTTTAAATAGACAAATGATATTTCGAGAATGAACCTTTGCCAACTTTTATGAAGTTTTATCGATTGAGTTTTCTCTTACTAATTACAATTTTTTGATTAAGAAATAATTTACATCTTGGAAGTTTTAATGGATGCAATCATAATGCAATCATTTTACTCGGAATAATGAAATAATTCATAAATCAATTATAAATTGTCAAGATGAAATTACAGAAATAAATCATTTGGAAAAATATTTGAAAATTAAGAAAATTAATTTTTATTTTTAGTGTTCTTTTGCTACAGAAATTGTTGCTTTCCAAGATTATTTGTTTTAAAAAAAGTTCATCATGAAATATTTCGTATAATTGAAAAATAGTAGAATCGTCGTATACCTCACCACCCTCCTAAATTGAATGAATTATTACATATTTGACTTTATTTACAACCTTAAGCAATAATCTCTATAAAATCGAACCTACTGTCTAATCGGCTCTAATGGTTAAATTAATGGTCCGATTAGACAAGGTTTATTTTAATATAAATTGAAAATTTTATGTTGCCGGATGAGGGGATGAAGGAGTATTAAAGGAAATTAATATGATAAGAAACTATTATTAGAATTACAAGAGCTTTTCGCTTATGTGTGTTAGTGTGTGTTTGTGTTTATATATATTTTATTTTTGATGAAGGTTCCAAAATAATTGTAAAATATTTTAAATTATTATCTCTCTATCTCTTTCTCTCTTCCCCAATCTATCTCTCTCAGTTGGTCTACTGAAAGTAATAAATGTACATATTCATGTATTTTGTATATGAAAAGTGTATATTTATACCTATGTTTTGTGTACTTTATCTTCCTTTCTCTTTCTATCTCTTTCTTTCTCTTTTGAATGTAAGATCCCTTTAAATTATTTAAGTTAATGTTAGAACTGGGATTATATAACACCAAATATATCTACCTGGTTTTACTTATTCCACTTCCTCTTCTTCCTCCTGTCTTTTTTTCATTCTGTATCTAATAAATCATAACAAGAGGTTTGGTTGTTAAGAAGACGACGAATAAGAAACAACAGAATACATAGTCCGAGAGACATAGAGACAGAGAGTGAGTTTAAAGCTCAATTTATAGATTTTTTTTGTTGTTTCGGACTACTTTATTTTTCCTGATTCTGTAAATAAAGAAATATAAGGTGAAAGCATATAAAAAATTCTCCTTTTGAACTGGATACTGAATTAGATTTTTATTATCTCTTTCTCTCTTTCTCAAAGGGTCAAAATAATTTATAAAACATTAACTTTTTTTTTTCTTTGATTTAGTAAAGTTACTAGGCGTCTCCATCTCCATCATTGTTGTTGTTTCTTTTCAGAAGAAAAATTCTACTCTTTGTAAAATAATTGTAGTGAGCTGTTTTTTTCTTTGTTAACAAATTTTCATCATCATCTGTTTTGGCTTTATGAATAGTATATTTTTCTTTACACCTCACGTCATCATTAAAGCGTTTCCTTTTTTTTATTTCTTTCTTTTCTGTCTTCATTTTTCCCGTAAACAAATGAACGTGAAAAAGGAACTTTTTTTTAATATGATGTAATATGGACAAAGTATAAAATTTACACAGCCGTACGAAATCAGTAAAAGTGTTAACGTTATACTCTGAGAAATTTACTTTTTTGCAAAAGCTTTCATCACCAATATTTGTATTCTGTTTTTCTTTTGTTTTTATTTTGTTTTCTTGGAAGTGCCAACGATCAGATAAATAATTAACAATAAATAACAATAACAAAATTATAAAGTTTAATAAAATCAACACAGTTGCTGTTGTGTTATTATTTACCTCTTCCAAATTTCTGTAAAAGTTTATTGACCTCAATAAACGTAAACTTCCGGACTTTTTTTCTATTTAAGTATTTCTTGATTTGACAAAAGCAATTAATTAAAGCTGTCCTTACCTTTAAGAAATTGTGAAAAAAAATTCATATATTTTTTCTTTTTCCTTTAAACAAAAATATTTTGTTTTAATAAATTTTCCCGCAACACTTTTTTAATTTTTCAAAATTTGTAGTAGAAAAACAATTCAATTTCAGTTAACTTCTGTCAATAAAAATAAATCAAAAGTTGCTTGTATCTACCAACCCCTCCTCCCATTCAGCCTCATCAGTGCAGAGTATGGTAGTGAACTTCTTTCATTTAACACTTTTTGATTTATTATTTCGATGAAATTCGAATTAATTTTTTTTGTTAAGATTTTTTCATTTTTTTTTATTTATAAAAAGATTTTTTTGTTGGAATTTTCAAATAATTATTACATTTTCCACTAATGTATATTCAATAGAATTTTTATTTCTTTTAGGAGTGGGTTGAATAATCATTTAATTACAAAATAATGTTGGTTTGTTTTGTAGTTGTTGTTGTTGTTTTTTTTTTTTTTTGTTTGTTTGTTTGTTGTATTCGAGTGAAGAAACAACATCATTTATTTGTATAAATTTGTTCCAATTATTTTTGAAATTCAGACGAAAACTACACAATTTCGAGGATAATTGGAATTGATTAAACAAAAAAAAGAGAAAAACAAAACAACAAAATAAATGTTTGTTCAAATAAATACGATTCCATCGTTGAGTATTTTGTCACACTAAATCTAAATTTGTTTTATGTTATCTGGGACTTGTGAGTTATTATTGGGAAATGTCAAATAGGATCTAAAAAAAAAAAAGAAATGATCCTGGGGATCATTATTTGGATTAAAGGATTCAGTTTTACTACGATTTAATGAATTTTAATTAAATTTGTAAATCCCTACGCCTACGCTACTAATTTTAACTACAAAAACTAAATTTTCACAAGAATGAAATTTAAAATTTCTTTCTGCATCTTTTCAGGATTTATGTACAATTGATTCATATTTTGATATCATTCTGCATTCAATTTGATCCTTAGAAATCTGTTAACAATATTCCCTTATGCCTTAATCTTTTATTTCAACAAGAAATTAATTTAATTCCATTAAATCTATCTAAAAGGCAACTAATCGTTGATTTCCTTCTATTATTCCGGTTGACATTCATGATGAGTTATTAAATCCCCTCAATTTTCATTTTGTTTTTTGTTGTTTTTGTTTTAAAGAAATTACGGTTAAAATTTTGTACAAAAATTCTATTGAAAAAAAAATCATTTTCTCGTTCTTCTTCTTCTTTTGTTTTTGTTGCCTTAAACAAAGTAATTAAAAATTTGTTTATTGGGCAATCAATTAAATGAAACATTTTATTGATGCAGTCTACCAAAGTATAAAATCTATGTTTTCACGTTACCACCATTTAATTGTCAAATGCAATAAAAGTCACAATTTTTATAAAGAAAAAATTTTGTATCTCTGTTTCTCTGTATGTGTGTGTGTGTGTATGTTTTGTGCAGAAATAAACTAAAATTAAAATCAACTCTTAATTGCTTCTGTTCTTTATTTACAAATTAATTTTTTTATTTTTCATTTTATGTTTTTCTTTCATTTCATTTGTTGTTTTTGTATATTTTGTAGCAATTTAAAGAGAGAGAGAGAGAAAAAGAACGTATGGTCAATTTCTATTAGTACGAAAGATGAACGAACGGAAATAACCGCAGGACAGGATGTAATCATATGAAATACTGTATAGAAAACAAAATATGTTTACTTGTGATCTGTGTAAATGAAAATGTTTTTCTGTTTTTTAATCGTTTTGTACTTTTTTTTATTTTTATTGATTTGACCGATTCAATTAAAAGTTTTATTTGAATTTTTTTTTTCTACTTTTAAGATCGGTTGAATAGACAATTTTTTTGGTCAGACGATTTTTTTTACAAATGATTTTAAGTGCAGACCGATTGTACGTTATCGCTTGTGGGGGAACCATTATTTAAATGGAAGCGGTGAGATAATCAATGTAAAAATTGTGCAATGGGTGCGATGTGAATTTTGTTTCAATGAAATTTCTTAATTCTCGTAACATTTTTAATTGTTTCGATTTTTTTTTTAAAGAAGGGAAGTTGTGTGACTCACATTTATATTATTCCCATAATAAATTCTTTTTCAAATTCCTGTTTTTCGTGGAAACAAAAAATTTATTTTAAATATTCTTGGAATAAAATTTTACTGCAATTCTTTTAAAGAATATTCAATTAATTTTCATCACAATAAAATTTCCGTACAATTTTCTAAGAATTTATTTTATTTTACAGATTCAACAGAATTTATGAAAATGGCATGATTCAAATTCAACACCAACTAAAACAGCATCACAAGTGAGTATTTTATTTTTGCTTCCAAATTTATTCTGTTGTGGTTTATTCTTTATTTTTGGTTCTACAAGAAAAATAGAAAAGGAAATGAAAAAAAATTACGATATAATAAAACAATTAAGAAAATTGAACATTTTTCACATTTTCTCTTTATTTTCACTTAACCAACAACAACAATAATCATTATTTTCAATTAATTTTTTTTTACCATTGTTGTTGTTGTTGGTTTTTGTTTCCTGGAAGGATAAAAATATTAAAAAAAAACTGTATTTGATCATTTTGAATTTAGGAAAGAATTTTATCTCGTGGGAATTTTTCCCAATGTAAGCAAAATCTCATTTGGGTCTCCTCACTTCTCATTGGGTCAGTTTAGTGGAAATATAAAATAAAGATGAAGGGGAAAAAAACGTAAATTTTTAGTTTATTTTATGGTGAAAATTTTGTTGCTGTTATTATTGTTGTGAAGGAAAATTATATTAGAATATATTGGTTGTGATTTGGGATTTTATCTAAAGAAAATTCTTGTTTTATTCTCTAAATTAGGTTTCATTTATTTTATTTTATTTTCCTTTTTCTATTTTTTCTATTTTTTTTTCTTTCCAGGAATAACTTTCTTTCATTTTATTTCTTTTCTTTTCTATTTTTTTTTTTGGTATGTGGCGATGGCGACATGTCTCTGGGCAATTTAGTTAAGAGATGACATTGTCTGCAAAATTCTTTTTCGTCTTTTTTTTTTCGTATAAAGAATGAAAAGAGAAAATGGCGATGATGGAAATTCTTTTATCTTTCTTTTTTTTTAGTTTCTTCTTTATTTTTTTAAAGCAAAAAAAAATCGATTATTATGATTGATGTTTTTTATATTTCTTCTGTTACTTCCACCCCTCACTATTTTGCGTTACTTCTTGAATCATTTTTTATTTGAAGCTCAAATAATAAATCGATAAGACAGTTTTTTTTCTTGTTCTCTTATTTGATTCAATTTAATAATAAATACAGCAACAACAAAAACTTAACACACACACACTCGTACATAGAACCTTTAGATATATTGAATATTTCACTCTATCTTTGTGTCTCTCTTCCTCATCATTTTTTTTTATTAGACAAAATAAAAATCTTGTCCTCCACCGCATCTTGTTTGATTTATTGATTGTAGATTTTTCTCTGTTTTTTTTTTATTTTTCGTTGTCGTCGTCGTTGTTGTTTTTATTATTTTTGTCGTTGTTGTGATTTAAGACAAGTGACTCCATTAAATAATAACGAATTGTTTTAAGTGCATCGTGCATTTTATTGCATTCATTTAAAAATGTTTTTCTCATTTATTTATTTATTGGAAAATATAAAGAAAATGATTGTTAAAAAAATGTAACGTATATTTTCGCGTAAAAGTCTGCTCAATCCCGGAGTAGAGAGATGAAGGTCAAAATTTCAATTTTGATTCTTTATTTTTTTAGTTTTTATTTTATTTTTTTTTTGGTTTTGTTAAAGAAAACTAACTTTTTCCTATTTGGCGTTCATGTTATATTGTTGTTGTTGTTATTATTATTTTGTTGTGCCAAGAAAAAGAATGAAAGAAAATTGGCGAAGAAAAAGAAAACAAAGCAAAAAACACTGAACTATTAAAGAAATAAAAGTTTCTTTTTGTTCTTCTTCTTCTTCGCCTTTATTGTTGTTTTTGTTATTTAGGGGTAAATATTATAAATAAGAGTGTTCCATAGTGCCATGAAAAAATAGTTTCACAAAATAAAGACACACACACACACACATTATGAAGTGAGAAAAACATTAAAAATTCTAATATTTCCCAGTTTTTTTCTTTATTCATTTTTTTAGTGCCCAGAGTGCGGCAAGAAAAATAGTTTCAACTTTTCTTTTAGTTTTTTCAATTTTTTTTTCTTTCGTGCTAAAAATATCAAAAAAAATTGTAAAGAAAAAAAACAACAACAATAAAATGAAAAGAAAAAAAAAAAAAAGAAGGAAAATGGAAAATAAAAGTTTCCGTTTTGACGTGCAATTAATATTTACGAGATGGTGTTTCTTTTTTCCTCTCTTCCTTTTCTATTTACATCTTCTCTTTTTTTTGTGGCCTTTTTTTCTCATAAAAAAAGGAAAGAAGGATCATAACAGCCTCACTTCTTTATAGATTTCAGTCTGTGTAACAGAAGTGTCAAGAGAAGTAGGTAGATGATAGTAGAGAGGAGTACTAGAGGGCGAGTAGGTATATAAGAACATTATTTCTTTTATAAAATGTCGATTTGCACTCCGACACAACAAGAAAAAATGAAGAAGAAAAAAAAAGGAAAATTGACAGGAACAACAAAAATATTATTAAGACAGACGAAGACTGAAGTGTGTATAAAATAAGAAATGGAATTAGAGTGAAGGGAGAATAAAAATAAAGAGAGATATGATCAACGACACTACCGTCTTCTAAGAATATTTGTCCATTCCTTTCTTTCCTCACCCTCACACATTTTTTTCTGTGATAAATTTGAGACACTAAACAATAAATTCCAGAAAAAAAATGTAGCGGTGTAGGAAGAGGAAAAAAAAGAAGAAAATTGTGTGGTTTTATTGTATAGCTACTGTTACTACCTACACTACTCCTAGACGAGGCTGGAATGAGATGTTTTCTATTATTATAAGAAGAACAAAATATAAGTTAAGATAAATTGGTTTTATTACCCAGAACGTATAAAAAAAACAACAACAATAATAATAACACAGAATGAGAGAAAGAGATGGTGTATATACATACAAACCGAAACAGAAATGTCAACGAAAAAGAAAACGACAAATTAATAGGCGGAAGTCTGTCAAATATGACACGAATTGTGTTGTATTGTTTGAGTGTTTTTTTTACTGTGTGTAGTGTTGAGTGTTATGTGTGTGTGTGCATGTATATTTTATTGCGGTTTGCGGTCGATATGCATTGTTTATATAAAAGTGACACACTCAACAATTCAAGGTTAAAAACCAAAAAAAAAAAGAAAGAAAGAAAAATCTATCTAATTTTCATTTTTCTCGTATTTAATTGGAACATTAAATGGAAAATGGTTTACATTGATCAGCTGGTTATTTTATCTTTACCGTCAACAAATTCAGAATATCCTTTTAAAGTTGATTGAATTTTTTCACATATAAGATTTATTTGTATAGACAAGAAGATAACTTATGTCTGTAATTTCTAACCCAATTTTCTTCCCTTCTCCTTCTCACACAACATATATAATAACCCATACATAATATCCAAATGATCCCTCCTCCATCTTTATGCCCTTCAATAATTACGAACATAATACCTTCCCCTACCGTCACAACTCCTCTCATATACCGACATATTGATATATCCTTCAATAATTACCAAAATAATAGATAATTTATAAATTAGTCAGTTACTAATTACTAGTTTCACTGTCATATTTTCTATCATAGTTTCTAAAACAAAAAATGTTAATAAATTAAATGAAAACTTTTATAAAGTGTTTGTTATCTTTCATAATCACAACAACAACAATACCAGTAAATTATGAATAAATAAATTCAAATGTGAATCAATGATATTTGATGTAGAGGACTATAAAAAAAATAACAACAACAACAGATCGTACATTGGATATGTTATCCTTATCAATGAATCATGTGATATATGATACAATACAAATATACTACAGCAATATTTATACAACAACAACATATAAATGACAATGACAAACGGAAAAATAATAATAAATAATTCATTCTACGGTAATAATTCCCAAATGCAATTTCTTAAATACGAACGTTTATATACGAATAGAATCCATAAAAGCCAACAATCAATGATATTTTAATCAATTTTCCGTGATTTAATTGAATTTAGAATTCCCATTTTCATTTCCATTCTGTCTCTATACGTTTCGTCATAAACACAATTTGACTATTGTTTTATTTTGTTATTTTCTCTCTTTTTCTCTCTCCGTCTATCCTATATAAGGGACTCTCATTTATTTATTTTTTTTTTTTTATTGTGTTAGATGTTGTTATTATTTTCAGTAAGTTGTTATTATGAAGTTAAGTAATAAAAGACAATTTCCATTTATTATTTATTATTGTTATTAAAACTATAGAGTCGACAATCGACCACCCACTCACTCAAACAAAACAAAAGTCAAACCTAAATATGTACACATGCACATATGAAATATTAAGTTAATTTAATGGGATATCATAGAGTGGTGGGCGACATAACATTTTCACTTTATACTTCTTCTTCTTCTTCTTAATATTGTTTTATTCTCTCCCTTTCTCTCTTCTTCTGTTCTTTATTTACATCCTTTACCCTCTTTTTTTTAAATCCGTTAGAATTAAAATAGAGTTTCTTATTTGTAATAAATCAAAATATTTATGCATTATTATTTTCCTTTCCTTCATATTCTTCATTATTTCATTATTTTTCCTCTTCAGTTTTCTCTTTCTTTCCATTCTAATTAACGTCTCAAAAATATTTTCGCTTTACTTTCATTTCGCTTATTTATTAGACTTAATGTCTTACTTTTTGTATATCCTTATGTTCGTGTGATTGGATGTTTTGAGCTGTGTGTTTGTGTACTATGTACCTGCTTAATATCGTTTAGGTTAAAATCACAAGGAATAAGGTAAATAGTTTATATTCCTTAAACACTTCATAATTTATAATTTATCATTCTGTTTGTTTAAGGGTGTGTGTGTGTGTGTGTTGTTGTCTTCTCTCTCTCTCTCTTACCTTTTATTTTCCATTTTCCTTTTTTGTTTTTATTGTATCAAATCAAATTGATGACTAATGAAAAATGATATTAACAGTAGAGAATGGAAAAAAACAAAACACATAAAATAGATTGATGATTTTATGAGTAGCGAACGCGCGCGGTTTTTTTTTATTTATATTCACAATTTCTTGTGAATTTTTATGATGATTGAAGATTAATCAAAATGAATAAAAAACAATGATGTTGAAACGATAAATGTGGAAGAATGATTCAATGTCTTTAATTTTTAATCCTTATAAAAAATAGCTCTGTTGACTTATTTAAATAGAGATTTTAATACTGAAAACCCCTGTGATGGTTCAATCACTCAGATTTGGCACCTTTGTACTCATTCATTTAGTTTTATGCAACTACATTATGGTTCAGAGGGGCATGGAAATTAATGCACCAATTATACTGGCATTATTAACTCTGCGTTTTTATAAATTTTAGACAAAAGAATATAAAATTTGATTGTAAAAAATATTCTAACAAATAATAATTAATCTGCACATTTTTAGATTTAATTTTTTTTGGTTTAAAAATTTAGATTTAGTTTTATTTCTTTAATTTTATTCTTTAATTCTTTATTTGGACATTGAACATTTTTTAATCCGAGAGATTAAGTTTGTATAACGTATATTTATTTCGGTATGTTGAAGTTAATGACCGAAGATTAAATGATTGATGATTAATCGAATAATTTTTGTACAATATATTTAAATCGAAGTTCAAGCTAAAGAAGAAAAAAAACGATGCCAGACAAAATATTTAATCAATCAAATTCAAATATCAACTAATTTCTATCTCTGCTTTTTCATGAGTTTCCTTTTTAAGATTAAAAAAACCATTTAAGGGCTCAATTACAATTTTCTGAAAGTTCAAAATATTCAATGATTTCATACAAGAACATTGAACTCTAACGTTGAACTTGTTTCTGTGTGAATACGTGAATTTTAACGTTTGTTCATCTTAAATCGAAACATAAATCGTGATTCATTTTTATAAATTGAAAAAAGAGCTGCGGTAAAACTTGTCTAATTGGACCATGTAGAGGAAAAGTATTTAATTAGATGGTCCAATTACAGAAGTTTTAATTAAGCCCGGATTTACTTTATTAAAAGATTTTCTATTTCCATGGGTTTTTCTTCTTTTTTTTTTTTGTTGCTAATATAAAAATTAATTATTCAAACGCATTTAATAAAAATGAATGGTTTTCCTTTTAAAACCGGAAAAATATGGATATTAAAATGGAATTCATTAAAATAGTCTTCTTCTTACACTCTCTCTCTCTTCCTACCTGCTCTCACATACACATATAGCCATAAGATAAAATGAAAAAAAAAATGTTCCCTTTTCTTATTTAAATCGAAACACTTTTAACTTCTTCGCCTTTCTCATACCCCGCGTCTCTCTTCTTTTTGTTGCGTGTTTGTATCTATGTGTTCGTATCTCTTCTCTGTGTTTGTGTGTGTGTGTGTGTGTATATATGGGGATTGTATTTGTATAATAATCATAATAAAAAAAAGAATTTACTCCTCTTGAAAACATTTTCATAAAATTATGAATTAATTATGCAATAATTTAAAAACCTTGTGAAAAAAATTTCCTCTAGAGAAAATTTGGTAAAGACTTTCTATGAAGAAGAAAAAAAAAATTGTATGCCTTTAGGATGGATCAACATACCAGAAAGTAGTAAAATCAGTACAAAGTCATCCATTCTTAATAATTTGTTTGTATTTTAAACCCTGGAATATTTGATTACTTTCTTTCTTCTTCTTTTTCTTCTTCTTTCTCCTTCTACTTTTTACTTTACTTTCTTGTTCTTCTTTGTTGTTTTTGTTATTATTGTTGTTGTTTTTGTTGTTAATATCTGTATTACTTTTGAAGAGAGTCTTGAGGCGATAATAAATGAATCAATTATTTAAATTTTGTATTTCCGTTTTTTTTTATTATTATTATTGTTGTTGTTGTTTATGTTGTTTTTTTTCCAAAAAAAATAAAAAAATTCCATGTTTTTTAATCGACCAAATGAAAACAAACTAAATTTCTGCAAGAAACGACAACACCAAAAAAAAAACCTGATTATAAATCGGAAATTTATTTATTATTGTTTTTTTTCTGTATTTTTGGCAGAAAAAAAATGAATGTTTTAAATATTTAAAGAAAATATATGCACCACGCCCCATTCCCCTCTGCTCAATGCCTATATTTTATATGTTTAATTCTTCAGAAAATTTCTTTTCCCACCTTTTTAATTTTTCTTTTCTAATTTTTTCTTCTTTGTTTTTGGATTCACAAAATTTTTTTTTCTTCTTCTTCGTTTTCTTCTGTTTGTTTTTCTTTTGTGAGAAAACATTTGAAAATCATTTACATAAATCTAATATTGGATTTAGTTGAATAGTTAGTTTGTTATGATTCCAATTACAATAAAATCAAACATGAAATGAAAATTTTTTGTTAGCCTAATACTAACTGACTGTCTGTCTATTTGTCCTTTCTGTCTATCTCTGTGGTAACACAAATAATCACTAAACATTAATTTTTTTTTGGTAATTGTGTCATTTGATGAAGTGGCCTTATTACAAATTCATTATTCTATTTTTACTGATGTCATTTTTTTTTGTCATTTATTTCTGTATAATTATAATAAATGGTTTTTCCATTTTTTCCCTTGATTTTCATTTTTCTGTTTTTTCATTATGGTGAATTTGAAATTAATAAATAAGTATGAAAGGATTTCATCATTTTTTAACAATTTTGATTTTATTAAATATTGAATTCAATTCATTTGTCATCGTTAGCTACTTGCCACTATGTTGTTTACTGGGTTACTAAACCACTATTGATAGACTGTAGTAATGCTATTGCAAAAAACTACAGGCTTACTATTACTGACCACTTCTGGCAAATTGATCTTTCATATGTAAGGGCTTAGCTAATGTTATCACTAATTGTTAGATCCAAAAATTTCACATATACCTTTTGGCATTCCCTATTCTCCTCTTATTTCTATTATTTTTGTAATTTAAAGATGTTGACAGTAAATTATTAAAGACATTCTGAACCGTCTATTAATCTAATGTGAAGTGAAAATGTCATTTCCTTAACGCTAATCAGTGTAGTCCCTTTTGTTTTTTCTTGTTTATAATCCTTTCACCTTTTTTTTCTTCTTGTTAATCCTATCATCGACTTATATATCCTAATGAACCGTAAATCCTTCATATTTATAATAAATAACTAGCCCTTTTCATCCCGTCTTTCCATACCCTTTAATAAAACATCAACTTTTTCTTCTAATTTTTTTTTTTTTTTCTGTTTGTATATTTTTTGGTTTACGGTTTCGGTTTTAGGTTTTAAGCTTTTTCCTTTTCTCTGTTTTCTTTTTTTCGTTTTTTCGTTTTTTTATAAATTCAGCTTTTGTTTAGTAAAGTAAATTTCTGGATGAAGGGGGGTTTCAGAGGAAATTGCGGAAAGAGAAAAATATATAAAATAATAATTTTCTTGAACGTTAAATATAAAATTTTAAATTTTCATATTTATAATTTGAAAAATGATCCTGTTCTTTTTAGTGTAAACTGTAAACTGTAAACTTTAAAGGATTTTTTTTTCTCATCTGTTTTTTTTTTTTTTTTGGATATTGGAAGAGAAAACTCATAATTCAACAAATGCCATAAACAGGGAACATGTTTTGTTTTATTATAAAATATTTATGCATTTGTTTTGTTGAAAATTCATTAAATAAAAAGGTCAAAAAGTCATTCTTGTAATGACGTCATAAAACAAAAGAAAACAAAGAAAGAAATGCCAAAAGAAAACTTTAAAAAATAAAGATTAAATGTCATTGTTGAAATTTTTGAATATAAAAAAAAATTGTTTGTCAAAAAGTCTCCACTTATTCGTCATCTGTCTCATTTCCCTTATATGTCTCCAGTAAAACGGACGTCTAGTGTTTCTTCCGTTTCCTTTTTTTCTTTCGTTTAACTTTTATTGTCTTGAACATACATTTGTGTACTGATGCAGACGTATAATAACGCATAGAATAAGAAATTTATTTTGCTTTATTATTATTCTCGTTAAATTGTTTTGTAATATAAACACACACACATACACAAACCTCAATTCGCACTTACAACTTTTTGTTTTTCTTTAAATGGTGTATTTGTATTTGTGTGTGTGAAAAATGTATGGGTTTTGTGTAATAGTATTCTGATGAGAGACATCATTAACTTTGAAGTGATTCACTCTTCAAAAATATAGAAAAACAAGAACAGCCAGAAACAAAGAAAAACTGTTTTGCAAGAATGAAAAATGTTAGAGAATTTTTTTTGTTGATCATTCATATACAGGACACAAACAAAAGCTTTATTTCTTTCTGTACTTTCAGTTGTTTTATTTTTCTTTTTAGTCCCTTTTACCTTTTATCTTTTTTCATACTTCTAAGAAAAATTTCCATCAATTTTTCTTTCTTTTCTTTCAAATACAACATTTAAGATAAAACTTCCTGACTTCACTATTTTTCTCTTTCAATAAATTGAATAAATGACATAATAAAACAATTCTCAAGATACATTAAGAGAAAAGAAAGTGTGAAAAAGGACAAAAAAAAAAGGGTTTTTTTTCTTTTTTGATAATTTTTTTTTCCTTTCTATACGAATTTTCTATTTTCTACGTTTTTTTTTCGTCTCTATTTATAATAGTTTGTCTGTGAAAACTGTATGACACAATGATGGTCCTTCTTCTTATTCTTTTTTTTTTTTTCATGTTTAAGAAAAGGTATAAGCAAGGTATAGCAGTTATTTTGATCTCCTTTGGGGATCATCGTATTCTTTTTTCTTTTTTTTCTTGTATTTTTGCCTTAAAGTTTTTTTTTTTTTTTTTGCCTACATTTTTCTTTTATTTTATTTTTGGAAATGCGGATGAAAAACAAGAAAAAAAAATCTATAGAAGAGTTTGTTGAGTTTTTTTTTCTCTATGTTCGTGTGCGTGTGTGTTTTGTATATGGGCATGTGTTTGTGTGTGTGTGTGTTTATGGACCCATATTATCTTTTGACAGTTTTCACTTTATCGTCCGTAACTCTTGTATATTTTTATATTTTTATTATTGTTGTTGTTGTTGTTATTTAGTTTGTTGCTGTTGTTGTACTTGTGTCTAATAAAATACTAGAATTTTTCTTTTATTCTTTCTATTTTCTCTTAAATAGTCAATAAAAGGTAATATTTACGTGTGTGTATGTATGTGGTTGGGATTTCTCTTGTATATGTAAAGGGATAACATTTACATAGCATCCAAGAACAAAATAAAAAGAACTGAGAGAAAAGGGTTATAAAATTCACTTCACAATAAATCTGTTGAAATATTGATACAATTTTTTTCTTTTTCTTCTACAAACTTTTTTCACCTTATATCCTTTTTTTTTTTGTTACTTTTCTTTTAAATTTGCTTCTTTTTTCATTTTTAAAGAGAAATTTTCGGAAATTTTATTTTCACTTTTTCTTTAAAGGTCAATGTTTTGACCCCCTGGATGAAATTCAATGTCATAATTTCACTTAAATTTAACAATTGTCAAATAATCGATAAATCGACTAATGGATATTACAATTATCATTTTATCCCTTATCTCATCATCAAATAACAAATAATCGCTTTATGTCCAAATTAATTGATTTAAATCTCAATTACAATTTTGTAGAGAAATTAAAGTTTGTTTTTTTTTTTTTGTAATTTCAGAAATGTTTTCATAAATCGGATTATGTAAATTTTTATTGTATAAACTCAACTAATTTAATAGATTCTTTAACCTACATCTTTAGTCAATGTAAAATCGGAAAATTTATAATCCTTTATCATCAATCGTTTCTATTTAAGTATTCAATCGTTTCTCTAGAAAACTATTTTCCTTTTTCGTTTTTTTTCTTCACTTGTTCTTTAATTTTATTTTCTGTTTGAAAGAAAAATTTAGAGGAAAACTTTCTTGTTTTGAATGTTGGATGGAAAACTTTAAAAGAATTTTTTTTTTTTCTTTTTCCTCTCTTTTATTTTTTATTGAGACAATTTATTCTTTAACTATGTTTTTCAAGAAGGTTTAGAAAACTAAAAGTGTTCTTTTATGTATACGACAAAGAGGCCAAGTACAGTGGTGCTTATGCGACCAAAAAAAGTAGAAGTTCTTTATATTCGCGGGATTCGTCTGAAAACATTGTATTGTTCACGTATATCGAAATAAAGTTGAAATAAAGTTGAAATCAGAAGAAAAAAGTTCATTTATAACGGATGTTGTTCTTCTTATATCTACACAAGCGAAGTTGAAAATCAAATTCAAGTTCGTTATATTTGATGTTAAGTTTAACTGTTGTTTTACTAATAAAATGGCATTTTATAATTGCAAATATAAATTCTCAAATAAAACGCAATTACAAAAGGAATACAAAATTGTAGCTAATTGCATTTCACGTAAATTTGATTTTTATGTGAAATTTGACGTTATTAGAAACCGCATTGTACGTATATATATATAGAGGCAACTAAACATTTTAGACATATTTATGAATATATTTTATGGTTAGTCAATCGGAAGTTTGTAACCCCTTTTTCACCGCTCCATATACAAGGGTACATTATTTCTTATTGTTGTTACTGTTCGTTGTTGATATTTTGTTGTTGTTTATTTCGTGTTTGTTAGCTGTTGTTAGTGTATCTATATTATTAACTGTATAGCGTTAGAAAGTTTGAGGTGGAAAAACGGATTGCTGATATATAGTTGATAAAGGGTGATTTTAGTTAGTTGGTTATGGGGAAAAAATAGAATTTATACGAGTAGATATATGAAAAATCAACAACCTGTCCTGTATTTTATTTTACATACAACTACTATTATATTTACTAATTCTACACAGACACACACACACACATACATATGTACATATATTTATATCAACATAAACATATATACAAAGACATATTTATATGTAAATTTTATATAATATAATCAAAACCAAAATTGAAATAATTCAATTTTCAGTATACATGATACCAGTTTCCGTCATTTTGTGGCCTTTACATTATAGGATATTTTATATATTTATGTTATGAATTTTCCATCATTGAATTTGTAAGTATTTGTATGTGTGTGTGTATGTTTGTATAACACTTTTTTCCTCAATTCATCTCTTTCCCTCTTTTCTTATACTCTCTTTTACCAATTGGCTGTTTTTCTCTTTCAAATCAATATAATTGAATTTTTGGATTGAAGAATATTTTTTTACAACAACATTATTATGATAGCGGCATATCAACATTTTATTTGTAAACAAAATTATTATTAGTTTTTTTTTTCTCACTCACCTTCTAATAACAAACATACACACACATCCAATTTTTTTCTTCATTTTGTAATTTTCTCTTTTATATTGCGCGAAAAAATAAATTTTAATAAAAATGGTAAAAAGTTCAATATTTTTGCTCGTTTTTTTTTTTTTTTTGTTTGTTTGTTTGTTTGTGCAAGTTGCTGAAATATTTAGAATATTGAAAAAAAAATTGGAAATATTGAAAATATGTACTGGGGAAAAAATTGAAAAGGTAAAAATTCGAAACCAAAAATAAACGTGAAAACTGAAAAGATAACAAAAGATAATATTCAAATTGTATGCAGTTTTACCTTAATTTTTTTTCTTTTTCTTGTTTTTTGTTAGTTTGAATTTGGTAGCGGGTGTTAAAATATTGAATCAGCCGTCTAAATATGTTATACCTATAATTTTATTCCTTTTCAAAATCCAACAGCAAAATAGGAATAAATAGAAAATTCAATTTTTTCTTATTTGAACAATTTTCCTTTCATTGTTTTTTTTTTCTTCTCTCACTTTATAAACAATACAAATAGAAAATATTGAAGACAATAAACGTAAATAAAAATACAATAAAACGAAGAAGATCAAGAAGGACTAAAAACCAATAAACAAACAAAATGTTTATTTTTCTTTGGAAAATATATTTCATTGGAATCCTATATGCAATTCTCCTGTATTTGTATCTCTCTAATTTACATTTTCATTTTATTCTTCTGTATACAGGAAAAATTCTCTTCACTGCACTTTTTTGTTTTCTCCACTGTATAGGTAGGTATAGAAAAAGAGTAAAACTTTTAACCTCAGGGCGGCTAAAAAATCCTTCTTATTCTTTTTATATTTTGTTTATGCAAACAAGAAGAAAAATTGTTTTATTACATACATATAAAAGAGGAGTGTAAGAGGAAAAGAAAGAAAGAAAAGGAAAAGAAAAGTAAGATATAAATGATAAAAGACAGAAAAGATTATTAAGAAATGGGTGTTGGGGTTTTGATAAAAATGGAAGAAAGAAGTAAAGAAAAACATATTAAATGATGAGGAGACGATGGTGGAGTCAGTGGGAGAAGAATTGGTCAACAGACAAATGTCTCAATGTATCTTTTCCTTTTTCGTCTTTTTTCTCTTTTTCATCTTTTTTTTTTAAGAGACTGTCACAAACATTGTGTTACGAAATATTATTAAGATGAAGACAAAGATGAACTGCGAGTAAAGAAAATCTGTTTTCTTTCAGCTTTTTTTTTCGTGTCTTTTGACATTCATATTTTTCAATGAAATTTTCTTTTAACAGACAGAAAATGAAAGAGAAAAAATTCAATTTTTTATTAAAAAATGAAGAGAAAAATTCAAAAAGAATCTTCTGTCTTATTTGTCTTTTGTGTATTTTTGTTGTTCTTGTTTTATTTGGGGGTAAAGAAGAAATATTTTACTCAAACAAAAGCTTCTTCTTCTTTATTCTTTTTTTTTTTTTTTAATGAAACTTTCCTTGTTTTAAGAGCTTTTTTTATTTTGTTTATTCTGTTCTTTTATTTTCTTTTATTCCTGTTGCTGTTTTCTTTCAGTTTTTAAGGCCGGAATTCATTGGCTACAACAGAAACAACAGTAAAAAAAAGTAGAAGTAAAACAAATAATAACGGCTGTCCTAAACATCCCTTTAAGCTCAATTTTATTCTTTTGTTTTTCCTCCATTTTCTCATTTTCCTTTCTTCCCTTCTTTCTTCTCATAATTTGTGACTTTATTATTATTAAAAGGGAAATCCCAGAAGAGACAAACAAACAAACAAACAAAATGCATATATTAAATTTTTTTTTTAGTTTTTCCTTCTGCAAATATGTTTTCCCATTTTTCCTCTTATTGTTAGTTGTTTCAGTTTTCTATAATTTGGTATTCAGTCGGGATTCTGGATTCAGGAACAAAAGTAGATATAATAAGAGAATATTCATCATACATTCTTCTATAAAATAAGATGAAGATGAAGATGAAGAAGAAAAAAAGGGAAAAACATTAATAATTCATATTTTTAGCATAATGCAAAAGCCGATCATTATTCATAAAAATACGCTAACAAGACGTACAACCATTTGTCTATTTTTCTACTTTTCTTATTCTTCTTCTTTTTTTTTTGTTTTTTTTTTGTTTTTTTTTTTACACAAATTAGATCCTTCTTCCTTTCTATATTCGTTTTTTTTCTACTTTCTTGTTTCATAGAAAAATGGAAAATCACAAAAAAAAACTCAAACGAAAAACTCTTCCAATCAACTCGAAACGTGAAAAAAGAAAGAGAGAGATAGAAATAGAGAAAAAGAGAAAGAGAGAGATAAAAAACAATCATCGTCTTTCTCATAAATATTTTCATTTTAGGCCGTCTCATCAAAGATGGAAAATATTAAATTGGAATTAAATTGCACATTTTCCTGTCTTTTTTTTTTATAAAAAATTGAAAGGAAGAAAAGCTCTCTGTTTTTTTATAATATAAAGGAAGAACCTTTAAATTGTATCAACATGAACAGAGTTAGAAAAAAAAACGAAAGAATGAAAGCTTTAAAAGTTTACATGTATGTAGCAATAACAAAGAACAGAGTTGTAACGTTCATAAAATATTTTGTAGAATGAACTCTTTAAGGTCGTTATCAGACAAAAAAAAAGTAACACTTTAATGCGATTTTCTATGTGAAGACAAGTCAGGAGTTCTCGGGATAAATTTCATAAGTTAGTATAATTATTGGGTTTAGTTCGCAATTCCTGTATTCTTCCATTTTTGATATTTAATATTTGAAAAATTCCTTATTGAAATTTTCTTCTCATTGGACGAGTTTATTATTTGATTCTGTTTAGTCCTGTCCTGCCTTGGACAACACACACACACATTTACAAACACAAAACAGTTTTAGATTATATTTTTTTTATTTAGTCACACCCTGTTACTGTTTTCTTCACCCTTATACGACTGCTTCCACTGTTACCCTTAACATTAGAATGGTTAAAAATGTTGACAATACGCAGGCAAGTCAGTCGATTTGGACTGCAAAGTCAAACTGTTTTTTTTTTCTTCCGTTTCTATTTTGGTTTTTTTTTTGTGCTAAAATAAAGTTGATTGTATTTGTTGAGTGTTTGCTGTTTGTTTTTGTTTTTGTTTTTTATTGTTTGTTGAGACAAACACAAATTGAAGAAATTAATTTTGTTCTCCCAATCAAATTGTGGTGGCACTATGTCTGTGCGACTTGTAAAATTGTTCATATACGCTAGAGGGTTTGGGAAAGAAGGGATTCTGTGTTAAAAGTGGACTTTTTTTGTGTTATTTGGATGATGATAGCATCTGGTATGAGAATGGTTTTCACTTCGATTGTGGGCCTTCTTTTTTTTTTCTTCGTTTGCTTGTGTTTTCTTTTTGTTCATTCATTCATTTCTTTTTTTTTGGCCTCTACAAACTAGAATTTATGGCGAAAATTTAAATTGAAAAGCTTTCTTTTTTTTTCTTTCCTTCCCCTTACCTCATGGTAAAAGGAAAAACTGAACAGAAAAAGGAAAAAACAACAAACTCGAAAACAGAGAGGAACGGAGAAGAGGAACAAAAAAAAATCTGTTTTCTATGTAAATTTAGGCAACAAACAATGTACGTAAATTGAATGGATAAATGAGAACAAACTATGTAAATTAATTTGAATTGTATATGGTTAAAGCTGATGAAGCATTCCTGAAATATTAATTTAGTTCGTTTTTTGTCATCCTATCTCTTTTTCTCTCTCTGTTCTCTGTTGGTAAAAAACAAAAAAAAACCAGACAATTGTGATATCTATATGTGCGCATACGTGACATTATGTAACGCGACGTTATGTTTGTACGTAAAAAAATTTTTAAAACAAATTAATTTTCCATAATGGGAATTGAAGAGAAGAGTAGTTTTGTGGTCTATGGAAAAGTACCATTGTAAATTGTATAGATTTATATGCACCTGCCAAATGAATTTATTTCCAAATTATTAAATTTTAATATTAAAATAGAGAGTGGTGGAGAATTTAGGTCAGAATTTAAAGCAGCCAACAACAACAACAACAATAACAACAAATTAAAGAGAACCAAAAAAAATTACTGAAACTAAACCCATCCTAGCAACAACTCGGTTTTATGACAAAACCGAGGACTTAAAAATTAACAAAATAACTTTCAACCCTTTTAGAATTTCAGAAATATTTTTTCTTCACTTTTTTTTTGGTTGAACATTTTTGTTGTTGTTTTTTTTTTGTTTTTGTAGTAAAATATTTGTTATTTTAGAATAAATTTCTGTAATTAAGAAAATACAAAAAAAAAAACAGAAACATAAACATAAACCGGAAAATTCGAAATTGTTTTAATAATTTGTTTAAAATTATCACCGGATGCAAAAAATTATTATGCGAGAAACTTTTTCATATTTTTTCTTTTTACAAAATGTCTGAAAACTTAAATTAAATTTATCTGTTTTTCTTTTTAGTTTGTCGTCCAGTGTAGGAAGTTTCTTCTTATATTATTAATCCTTAAATTCCGGTTTAAATTTTTTATTTTAGCTTATTAAATAAAAATCTTAACAAATTTCCTACAATTTTAATTTAAGAATATGTTTTACGTTGATATTTATAGTCAGGTGTATTGATTTTCTGTTTTAAATGAAAAATAATTGTGTGTAGACAATAATTCTCTAAACGTTAAATTTTATAGAAATCTTGAAATCATATAATTTTAATTAAAGAAAGAATTGATTTTTGTATGTAGAAAGGAATGACGTCATGCTTAATAAAATTCAATTAAGTTATTCCCTTAATTAACGCTTTTACTGCATTTTTCATTTTCTTTTCTCTTTTGTTTTCTAAAACACAATTAATTCATTGAAACTAATTAATTAACGATATTTAGAACAGAAGTTGAGTTTTGTTCGTCTGTTATAAATTCACGATGCAGAAGTTGTCAAACTGTGGTACATGTAGCAACTGGTTAGTGCGCTTTCAAAATGGCAGGTGGTTTAAACACATTTGCAGATTTATTGCGTTTAGAAAGACAATAAAATGACATACGTTAAGGGAGATTTATAATTTAGTTGAAATTTTTCCATTCATTGTGGAAAAACACAAAAAAAAAATAAAATGTTTTTTTTTTATATTTAATTATTGGGTTACGACCATATCATATCGAATAAAATGTTAGAAAACTCTGTTCGATTTTCGACGAGTCTCTATAGATTCAACTATTTAATGTACATAAGTAGGTACATTTATTATGTTTACAACTACATACCGTCATTCTGAAAATTTATATATGGGTTATGTGTATATATGTATGTGTGTAGTATGTATATATTTATTTATAAGAAATGTTCACCAATCAGTAAATCATCAATCAATCTCTTTTTATATTCTTTCTCTCTGTCGATAGAGGCTATAAATAAGAAGAATATATAAAAGTGAAATTTAATTGTAACTACAATTAAAGTATTTTGTTGACCTTATGTTGTGTGTGTGTGTACAACAAAAAATCAATCGTTTATTCTTTCATTTGTAAAATAAATTATTTTTAAAATTAAAGATGAAAAATTACGCGTTATGTAGACATCCTCCCTCCATTGTTTTTTTTTTTGGTATTGAAAATAATTTGATCAACCAAAAAAATTTGATTGATTCAATTGATTTGACAACAGTTAAAGGCAATCAGTAAAAAATTTGTTACACTTAAACTAAACTTCTAGACTCTTTAGATTATTCCAAACCAAAAAAATATATATAAATTAATTTCCTATTTGATCAGTAGAATATAATTCGTGAGTCGTAACAATATCTTTTCGGTCATTCACATGAATTCTTATTTAACGTAACAAAACACCATTTTTATGTCAACTTTTTTTTGTTGTGTTTTTTTTTATTAAATTAAGAAAATTAAATTCCTACAATTTTTCAAATCGACGTCTAAAAAAAAACAAAAATATTAAAGAAAATGGCCAACATAAAAAATGTTCTCTACTGCTTGTGTGTGTGTGTGTGTATTTTTTTTATAACAAAAATATTGATTTCATAAATTTCATGTTTGTTGTTGTGTTTCCTCTATGTTTTTTTTTCGCATTTCATTTGTTTTCTTTTTTTTATTCATTTTACTGTGTTTGGACAAAATCCAAGAAAAAAAAAATAAAACACCAAAAACAACGTATACAAACATAAAAAAAACGAAAGGAAAGGAAAAGGAAAATCCTAGACAAAAAAAAAACATGCAAATTCTTTTATTTTCCTTTTTTGGTTTTTCTTTCTGTTTTCCTTTTCTTCTCGTTTTCTACAAAACAATCAAAATTCCATTAAATTTTTATTCGTTTTTTCTTATTATTTTTATTGAAGAATTATTGAAGAAAGGAAGAAGAAAGAAAAAAAAAAGAAACTAAAAATAAGAATAAGAAAAATCGATTAAATTTATATTTATGAATAATGCAAATTAGATTATGAAAATGCTAATTTTTTTTTCTCTTCTCATACTTTTTGTTTAACCAAAAGACACAGTCAGAGAAAGTCACACTCTCTCTCTCTCTCTCTCTCTCTGACTGTCTGAAAGAGAACCTACACACGCAGTCTTATTAGAAATGCCTACAAATCTTTTTATTGTTAGAAAGAAAAACAATATAAATTTTCCTTAGTTTTCCATTCCATTTTCTGTTAATTTTCATGTAATGAATTTTTATTACAACAAAACTAATTTGCGATACAAGAAAAACTTTTTATCTCTCGCATGTTATCTCTCTCTTTTTCTCTTTCTCATTCTCTCCTTCATCAGTATCTCTTTCTCTCTTCCTCTCTCTATGTAAAAATTAAAACGCAAACGAAAGAATAAACGAAGGAAAATTATTATTATTATTAATCAGTGCAAATGTTTTTCCTTCATTTTTCTTTTTTAAGATTTTATAATGTTTTTTGTCACGCAATTTTCAAATCAAATCAGAAAGGAAAACGAAAAACTTCAGAAAGAATAAAATGAAAGAAAAAGGAAAATTATAGAAGAAAAATTTATAGAGGAAAATGAAAATGAAAAGGAGTTTTAAGTATGGAATGAAAAAGGAAAAAAAAATGTTCTTTATAAATATGTTATCGTTTATGTATACTTAACATTACTTGACGCTTTTCCATCTCATATCATATTTTATTGTTGTTACGTTTTTCTTGCTTTTTCATATTTTATATTTTATTGTTGTTGCTTTTTTTTTTTATTGTGTTTTATTTAATAAACAAAAACAAAAATAATGAAAAAGAGTTAAACTGTCATATTTAAAGTGTTAATTATTTTATGTTAATTTCCATATGTATGTGTGTGTGTGTGTTAAAAATGGTGAAGGATACAAAATAAACGTTTCATATTTTCCATTTTTAATTAGAACCTTTTTCTTGTTATTATTGTTACAGTTTTTCTTCTTCATTTTGTTTTATTTTCCTCCATGTTTCTATGAACTTTTTTGAATTCTATGACTTTTCATTGAATTCATTTTAAGTTTTTAAAGTTTTTTTTTGGACAAATAAAATATTCTTTAGTTATATACTCTGCTATATACAATGTCTCTATGTTATATTATATGTTATATTATATGTTAGATGTTATATGTTGTGTTGTATGTAGTAGAAAGGACATAGGTTTTTTTTTTTAAATATGTATGTATTGGGGACGAGAGAAGAACCTTTACTTTATTGAATTTGTTTTTATTCGTTTCTTTTTTTGTCTGTTTGCATTTTATATTTTCTATTAGTGAGTATCCATTTATAGACTTTTTAAAGAATAAAATTTATATAGAAAATTGGTTTTCTTCATCATGCAGATATTTATGTTTTTTCCTATGAGTCATTGAAATTGAAACTTCTTATCCTTATTCTTATTACTGATTTTTTTTCACAATTACGACAAAATTATAAAACACAAGAAAATTTATAAATTTTTCGTAAAGAAAGACAGAAAGAAAAATATGTACTTATTTGAAGAATTTAAATTCTTTGCGTTTACATATTTTATTGATTTTTATTCATTTTAATTTTATAAATAAATTGTTTAAAATTTTCTAAAATATTTTAAATTGTTATTTTTGGTGAACTTGAAAGTTTTTCAACTTTACTTTTTCTGTTTTTTGTTTTTTGTTTTAATTTGTGTTCAATTTTTGTTGTAATAGAGAAAAAAACTGTATAAAAAGAAACTGTTTTATAACAGTTTCATTATTTGATTTGACCGACCGTAATAAATGAAATTTTCAGTGAAATAGTTTAGTAACATTCTTTTAGATGGTAAATGACCATCAACAATATAATTAATTTAAATGAAACATAAGAAAAAAAGTTTAAAATGATTACAAGGCAAAATTCTTTCTATAATTTTTTCTTGTTTTGTCTTGCGGTCTCATAATTGAGTATGATCCCATGTTGGAGAAAGTTTTCCCAATGTGCGACCACAAAAAATCTCTAATAAAGTCATTTGAAAACATTTAAAATTTATGTTTACGACAATATTTTATTACGATTAATTAAACAAACCTTACTATATGGACCACGATGAACAGAATTTTAAATTTGAATATTTTGAATTTTTGAAGTTCATAGGTCAAATGTTTCAAAAGATTTCCTCGTTGTTCATTTGTTAACACATTTTGCCACCTCAATGAATGTCATCAACTTAAAAAGTTATTAATTAGAAAGTTAAGACAAAAGATTTTCAATTAAATTTAGAAGATGTGCATTTAAGACAAATCTTTTGAATATCATATTCTAAGAGAAGAGAAAACAAATAATGGATCAAAATATTAATGTAATTGGATCATACATGCCATTATGCAGATGCAATATTCTATTTTATATTCAATATTTCTCTGTATTAATATTCAATAATATAAATTCCAGATGTCGCAATACGATCATTAAATGTAGAGATTGTTACAACATTTTTTATACTGCCGTGGGTCTTTTAACAATGAAATAGAATATTTTTGAACTCTTGAACTCTTGCATCACTTTTCTATAGAACAAGTAAATTCCACATTCTTAGGAGGGATTTATTTTTGTTCAATAAAATAATAGTCATTTTTTTGTATAAAAACAATCAAAAATTCGTTTCTTTTCTATCAGAAAAAAAAATTGGAACGAGGCAAAAAATAGATGCAAACCAAATGAAGGAAAAAAAGTAAAAAGTAGAAGACATAAAATCAATAGTCAAAAAAAAAATAGGAGGACGTATAAAATTTTTAAGGATCATCCTCATGTGTTTTAAGAAAAAATCTTTTGAACGAATCGCCCATAGGGAAAATTCAAAAAATAATCGAACATTGTTTCCATCTCTATACTTCATCTGCGCTGCTTCTTATTTTTTTTTTCATAGTTTGTTCATTTGTTCATTGGTTTTGGTTTGGTTTGTTTTTTCAAATATCTCTTGAAGCGAATTATTTTTATAGTGTTTTTTTTTTGCTGTCCACTTTAAACTGTAGATTCCAGTAAAATAAAAAGAATAAAAAATTAATGGTCAAAATTGCTTGCGGTCATTAAATGAAATATAACACAACGTTTTTCCTGCTTTTTTTTCGTTTCTTCTTTCTCTCTTTCTTTCTTTTTATTTCTTTCTTTATTATTTTATTAATCGAAATTGAGTACAGATAAATGAGCACTAAAAAACATGAACTTCCTCTCTTTCTTCCTTCTTCCTACTACTTCTTCCTTTTTCTTTTGTTTTTTTTTTTCTTTTATTTCTCTTTATTTGTTGTTTAGCGCTGGCTTTTTTTTACAAAAAAATAAAACTTTCTTCTTTTGTGTGAAAATTCTGTTGAAAAGAAAACAAACACCAAATAATTAAACTTATAAAATAAAGTTTCTAATTGAAAAATATACTGATGATAAACGATCATCGTCGTCATCGTCATCATCATCATCATCATCATCCATCTTCCTTTACATTATTTGTAACTTTCCAGCTCTAAATAATTTCCACTAGTAACTCAATTAACATAAAATTCGTCTAGTCATCGTCTTCCTTTTTTTTTTCTTTTTCTGTTGTTGTTGGTGTTGTTTACTTTTTTTCTCTTTCGTTCTTTGGTTTGTTCATTTTTTCTTTCGTTTTGCTACTATTTTATCTTATCATCACTTGAATAGATTAAAATAATTAAATTTTAATTAATTTTTGTTCTTTACTTTATTTATTTTTATTTATATTTTATCTCTTTCTCTCTCTTATTTCATTTTCAGATCAATTGTTGTTACGTTCTGTTTCACATAAGACACAACGCATAAACACACAAATACACACAAACACATACATACAACATAAGACTTCTTATATGCCTAAAGAAGAAAAAAATACGGTAAGCTTTAATAAGACTTAAATTATATTTTTCTTTATATTTTTTTTTTGTTGTTGGTGCCCCTCTGTTCTTCTTCTTTTTCTTTCTTATTTATTTGTTTTTTCTTCTACTTTCCTTTCTAATTTAATCGAATTTTTTGTTGTTCTGTTGGAACACAAAAAAAAATATAGTAGAAAAATTTGTGTAAGAAGAAGAACGAACGAACGAAACTTAATAATACCTTCATAATAATAATAATACCTTCGATTTAACTAGGGCACCAGCGAACAGACAGACATGTTACACATTGAAAAAAAAATCTTATTCTATTTTCTTCTTAATTTTTTTTTTTTATTTATTTTATTATTGTTGTTATTTTTGTATTGTTTTTGTATAAATTGCTAATTAATTACTGTCGTACTGAATATATTTTCCTTTACTGACTGGAACAGGGGTATACAAACATTTTTATTTTTCTCAAGAGAGATAATTTATTTAAAGGTTTTTTTTTTTTTGTAAAACTCTTTGGCATCACACTTATTATTGTTTCTTTTTCACTTTGAGGAAGTTCAATAATATGAAAATTGTGTATAAGAGATGAAAAATTAAAGTAAAGCAACAATAAAAAATATATACAATTCAACTCATGATGGTCTTCATTTGTATTTTGTTATTACATTTCTTCTTTATTTTTTGTTTCTTGGGTACGGTTGGTTGAATTTTTTCATATGAATTCAAAGCGGTCAAATGGAAAAAGAAAAGTAAAAATATTTCACTTTTTTTTTTGCTTTTTATGTGATTGATAAGCCTCTCAACTCTGATGTTTAATGGAAGCATAAGAATTGTCAGATTTTCTTTTGATTTAAGTTAACACGTTTTACCAATCTCATTTCTATGTAGACCCAAAATTTCAATGGGTTCTTTACGAGATATTTTTCTTCACCGAATTAATTTGGATTATTTTTTTTCTGTATTTTTCCTCTACTATTATTATTCGTATTAAACATCTTTATACATCTTACGATTTATTCTGATCATTAGGTATGTCCAATATAAATGAATTGAAATTGTCCAATTTCACGTGCATGGTGGTCGACTTACAAAGGTCTTTAAGTGTTCAGATATTTCTGATAGGTTACTGACGTTTAAAGGTATCAATCCAATCCATATTTTATATTTTTATTTGTTCAATTTGAGTTATGAACCCTGAAAACAAAAATGTGCCCTCCATCATAATTGAGGAAATTGGATTTTTTTTCTTCTTTTGTTTTCTTTTTCAAATAACAAAAATAAAATAGAATTTCTTTTTTAGGGGTGATGATTTTGATAGGCTACTCAACTTGTTGTTTTTTTTTTCTTGACATGAATTTGTGACCGTGAACCACAAATTTATTAAGGTTATATTACATGAGAGATAAACACTGACACTGATGATTGTGTCTATATGGATTATTTTGTTATTTGTTTTTATTCTACTCTGTTGGTCTAAAATAAAACTCTTTAACATCGATTCTTTTAATCCAGATAATTCCTGTGTGTGTGTGTTGTTGTTTTATTTGGGTTGGTTCATGTTTTTTTTTCTCTTTAGTTGTTATTTTGTTACAACCCGAACATACATTCCATCCTTTCAACTTAACACTATCAACTCTACACTTTTGATCATAAATTTTATTATTTTGTTAGAAGAGAGTAAAAGGAAACATTCCTAAATAAATGTTCGTCTTTCTTTTTTTTTCTATGTGCGAGTTTGATTTGTAAAGAAATAAAATAACACGTAATGCTTCTATACTGTGTACATTTTGTATCTGTACGTTACACTAAAAAAAAAATAACTTCTTTAATATCGAATTAATGTCAAAATTTTGTTAAAGTAATAAATCACATTTGCTTTTGTGTTGAGTATATCGTTTACATTTTATTATAACTTTTTCTTCTTTTTTTGAATAATTATTGTTGACATAAAATAATAAAAATTTAATATCATTTGTCGAATGGGTTTTTTGATAAACAAAAGACAATTAGAGGGAGAGAAATATATATATATATATATATATATATATATATATATATATATATAAAACACATTTAAGATCGTTTGATGTAAATTATGATCTAATTAATAAATAATATTTCTTACACAAAAAATAATAAAAATTCAAATTTACTTTGATTTGATTAATTTTCTGTTTTCACTTTTTTTTTTGTTTCGTTATTTTGATTAAAAGTAAAGGTTTTATAAGACTTGGAAAATTTATTAGAATTTATATAAAAATACATAACTAACGTTATGATGATGTACACCTTTGTACAATTGACTTATTATTATTCATGTTTCTATACAAATATCAATTTCAGTTTGTATGTAGATATTTGTTGAAAACAATAATTTAATTATTATTGTTACTTCATAACATCTAAAATTAATCATAATAAATATCTAAGTAATATACTATCATTTATACACATAACACTAACAACAACAACTAATTGTATTTTGTTTTGTACAATAATGTAAATGTAAAATATTTAATATTTTCATTGGAATTTCATATGTGGCAAAATGTTATACATATTACATAATTTTACACGTAACATTTTAACAAACATACGTACCTACCTACACAGTCAAAATTAAAATTTATTAAATTAAGAAAAATTTTATTTGCAAATTAATTAATTTGGTTAAATAAAATTCAAAATACGTAAAATAATTAATAAATTTTCAAATTTTAAATTACGCGAATTAATTGAAGTACAAAATATTCCATTTGCTCACCATCGTTGGAATTCAATTTTAAACCACTAAAAAAGTTCATAGACCCATGTTCTAAGTAAACTACAAATAACCAACAATATTTACTAGAATTTCTTCTAAAAAACACAATAAAACTTTAAACTAAAACAATTCATGAAATTGGTTTTCCTACCTGACTGTATTCTATATTTATTTACTGTGACTTTAATTTTCTAAGCACGCTAGTACGTACATTCCCACTTTACAAAAATCAATAAATTATCTAATTTAATCCAATCGAAAATATACTTTTTCTTTTTCCCTACTTTACAATTTCAATTTCTGAGATTCAATAAGAATTCTAGTTGAGTTTCACATTGAAGCTAGTTTTAAAGAATAACTGTGTATATTGGGTTGGAAGGTTGGAGGTGAGTGAGTACACACAAGGCAAATCGTATACATAAAATATAGTCAAGAGGAACAGTTGCATGGAATTTTACAAAGTCACCAAAATAATTGCACGTACGACATACCATGAAAAATGCTACTTTATGAAATATTTTTGGTTGACTTTATTCGTTTTGTATGTGAACTTTTTTTTTAAATTCAGTTTTCTTATATTTTACTTTTAATAAATTTAAATGTGTGTGTATATGTTTGTGTGACATGAGTATTAGATTAAATTTTTTTTCTTTTATACTGTTGAGAGTAACCAACATCGCACGTATCCACATTATTCAAAGAAAATTAGATTTAGAAAATTGGATACTCTGAAAATCTGGGTGCGTTTTTCTTCTTTTGTTATTATTATTATTTTAGATTTTCCTTTTTTTTTATTTTAGTGAATTTTATTTATTTGTTAAAAAATAAAAATAAAGAGAAACAAAGAAAAAATGTTAAACATAAAATGAGAGAAAAGAAAACTTAAGATTATTCTTTTTCTGAAATATAAATAAAATTTATATTCTGTGGTGCATTTTCTGAGTTTTCTTTTCTGTTTTTCTTTTGTAGCTTTCTGTTTGGATTTGAAATTCATTTTTATAAATGTACCGACATTATTCAAAAGGTAAACGTATGGTAGGTATACGATAATAGAAAACTTTTATACAATGGAATTTTCCTATTTATTTATTATTGTGGAAAATCCTTTTATGTCCGGAAATACGAAATATCTTTTGATTTAAATTTCAAAGCAAATATTTTCGTGTAAAGAAAACCTAGAATTGAAAAATTATTTAATTCAATTTTGACAAACTTTATCCTTTGAAATATTAAAAAGGTCACCTTTTTTTTTTGTTTCTTTGTTTATTCTCAGTACTTTAATTAGATGATTCCCAAATTTAAATCTTTCATTATTCTGTCAATTTAATGTTTATAAATTTTTTAGACGTTTAAAGATTTTCATAAAGAATTTATTACTCACTGGTTTCATATAAATAACAATTCAGTACAATTGAGCTTCAAAAATATTCTGTTCAACTGTAGTAATTAGTTTATCGTTATTTTCATCAAATAAACATAAAGTGTTAATTCTTGTGTTAAATATATTTAATTCAAATGAATTAACTTTCACTTTATTCTTAGATTGGATCATATAATTTTCTAAAATTGATTATTAATAATAAAAAGTCGTAAATGAATAACACACTTTAAACATTTATATGTAAGAGGAAACAGTATTATTTCTATTAAATTAAAATATACTAGAGAGAGAGGAAATCAAATAAAATTTTCTCATTATTCAAGATGCTTCCATTTTATAAGAGCCTATATCGTCATTTCAACAATTTTACCCGATAAAAATCTATATAGCCCAATAAAAACGTGTAATGATTACACTATATATATCTATCTCTTTCACTCTTATATTTGTCTGCCGTTTTACTATTGAATGGATGATATTAAAATCCTTTGAAAATTCTAATAATATTTTATAATAATAAGAATATAAAAACACTACCCCCTGGATGAAAGTTACAATTTTGTGACTTTTCAACAAATGTTTTTTAATCCATATTCAGAACGCGCACACACCATCATCCAATGGGTAAAATGAACAATAAAAATAATTTTCCTATATCACTCATGACGTTTAGTATATATACGATGATGATAATAATTCTAAAAGACAATTGTTTCTTCTGTATATTTGAATGTGTGTGTGTCGTGTTGTATTCAACTTAGTTAAATGTAAAAGGGAAAATTTTAGAGAAATGAAAAAGAATTTTAAGTTATAGAAAGAATGAAAGAAAGAAAGAAAATATTCTTAAGAGTAATAGTATATAATACAGATATCTATTAAGCATACATACACACACACATAAATATTTAAGGAAATTGTTTGAAATTTGCATTTAAAATGTACAAGACGACGATTATATTAATTCACAAATTTGTGTTATATCTTTGAATATAATTTATTATTATTATTATGATGATCGTCATTCTTCTTATGTTTATATCGTTTTTCTTACATGTTTATGTGTATATATGTGTGTGTGTGTTTATGTGATGTATACTTTTTCCCAAGGAATTAATAATATTGAGGAATTATATGGATTTATGTTACATTAATTCTGTTTTCATAATCACATCCAGTGATATTGGAATAATGCATGCGGAATAATTATTGGTTTTTCATTTGAAACTCCCCGTAATGAAGCCACTTACGCATGTCATCTATCATTATTTTGTAACATTTCTTGACGTTTGCGTCAATTTTCAAAATTTTGAGACAAATTTTTTATCATCGATTTCCATTACATTATTATTTTGTTGTTTATTTTTCCTTCATTTTCATTGTATAAAAATGTATTTTATAGTCAAAACAGTATAAAATTTCTACACATTTTTCCTTTCCAATTTTTTTTTTACTTCTTCTTCTTCTTCATCTTTTACTTCCATTCAATTCTGATGGCAATAATAACATACTAAAAAATTGTTTTCAACATAAAATAAAAAAAATGAAGAAAAAACTGAACGAAGATAAAAATTTGTGTGTATGTAAGTATTATATCGATTGTATTTTACGTTATTCGTTATACCCCGTTTATATCTCGTTATAGCCTGTACGAATGAAAATATAAAGATCGTAAAAATTTCAACGATTATTTTCATATGAAAATGAACGACGTTCCGTTTTTTTTTCTTTTTTATTTTGGTAAAAAAAAGAAAAACGGAAAACATGCTATATTTTCACAAATACATTTTCATAAGATTATGTGTATGTATGAGTATGTGTATGATTGTGTGTTGTGTGTATTTGAGTGAAAAAGGATAACAGAGATGAGCGAATCATCTGGTTAATATTGTTGACTCTTCATATATACAATTTCATTCTACCAACAGAAAGGAAAGAAAGAAAAAAAGGCGACCTACAAAAACACACAACAAGAACATTTAACATATACGACCCCAGGTGGTATTGTGTCTAAATGTTTACATCTCTTCTGAACTCCATCCACTAAATCCCAAAAATCTCACCCCATTTCTATCCTTTTATCTTATAACAATGATCCGATCCAAAAAAATATTCTATGGGAACTTTTACTTGATAAGAATTAATAGACAATAAATTCAATCAATTTCATTTGTTACAACAAAATAATAAATATTTTCTTGATTTCCTTAGAGAAAAAAAAAACGAAAGAAAAATAAAGAAAAAAAATAAAAGAAGACGAAGAAGAAGAAGAAGAAGAAAGAAAAATGAAGAAGAAAAAGAAAAGAAACTTATAATTTGAAACTCCTTTTAACGCGTAGGAGTCATCCACTTATATACTCTATTTTTTGATGGTTGATTTTCTTCTTATTCCCCTCTACTTCTTTTTCTTCACTACTTCTTCTTCTTCTTCTTTAAGAAATAAGTATTAAGTAAAAGTATATTGTTTTCATTTTTCTTTCTCTTCTATGAAGAAGAGAAGAGAGGCTACACAGCGCACGAAAAAAAAAAAATAGGAAAATTGCTTTATAAAAAAAAGAAGAAGAAGAAGAAGAAAAAAGTAAGAAAACAATAAAAACTTTTTTATACGCACGTACAACGTTTAATTTGATGTTTTCTGCGGTTAAATTTTTCTTATTTCTTCTTCTTCGCCTTTTTCTTCTTTTTTGCTTTTATTTTTTTTTTTTTTTTTTGAAAAATGTTTCTTTTTTTTTAATTTATAAAAACACAAGAAAAAAAAATGGAGGAGAAAATAATAAAGCAACAACAAATAAGAAACAACAAATAAGAAAATAAGTAAAAACAGTGAATTCTTAAAGATGTTTTGTGTGGAACGTGCTCGTCGTTTGATATTTTTTGTTTTTGTTTTTGCTAAAATTACTTTTAAACCTTTTCATTACTCTACCCTCTTCCATTTATTTCTTTTCCCATTTTCTCTCATTTTCCAACATCAAAATTATTCGGTTTTCTTCTTCCTTTCTTTATTTTTTATTTTTGGTCTTACAAATACAGAATATTTTTCTACCAATTTATTTTCAAATCAGATTTTTTCTTCTCTCTTTCTCTCTCTCTTTGTCTCCAATTTTTTTCGCTTTTACTATTTTTGTGTATTACTTGTTTAAATTGCATTTATTTAGGACAAACCAACAAGAGAAACAAGAATAAAAAAATAAACACAATATTAGTGAGTAATTATACGTCTGTGTCCTCTCTCCCCATTTTCTCAACACTCTCTCTCTCTTTCCGTTTTTACGTTTAAAAATAATCACACAGACAGAACAAAAAAAACCTAAAAAATGATATTTTTGTCGTCCAATTTAAAAAAATTAAATACAAAACAAAATAAAAAATGAAAACGCAGAAAAACAAATGTGAATTTCTCTACCCGCCGTCGCCACCGTCCTCTTCCGCCATCAAAATAATTGTTCCATTTCAATGTTTTTGAGATCATAATTGTCATTAATTATAACCAATTTAATTTAAATTATGCAACAATTTATATTTTGTTAGTGTTGTTGTTGGTTTGGGTGTATTTTAATTGCAACATAAATTTGAAATTCAGGGCAAAAAAAAATGTGAACAAAAAAAAAAGTACCTATACAGGAAAATTTATAGGAAAAAATTTAAAATAATTTTTCATGCAATTTTAACATTAATTTCTTTTGTTTTCTATTTTTTATATTTAAAAATATTTTATCAAAATAATTTTCATCATGCAGTAAAAAATAGTCATGTTGTTGTTAAATTATGAGTTTTCATTTAAAACAATCAAAATATTCCCACATCCAACCTCAATTTTTTACATATTTACTTTGCTACGTATTTTACTTCCTACCCGTATTCCATACTCCATTCTATACTCTCGAGTCTCGACTCCCTTAACTGAAAAAGGTAGATTCGATTAACGCGACAACAACAGTTATTTAAATACAATGAACAATTTTACGGAGTAAAGAGTTTGTTCCGATTTTAAACATAAAAATAGAAGGAAACTGATGAACAGCTTCTAAGAATCGATGAAAATGAAACCAGTTTAATGTAAGTATCAGAATAAAATCACTTCAATTTCTATAAATTCCGTCAAAATAAAACAAAATTAAACCTAAAAGTAAAAAAAGTTCAAAAGAACAAAAAAATAATAAGTTCTGAAATTTTTATTTTATTTTTCTTTTACAAATGAACTTAGTTCAACTTTACTTTATCAAACAATTTTCCATTTCCACACGTACTAACCCCATGAAAAAAACGGAAAAATTTCTCATTTGCTATAAAATGAATCTATAACAGCTTATTATTTTTTTTAACTTCTCTGCACATAAAAATAACGTCATAGAAACTCTTCTAATCTTTTTTTCCTCTTTACTTATTTTCTTTTTATATTTTGTATTTTGTTTTTTTCTTTGCCAGCTCAAATGTAAAATATGTAACCTAGTGAACTGACATAAACTTACATATATATACGTTACGTATGTGTCTATAATTTCCTCACGCGTATTACGTATCACAAACCTTAGATGTACAAAAAAAAAGCGAAACGAAACGCACACCAAATTGAATTTATAAAAACCAAAAGTGTTTTTTTTCCCCACTTTTTCTTCCTTCTATTTTTTTTTGGGGAAAAACTTTTGCTCTTGGATGCGTAATAAATAATATGATAGAAATTTGTTAAAAAACGAAGAAGACGATTTTTTTTTTATAAAGAATAGAAAATGAAAAATCTATTGAATCATTTTTGTCTTCTTGTTCTTCTGCGTGTTCTTTTATCAACTTAACGATTAATCTGTATTAGCTGTCAAATGTTTTTTTATTTTATTATAAAGCAAGTCAAACGTTTAAATGACAGACAAACTCATATTTACACTCATCTTCCCAGTTTCTCCACTTCCCCTCAATTTCACTCTTTATATTTATCCAGGATTGAATGAAAACAAAACGAAAAAAAAAAACTGGATTTAAAAACGAAAAAAAAACAAATCTGTCAATGGTCAATATTTCGATTTATTGTTTTTTTTCTCCATTTGTTTTTTTCCACAAATAAAAATAAACGAGACTTTCTTTCAATTTTTTTTTTGTTTATTTTTTTGTTATCAATTTTTATCATTTTGTTTTTATTTTTGTTTGTTTTTTTTTTTTTGATAAATTTGTCCAATAGATAATCGTGTAGGCTTAAATATCTATTATTATTCGATACATTGAACCATTTAATCCCTTTGTGAATTGACACTAACATTAATACCGCAAAACCACACGTATCCTCCCATACTCATATGTGTATGTGTGGTGTCCTTTTTATTTTCTACCACCCTTATCACCCCTTTCTCTCTCTCTCTCTCTATTAACGAATAATATTTCAATTTTTCTAACAAAAAAATTAAACAAAATTTCCTCATTTTTTTTTGTTTCTTTTTTTCTTTAGACCAAAAAAAAATTGTTGCAAGTAAATTCGCATCTCACTTTAAAATATTCACTCTAACAATTCAATCCACCCACTATCCACCCATTCGATCATGTCAAGTTGTTTCTTTTTGTAAAAGAAAAACAACAAAAAACAAACAGAGAAAAAGAAAAAGAAAATGGAAGATGAAGAAGAAGAAGAAGTGTATATTTTCCATAAGTAAATCTGTCACATCCCAAACAAGTAAAATGTCGTGTTATTTTCCTTTCATATATAATAAAAAATCAATATTTTTGTGTTTAGTATTTTCCTTTTTCCTTCCTCAACCCTCCATCCCTTACCTTTAACTCCCTTTTACCCATTGCCAATTTCACTTATATTTTTAACGTGCGTTTTACCTTCTTCTTCCTTCGTCTTCATATACAATTTATATACGTAAGTATGTATTTTTGTCGTTCAATTGACTTCTGTTGGATGAGAAGAATTCTCAAGTTTTTTTTCTTTTACTTTTCTGTTTCTGCTTTTTTCCTTTGGTTGTGGTGGCTGTCAGAAGAGGGATGAAGGGGAGAGAAAGGAGAAGAGTTTAAGATGAAGAAAAAGTAAACAATAAAAAAAAGAAGAATAAAGAAGAACAGACAAAACAAAAAAGTGAAATTGAGAGAAAGGAAAATAAAGAAAATATATATTCAAGACGAATACGTTCTTCATATATTTACTTATTACCGACAGAATTCAATTTTTGTACAAAAGTGATGAAAAAAAAAAACAAATGGAGAAAGAGAGAAATCTTATCCTTTAACTCTGGGAAAAAAAGTATATCCTTCAATTTGTAAACTGCTTTTATGTTTTCCTAGAATTTCTTCTTTAATTTGACCCTTTTGACCTAAAATCTGTTTATTATTTTAGTTCGTTTAAACCAAAACTCTGTAATCGGACCATATTTGTTTTTTTTTTGTTTTAAATTTTTGTGTGGATCCAATTATACAAGTTTTTTATTATTTGGAACAATTATTGGAAAGAATGTACAATGAAAAGAATTTTAAGTGTTTCCTTAAATGTATTTTTAATTGGGTCAATTTTGAAACAATTTCCCTCAACTTTTTGTTACTAAAAATAAGAAGAGACCAAATAATAATAATAAAAATTCACTTAAACGAAATCAATGAAAAGAAAATAAAAACTTTATTATTTTTTACCGATTTTTTGTTCCGTATTGAGAATGGGGAATAGAGCGGATAATCAGCAATTGGTGGTTCTTCCTTTCTTCAAATTCTGATTGATTTTAAATTTTTTTTCATTAAGTCACTCATGTGCTTCTCTTCTTAAAAAATTATTTCCTGGTACTTTGTTTGTGTTGCAAACTCCTTTTTGTTTTCTTTTCTTATTTTTTTTTATTTATTTTTTCTTTTAATTTTTCCGGTTTTTTTTGTCTTCTAAATATTCATATGAATAATTTGAGTTTTTTTTGTCACTTTTTCCCCCTCCTGCTATTTATTCATTTTTTGTTCTGATTATGTTGCTGTTGTTTCTTCTTTTTTGTCTTACAAAGGAATAAAGAAAACAGTTGTCGTTATTTTTCTGTATTTCGTTAAGAATTTTTTTTTATCAAAACCAAAAAAAAAAGTAATAAACGCGCGCGCATGATACTCTTCACGTGTGTGTGTGTATGTGTGTGTGTTATGTTAATCCATTTTCTTGTAAAAACATGAATATTTTATTTGTCGCACAGAACGAAAAAAAAAAGAAGTAACAATAAATTTGCCATTTGACAAAAAAAAAGAAGAAAGTAAATAACAAAAAGAATTCCCTTTTCCTTTTTTTCTCTCTCTCTCTCTTTCTGTCCCTTTGAATAAATTCTTTTCTATATATATTGCTGTAATGTTGGAATTCCATTTTGTACGTACAAAATAATTCATAATAAACATAATAAAACCCATGGTCATCGTTAAGTGTAAAACTAACCCATTAAATATAGTGAAAAACAATAAACATAAAATCAAAGTTAGTTTTTTTTACGATAGAGAAAATCCCTACTCACCTCTACCACCCCTATTCCTACCTGCTTATACGTATCTTACCTTATAAAGGTAAACCTTAACCTTAAAAAAAACCCCACCTCTCCAGAAAATCTAAACCACAAAAATCTTTTTACTGAAGGAAAACACTCATCTCACACACACACACACACACACACACACACACACACACACACACACACACACACACACACACACACACACACACACACACACACACACACACACACACACACACACACACACACACACACACACACACACACACACACACACACACACACACACACACACACACACACACACACACACACACACACACACACACACACACACACACACACACACACACACACACACACACACACACACACACACACACACACACACACACACACACACATACAGACACAAACAGATATTTTTGGTTGAATAACGAAGAAATGAAGTGAGTGATAGCCTCCTAAAGTATAGGAGGTTCATGAGTTTATGTGTGGAGAATGAAGTGGGAGTTTTTAGGGGGTTTGAGTATTTATTTTGCTTGTTAGTCCATTCGAAAAAAAAAAAACAGAAAATAAACAAAATGTATCACATCATCTCTTAATCTGAGGGATTTTCTCTTTATGACAGAACAGAATACAACAAATTATATAAGATCTAAATTAAATCTGGTTTTGTTTCACCCCTAAAAAATGGTGAATGATGGTGGTACAAGTTCAATTAAATTACACACATACATACACTGACACATACACACACATGATTTTCTAAATTTAAAATTTTTCAAATATTTTAATTTTAATTCTTTAAATGTGTTTTTTTTTTGTGTTCCAAAGCTTTCATCCTTTTTTGCTCTAAGTTTCTATCTCGTATATTGACTATCTCTGTCTTTTATATTGGATTAAAGATTAAAGACCACAAAGAAAACATTGTGGAAAATTGTGTGTGGATGGCTTTTCATTTATTTTTTCCTTTTTCTTTTCTTTTCTTTCTTTTTTTTATGTTTTCTTGTCACGACGACAAAAAAAAAAGAAGCAGAAGAATACGAAGAAAATATGTCTATCCACCGCATCCGCGTAAATCTAATCTATAGGCTTTTTTTTCTTTATTCTTTTTTTTTTCTTGCTTCTACTCTTCTTGTATTCTCTATAAATAAGATTCGATCCTTTTTTAGAAAAGAAATGGAAGAAGAGGAACAACCCCAATATAGAATATTCTTTTTCTTCTAAATTTTTTTCTTTTTTCTTCTTTGGTTGGTTGGTTTAGTATCATTCGCGCCATATAAGAATCGATATGCTTCGTTTCGGCTTACATTTTAATCAAATCATAAATCTTTTTCTTTCCTTTCACTTCTTCTCTCCTTTTCTCTTTTTCATTTTCTTTATTTTTTTTCTTCTTCCTCTTCTTCTTTTATCAAAAACATAAATCATAAGCATCAAAGATGGAATTAGCAAGAAAAGAAGAAAAATGGAAGTGGAAGGTAAAATGAACGAAACTGAAAAAAATATCCTTTTTACTTCTAACTATTGGGGCGGGCGAGAGGAATGAAAGTGAGGTGAGAGAAAAAAAAAGTCTACCTCATCTTTTAAATTCCCGTAACTTTTTCCACCTGCGGAAATTAAATTTGCATGTCGCAGACGAAAAGTTATGTCTTTTTATACCTTAAATCCATAACACCCAATCCAAGCAAATTGAATTTCCTTCTTTATTTTTACTTTTTTCCCCAGGACTTGAGAATTTTTCGTTATTCATCTATCTCTTTTACTCTAATACAAAATACTTTTTCTAATGTTTTGATTAATTTCTTAATTTAATTTCTTTCTTTCACACGATTAGAAAATTATTCTTTATTTATAATTTAATTATTAATTGATAAATTATGAATTTTTTCTTTAACGAAAAAATTAGGAAAATAAAAAAATCGTCGTGAAAAATCATGATTCTTTAATCTTCTACTTATATTTCTTCTTCTTCTTTTTCTTCATCGTCTTTTTTAACCTTCTTTCGTTTTTTATGGAATACAAATTTTAAATGAAAAGAAGAGACTTACACTTTTCGTCGTTGTTATTATGGGGGATAATTTATAAATTTGTAAACAGAATTTAACGTCTTTTCTTTACTTTTTTTTTATTGGATTAAAAGATTCCTTAATTTTAATAATAATTTACAGACTACTTGAGTTTCTACATAATCCTTCTACAATCGGTGAGGAGTTTATAGAATTAACATTTGTATTTAATGAAATGAATTTAAAATTAGAACAAAGCAAACATACAATGTCCCAGGAACTAGAATTGGGATTATGCAATTTAATATTGCTTACATTTAATAACAATTGTGTATCCATTTCTTAAGTGTGTTCTGATTATTTAAATCCTGTTCATTTAAATTCACGATACAATTTTTAAGAACCCACACCCATTTTATTAAACATCAAGGATTTTGACCCTTTAGTCTTTCCATTGTTTCTTCACAATTTGTAAACCTTCTCATCATCAAAAAGAAAAAAATTCAAATAACATTTTTGATTTTAATTGAGTCATTAATAAGCTTTCCGTATCTTAACTTTCATGTTGATTATCCTAATTCCACGCTTTAATTTTTATTGAAGTTTGACCATTTAACGTTTTATAACTTTTTTTCTTATTCATTCCTTTTCTTTTTAAATTGGAAATTTAAAAGAATTGGAAAAAAAAGAAAAACTAAAACCATTCTCTACTTGTGGCACATTTTCCAATAAAAGAAAAAATTCAATGAAAATAAAAGGAGAAAAAGATGAAGAAAATAAGAGAAAGAAAGGATAAAGTCTGAATCTTCAAAATATAAAAACAAAAAAAAAGGTTAAGGTTGAAAATCTTGATGTCTTCTTTAAAAATCCAAATGTCTTTATTAGTTCCGGTCACATTTTT